>JAJQZP010000161.1:0-508052 GCA_025403435.1 Artocarpus heterophyllus
GATTTTTATCGGTAGTTCGGCATGCCAATCCTTAGGTTCAGCCTGCCGATGGGGCAAGTTCAGCATGCCGATTAGATAGATCGGCTTGCCTATACGCGATAAAAAGATCACGCGTTTTCACTCGAATTTCATCATATATTGATCCGAATTTGATTCTGATTTGAATTTTGAGGCATTATCTGATAAGGACTGATTCCTGGACCCAACCTCTATATAAAAGGGAGTGAATCTCATTATTATTTAGATCAATTGAGATATTAAGAGTAATACTCTACTGGTAAGAATCTAGAAACTCTCTGAGAGCTCTTGTTCACAAATCACAAACACTGGCTTTGGGTTCTCTCAATTGGTTGGAAGGAGAGTCACCTGGAGGAAGAGCTATATGTGTGAGCCCACACTCACTCCGATCGTGGATAAAGAATAGCAAAGAAGGCTAGTTGGTTGAGGTCCTCCTAGAACGTTATTTCTCTTCACTAATTGCAGGAGCTTTTCAGCACACATTGGTTAGTAAGATTCGATTAATTTATGCATATAGTATGTCAAACTTATGTTTTGAAAAATACTCTGATATAAAATTTTTAAAATTTTCTCTACTTACTATTTTTTCAACACTATAACCCTTGTAACACTATATCCCTCAAATTTTAAAATAACATGTGTGCCCTCTGATCTATGAAACATTAATAAATAAAAAAACTCCTTTATTGTAATTTCAAACATAAATGGCACAATATAATATAAATAATAAAGATTTTTCAACATCTTAGTGAACCATTACATTATTAACTTAGCACAATACAGTCATACGAAAGTAAAAGAAGAGGTTATTTAAAAAAAAATTGGTTTCCTTTTTTCCTATTAAAATAATTAATTTTTATTAATTTTTAAATTCATTTTAACTTTAGATATGATAGATTTATCAAAATTCTTCTATATTATATAAAAAAATCTTAAATATGTACCATGTTTATTAAAATGCTAACAAAAAGTGTTTTTTGTTGTTAATATTTATAGATCAGGGGGAAGCATATGTTACATTTTGAAGTTTGAGAGCATATTATTACAAAGGCTATAGTTGAGGAGGAAGTTTTGGAAGTAATTCTAAAAAATCTCATACAGAATATAAAATAATAGAGATTTGGGCAAAAATGGCCAGTTTATCCATCTTTTTTAAATAAATAACCATAATTTTTTTCAAAATTTGAGAATATTCGATTCCCAATTCTTAAGCAACTAATTGGATCAAGAAGACAAAACACCAATATAATATAGATAGATGTGGGAGAAGAGACATATCGATGAACAAAAATGGAAAAAGTATTAGGTATACAGTAGCATAGGAAAAGACAAAAAAGCTCAACATCAAGAAAGGTGAGAGCTCTATTTGTGTGGAGAATATGTGAGCATTCTGGTTGGACGTAAAGAAAAACAAGGAAAAAAGCGAACTAGCATGAAATTATACAACAAATCAGCGATTTACTTAAATTAAAAAAAAAAATATGGAACATAAATTTTGTGATGGGACCAGTGCAAATTCTTTAAAAAAAAAAATTTGGATCATGTTTAAATTGTAGGTGCACTACAGCCAAATATGCTTTACACAATGTATAAAAGACGACAATTTGTAAAAATACCGTCGTCATATCCTACGTAGCAAGAGAACCTCGTGTTTTAGGCTTCCGCACGTGGATGACGATTTTTCATAAACCATCTTCTAAAGTCAATATAACCATCATCTAATTTACAGTGTTTATTCGAACACTAATATATTGCGCCCAATCTTCACTCTCTCTTACTCGCCTCGTCTTCTCCTAATCTCCCAATCGCCCTTTCGTTATTGCTATCTCCGTCGCCTCACCTCCCTCCTTCGTTACCTCCATCTTCTCACCCTGCTTCCATCATCTCTCTTTCTCTCGTCTCCCTCGCCTCCCTAGACAATGCCTCCTTGCCTCCATCTCCTCGCCTTGCCTCTATGGCCTTACATCACCTCCCAAAGTCCATCACCATCACTCTGCCTTCTAAGAATCTGTCGATCTGTATGCTTTTTTATTCTTATGTTGTTTAGCTACTTAGGCTTTATTTATGCTTTTATTTTATTTTGTTATAAATTGTTTAATTTTTTATGATATTGAACTTAATAAATATAAATATGTTAGTTTTAGGTTTATTTTTATTATGTTTAATTTGTTGATAATATGGGTATTATTGTTAATTCGATAAAGACGATATTGAACTCGATTATTAGGTTTAATTTATACTTTGCAAGTTGTTTGTTTGAAATTAATTAGAAATTTTATATTTTGTTGCGAGATTGAAATTGATTGATCGTTATGGGTATGCTAGTTTTAGTTTTCTTTTGTTATTGAGCTAATTAGGTTTAATTTATATTTTGGAAGTGAATTTGTTATTGGAAATTAGTTGAAATTAATTACAAATTTGTTGTGACATTGAGTAAATTTTGATTTGATTTTACAGCAATGGATAAGAAATAGAAGTATGCTAATAGGATGAGTGATGAATATGAAGAAGGGTAGAGGATTTTATTGCTTTTGTGAAGAATGATGTCAATGGGAGTATGATTTGTTGTCCTTGTGTTGATTGTGGAAACATTAGAGAACAATTATATGATGATGTTAAGTTTCATTTGCATCGATATGGGATTGATCGGCCTTATCAAATATGGATATAGCATCGTGAAGAAGTTCTGACTTCATCATCAGCGGTAAGGGGGAATGTTCATGTTAGTCATATTGATGAAGATGATTACGGTAGTAATATGGTTGACATAATGAATGATATAGAAGAGGACTTTGTGCACCGACCAAAGTTATTTGAGACGATGATGGATAATGTGGAGACACTGTTGTATAAAGGGTGTTTGAAGTATACTAAACTATCTGATTTGATTTGATTATGGAATTTGAAGGCATCAAAAGGGTGGTCCAATGCAAGTTTCATCAGACTTAGAATTTTTACATGATGAATTTTGAGATAAAAATAAAGTGTAGGCAAATGTGTATGAGGTAAAGAAAACGTCGAGTATTCTAAGAATGGAATATGACAAGATTCATACTTGCCCAAATGATTGTGTGCTATGTCGGAAAGAGAATGAACACATAGATGAATGCTTGGTATGTAATGAGTCTAAGTGAAAGAAAGCTAAGGAATAGCGAGATGGAAGAAAAGGTACACTGGCTAAGGTTTTGTGGCACATTCTAATAGAACCACGCTTGAAGTGAATATTAAGGATTTAACTTGCAACCATGATAGGAGGATTGATGATGGCATGTTGAGACATTCAACAAATTCATCACAATAGAAGACATTTGATGTGGATAATCCGAATTTCAATGTAGAACCTAGGAATCTTCGTCTTGCTTTATCTGCAAATGGAATGAATCCTTATAGTAATTTTAATAACAAGCTTAGTACTTTACAATCTTTCACTAGACTTGTTTATGAATCAAAAGTTTTTTATATTAACTTTATTGACTTTTGGACCTAATCAATTGGGAAATGACATTGATGTGTACTTAGCATCGTTCATAGATAAGTTGAGGAGATTGTAGGAAAGTGGTATATAAGTCCAAGATACTTACCACGAGGAGACCTTCACATTCCAAGGAATGTTGATGTAGACTATTAATGACTTTCTTGCATATAAAAGCCTATTCCAGAGTTCAATAGGTTTTGTTTATATGATGGAGACATCTTTATTTCAATTGAAGCATGCAAATAAGACAGCTTACACTGGCCATAGATGATTTTTGCCTATGAACAGTCCATATTGTAGACGAAAGAATGCATTTAATGGTAAAATTGAAGAAAGATGAGCTCCATGACCTTTGACAGGTTACCACATGTTTGAGAAAATGAGGAATATCAAAGTGGTTTTTGAAAAGACAAAAAATAAGAAGAATACACTGGTGGGAGAAGGATTTTGGAAGAAGAAGTTAATTTTCTTTCAACTTCCATATTGGAGTAATCTTTTCATTTGTTACTCTTGGATGTCATGCTCATTGAGAAGAACATTTATGAATCAATAATGGGTATGTTGCTCGACATTCCCAGTAAAACTTAAAACGGTCTCAATGCACAATTGGATCTTATCAAAATGAATATAAGAGGTGATTTGGCTCTCAAAACAAGGGGTTCTTGGACTTAATTTGCCTATGATAAAGTACACCTTATCGAGATAAAAAAAGAAAAAGTTTTGTGAATGGCTTAAAGTTTTGGAAATGCATTCTTCAAATGTTAGAAACTTAGTGTCAATGAAGGACTTGATGCTTGTTAATATGAAGACATAAGATTGTCACACTTTGATGCAACAATGTTAACACTTGCGTTGTATGGAATTCTTCTATCGCAGGTGAGATATGCACTTACGAAGTTTTGTTTTTCTTCAACTCCATATACTCCAAGGTGATAGATCCAACGAAGCTATATACAATACAAGCAGAGTTGATGAACACTTTGTGCATGCTTAAGAAGTACTTTCCACCATCATTTTTGGATATTATGATTCACTTAATGGTACACTTAGTACAAGAAGTTAGGCCTTGTGGGCCAATGTATTTAAGGTGGATATATTGTTAGAAAAATAGTATGCAACAGAATTTTAAAAATTTTTATACTAGAGTATTTTTCAAATCACAAGTTTAACACACTATACGCATAAATTAACCAGAACATACTAACCTTGAAAATGTAAAAAAGCTCCCGCAATCCATGAACAGTATAACGTTCTAGAAGAGCCTCAACCAACTGGTCTTCTTTGCTATTCTCTATCCATGATCGGAGTGCGTGTGGGTGAACATCGTTCAACCTTTCCTTGGTGACTCTCCTTCCAACTAACTAAGAAATCCCAAAAGCTATAGTTTGTGATTTGTGAGCAACAGCTCTTTGGGGAGTTATAGAGTCTAACCAGCACTCTAGATTACTCAACTGATTTGGATAACAATGAGTCTCACTCCCCTTTATACAGAGGTTGGGCTCAAGAGTCAGTCCTTATCATATAAGGCCTTAAAAATTTGAATTAAAATCAAATCCGGATCAATATCTGACAAAATTCACATGAAAACACGTGATTTTTTATCGCTCGATCAACAGGCCGAATTGGCAGATCGGCCTACCGAACAGTCTCCATCGATAGGCCAAACTTAAAGATCAGCTTGTCGAACTTCCAATAAATGATCCATGCGAATCTTTATTTCCCACCCGAGATTCTTGGGATAGAGCCTTGGCTTTAATTCAAATAACCCAATAGAGAAGTTATCTGATTAAAACAGTCATATCTATATAATCTCTAGGAAAATAAATATTCCAAACAATCCAACAATTTATCTTGAATTAATTTATTCAAAATAATCCAACCAATAAACAAACACGAATTATCCGATCCTAATAATTCAACAAGTTTATCTTGATTTAATTTATTCTCAAAATTAATTAAACCAATAAATAGACATGAATTATCTGATCTTATCAAATTTCAACCAATCTAATAATTTGACACAAGTCACTAATTATTGAAAAAGCACATCGTATCGTTATAGGATTTATTGTGAGCTACCAAAGGGGACCTGATGGACCTACGTAGTTCAAGCTCCTGATAATTATGAAACCCAATATCCCAGATATACATTTCATAATTATCAACTCTAACGCTACTCTGCTAAAAGCTTAAAGCTACACTCTCAAAATGTATAGAATTACGAAGCCCGTATAGTTAAGTCTCTATGATATATCATAATATGTCATATTCCTATAGGATTATCCATAATTGACTTAAGGACAAGTTCTGTCTTACCTTCTGATTTTTTTTCTCTTACTTTCTATTATCTCACCATCGGAAAACTAACCATCCAAAGATGATATACCATTCAGTTACACATATGCATCCAAATGGTTGAGCGCTCTAGTTTTTCAATCATAAACTAATGCATATAAAAGGATATCAACAACTCCTAAAGAGGAGTCATAGATTCTATATCTATGAACAACAAGTCTATGCTATCAAGAGTCATGTCTCTAACGTACCGGTATGCGTACCACTATAAAATATGGATGTCACCTTTTGGTATATCAAAAGACATAAGTCAAGACAGCGAGTCTACTATTCATCTCAAGATTAAGATACAATACATATGATTGTCTAAAATGAATGATTTGCCAAGACAGAATTATTAATTCAAATCAATTCACTTTATGTCCTGATCCAACACATTATCACCTATGACAATGTGCTAATGTTTCTACTTGTGAAGTCCACCTCCGTGGTCAAGACAAACTATCTCCTACTAGGGATATAGACAATATAACAATCTTTGCATGAATAAAGTGTCTAACTTTATTCCCTTGATTGTGGATCTTATGATTTAGACCGTCACCCTAAGAATCGTGTCTTCCGCATAATTTGTCCATCATATGCCCAATTCTTAAAGGTTTAGACCGACAGTCTTAGACTTTAATTTTCTTAACATACATTCAACAAATATAAATGTAAAGAGGACAAGATTTGGTATATAAATAATAAATAAATTCTTTATTGACAAAAATGTCTCCAAAAACATTTTATTTTTTTTACTCCTTAGGGCATACATGTCTAACAATCTCCCACTCGCATTAAGTAAGTAAATATGACAAATCTCACATGCCCATAGCTTCCACATGCCTCTCGAAGACTCTCCCAATAAGTGTCTTCGTGGATGGATTGGCTAAATTGTCCTCTGACGTGATTTTGCACACAACAACATACCCTCCTTCTACGAAGTCCTTTATCACATGACACTTTCGATCAATATGCTTACTCTTCTTATGAAATCTTAGTTCCTTAGCATTAGCTATCGCTGCACTGTTATCACAGTACAGTGATACCGCTTTATTCATACTAAGAACTACCTCAAGATCCTTAAGGAACTTGTGAAGCCACACTGCTTCTTTTGAAGCATCACTAACTACCACATACTCAACCTCCATAGTTAAATCTGAAATGCAATATAGCTTCACACTTCTCCAACTGATGGCACCATTGCCTAGAGTAAATGCAAAACCCAAAGTCGATCTCCTAGAATCTAGATAAGATTGGAAATCTAAATCAGTGTATCTTATAGGAGTTAAGTCCTCACCCAAATACGCAAGCATATACCCTCGAGTCCTTCTCGGGTACTTGAAAATATGTTTAACCGTAACCCAATGGTTCGGTTCTAGATCCACCTAAAATTGACTTATAACCCCAATCGCATAACAAATATCCAGTCATGTCCAAAGTATGGCATACATGAGACTATCCACTGCCAAAGTATAAGGATCCTTCTTCATGTATTCTGTTTCTACCTTAGACTTTGGAGAGTCTTTCTTAGAAAGAGTAATTCTAAACCTAGATGGTTGCCCACCTTTCTTGGAATCCTGCATTGCAAACCTCTTGAGAATCTTATCTATGCAACCGGCCTAGGACAAAGCTATCATTTTGTTCTTCCTATCCCAAAAGATCTAGATACTGAGAACAAAATTTGCCTCACCCAAGTCCTTCATGTTAAACTACTTGGTCAACCATAATTTGACCGATGACAATGCCCCAATGTCATTGCCAATTAGCAGAATATCATCTACGTAGAGCAGTAAAAAAACTACCTTTTTATCCTTAATGTGTTTGTACACACATGGTTCATCCATATTTTGTGCAAACCCACAAGTCTTGATCACTTGATCAAATCTTATGTTCCAAGAATGGGATGCCTACGTAAGTCAATAAATTGACTTTAGTAGCTTAGAAACCTTACCCTCTTGACCTTGACCTTGAACACGTTTGGTTGTTCTATATAAATTGTAACACCCGAGATTTTTAGTGCATTAAAAATGCATTAAATTAAAGATTATGTTAAGACAAAGTACAATTAAAGGAAAATACTGTATAATAAGATGGAAAATTATACAGTGTTAGAGCAACGCAGTATAAGAATTGAATTGTGTGGACCACAATTTTATCTTATACTTTTTTATAAAAGAAAAGAAAAAAAAAAAAAAGAAAAATCAGAAATTTAAACAATTTCGAGACTTTCTCTCTCTAGACTTTCTCTCTCTAGATTTTCTCTCTCTAGAATTCTCTCTCTCTCCTCAAATCTCGTTTGAGATTCCGGCGTTATTTTTCGACACCTCCCATACCAGTGGGAAGCTCTCGTTGAGCTGAGTCCAACGAGGTGTCGTGCCACCCAAATAGACGCCGGAGGGAGCCTCACGCGCCGCCCAAAGTGGCGGCGAAACCCATTTTTTCCCGACGTCGTTTCTCGGCCGTCCGACCACCAATCGACGTGATTTTGGTGTCTATGGACTCAGTGTGAGGAGAGGAACAAGATGGTACCAATTTTCCAGCTCAATTTTGGCTGGAACAGCTTCGCCGGAGCTGCCCCGTCGCCGCCGTGGAGCCACCGTCGGAGCCGTCGTTCCTGGTGGCGGTGTGGCACACCGCCGGTGCCAAAACGATCAGAGGGCGACGGCGAGCAAGACCCCTCGGTCAATTGCTCCTTTCCGCCGCCCCTCGCCGGAGAACGAAGGCACCCGCCGTGAGCCGCCGTGGGTGAGTTGGGTTGGCCATTTTAGGCCGTTTTGTGCCAAATTGAAGGCACAAACACGTTCAGAGGGTCACGGGGAAGCTTCCCAACACCTCAATTTTGGGGAAACACCGCGAGAAGGCGGAGAACCAAGGTCCACCGTGGAGCGCCGCCGTGAGGGGGTGGAGCCGCCGTTCCACGCGATGTTGAGCTGCCCCACCGTAGGGGAAATACTCAGAGGAGGTCGGGGAACAATTCCCCCACCTCAATTTCACGGTACCGTCGCCGGAGGACCGAGATCGGAGCCGCCGGTTTTGGCCGTGAAACCCGTCTTCGATTTGCTATGTTAGAGGGCAAATTGGGTGAAATTGACCCCACCAATCGACTCAGGAGGGTCGAATTAGGGGGGGTAGGCTCGAGCTCAGCCCTCAACGGAGCCAACCGCCGCCGGTCAACGGCCGGTCAACGGCGGTCAACGGCGGTCAACGGCCGGTCAAAGGGCAAATTGGGATTTTGTGATCCGGACCTCCGATCGATGATCCAAGACCGCCTCCCGACTCGTTTCGACGCTCTGAATGTAATGGTGACCTCCGTTCGAGCAAATTTCACTCTGGTAAAAATCATCCAGTATCGACTGTACGTGAATCGAGGCGATTCAAACAGTAGTATCGGAGTCCAGAATGACAGTTTCAAGAATGTATGATCTCCAGGAAGCATTCCTAGCTACTTATGGTCGCTCGATGAGCACTGCAGAGGATGCTTCGCATACTGTAGATACAGCGAGGTACAACTGGATTTGCTTAGCTTGGAGTCCAAGTAAGTAGGAATCTCGCCTACAGTATGAACTGTTTTAGATGCTTTCATAGAAATTTATGAAATGCATGATCAGTGATTGTTACACTGTTTTATGTAAGAATAGGTTTTATAACGTTATAAGGTGACGAAAAACCCGTTAAGGGTAAAATCATCATTTTTAAGGAAACGGCTAGAACGGAGTCGAACACTCCGATTTAGCATAATGTTATTAGATGGAAAATGTTCCGTGATACGTTAAGTAACGTAACGGTCATGTGAGATCAAGATTTAACGAGGAATGTTTTAAGTAAACGAGTGGTAACCGATGGGTTACAAAGTTAAAAGAAAAAGTAACCCCGGTGGGTTACAAG
This sequence comes from Artocarpus heterophyllus, assembly GCA_025403435.1. Classification (NCBI taxonomy): domain Eukaryota; kingdom Viridiplantae; phylum Streptophyta; class Magnoliopsida; order Rosales; family Moraceae; genus Artocarpus; species Artocarpus heterophyllus. The sequence goes on from JAJQZP010000161.1 coordinate 9,716, forward strand.
GCTAATTGAAGGAAATGTAAACTGACAGTTTATAAGGTTGAGTAAGAGAATGGTAGACCGATAGTATACCAAGTTATGAATAAGGAAAGAATGATTAATGTTTACGTTTTATTATCAATCGAGTGGATTGATAATAAAGAAAGTTAATTAATGAGTCGGCTGTCGTTTGATCAGGACGCAAAAGCCGACCAATGGAAGGAAAAGGAACGGAATAGAGAACGCTAGAGTATAGTTCGGGTAAGTTTCAAACCTCACCTACAGCATGAAGTAAATGATTTTTAAATGCTTATTTATATGTTTGCAAATGTGTTTGCAATTGTTAAGTAAGTTTTTTTTAAAGTATATTTGCATTTATTATGCAAAAAGTTTTAAAGTTCAAGAAAAAGATTTGCAATGAATTTGCAATCGTTATGTTAAAGGTTTATTTGCATATTGATATGCATAACGTTATTTAAAAGTTTAAGTTATGATTTTTAAAGTATTGAAAGTATGTTTTGCATTATGATAATGCAAAATGTTTTATAGTTTAAGTTATAAGCTTTATGATGCATTTGTATGCAATGAGTTGCAATTGTGGTGCAATAAATTCCAGAATACAAGTTATGACTTACAAAATGTATTTGCATTATATGTTGCATTTGTTATGCAATGAGTGTTAAATTGCAAGTTATGATTAGTAAAATGTGTTTGCATTTTATGTTGCATTTATTATGCAATATGTTGCATCTGTTAGGCAGTAAATTTTATAGTACAAGCTATGAATTGCAAGTGTATTGCATATGATGTGATTGCATTTGAAATGCTCACTAAAGTTAATAAGAAGGTAACGTAAAGATAAAAAGAAAGTGTCGTACCAGCCTCTTTGTTATGAGGTAATGAAAGTAAAATTAAGTTTGACCTCCTAAAGGTGAGGTACAAGACCTCAATGTTTGATGGTCTCAAGTCTTCCGCAAGGGAAGCATCATGTATATGATCTCATGATTAATGAGTTGGTACGAACACTAAAGTAAAGTAAGGAAAATGAAAGTTATAAGATAAAGAAAGTTAAGGAACAAGAATAAAGGTTGAGAAAGAAATGAATATTTAAGTTTATAGAATGTTCATAAAAGGCTCATAATTAAAGTTAATAATTGAGCATAAATGGAGTCATGCATTCTAATGTTGCTTGAATGCCTTTCGTGAAATGTTTATATGCTATGTTATGGAAAACATTCAGAGAAATGTTTTATGACAAGTGTTTATGAAAAACATTTTCATGTTTTCAAGAGACGGTTTATGAACGACGTTTTAAGAAAAACGTTCAAGAAATGTTTTAAGAGGAAATGTTTTACATTAAATGTTTATGAAAAACATTTCATGTTTGCAAGAAAAGGTTTACGAATGACGTTTTAAGAAAAACGTTGAAGAAATGTTTTACGAAAAACGTTTATGCAAAACGTTTCAGAAATGTTTTATGAAAAACGTTTTCAGAAATGTTCTATGAAAGACGTTTATGAAGAACGTTTTTAGAAATGTTAAAGGAAAACGTTTATGGAAAATATTTCCATAAATGTTTATGGAAAACGTTCAAGGAACGTTTCAAGAGAAAAGTTTTCATGAGAAAAGTTTTAAAGCATGTTTAAATGCTTTGTGAGAATATGTTTGAACTTGCTGAGCGAAAGCTCATGAAAAGTTTTTCATGCTGTAGGTAATTTATGGGTGACCAATGGGACCCGTTAGAAGAGCTGGGTGCTGCGGAGGACAGATGCGAAGATTTGGGTATGGATACCATCACTGTTTGCTTCCGCTATGCAAAGAAAATGTTTTCCATTGTTTAATGTTGTGTTTTCAAAGTTTAAAGAAAATAAGTTTTATGAATAGTATTAAAAGTTTTAAGATACAGTTTATAAACTGTTTTATGTAATTATAAAGTAAAGTTTTAAACTATGATTTAATAAATGTTTCTTATTAAGTTTTGAGAAACGATTTGAAATGAGTTTAAGGGCAAGTGTTGAGTGATGTCTCCACTTGAATGCGACAGAGGTCGCGTCAGTTTTAAAGAACGTTTAAGGAAAAAAAAAAATTTATTACAGTATTTTCTTACTAAGTAAGTAAGATTACTGTTTTATGAAACTATGTTTATGAAAGTAAAGTGACTGCCTGAAAAGGCGGGTCGTCACATAAATGGACTCATTAAGATGGCCATTTAAAAAGGTCGGCTTGACATCCATCTGCCAAATCTTGCAGTTGAGTGCGGCAGCTATGGACAAGAGAATCTGGATGGACTTAAGCATGGCTATAGATGAAAAGGTTTTCTCGTAATCGATTCCTTCCTTTTGCATGTATCCCTTAGCTACCAGTCTAGCCCTAAAGGTTTTGACCTTTCCATCCGCTCCTCTCTTTCTCTTGTAGATCCACTTACACTCTATGGTTTTTACCCCTTCAAGAAAATCCCCAAGCTCCTAGACCTGATTAGTCTCCATAGACTTCATCTCTATGTTCATGGCCTTTGTCCAGAGTTTCGAATCAACATCCTCCATAGCCTCTGTGCAAGTGAAAGGATCCCTGTCATGTTCATCTGGTTCAGCCAAGTAGGCCTCACCATGGAACAAACACCTCTCAGGTTGATGCATGATCCTCCCACTACGCCAAAGCCCCTTAGGTTGTTGTTCAGGTTCGTTTGGTTTTTCTACACCGATTGAAGTGGTTTCTACCAAAACCCCCAGAGTGATTGAATCACTCCTCAATTCCTCGAGCACCACTTTGCTTCGAGGCTTAAAGTCGTCCATGTAACTCTCCTCAAGGAAAGTTGCATTAGTTGAAACCATGACTTTATTTTTCTTTGGGTTATAAAAATAACACACTTTAGTCCATTTTGGATATCCTACAAATATGTAAACTTCTGAACATGCTTCCAACTTATTCGCATCCCAAAACAGGACATGAGCTGGACATTTTCATATGTGAATATGTTTTAAGGATGTCTTCTTACCCATCCACAACTCGTGAGGAGTTTAGGAATCAATTTTGAAGGACATTGTTCAAAAGATAACATGTGTTTTGTAGTGCATATCCCCAAAAGGACAAAGGCAATGATGAATAACCTATCATGGACCTGATCATGTCCAACAATGTTCTATTCCTTCTCTCCGCTATGCCATTCTGCTGCAGAGTGCCCACGCAGTCAAATGGGATAAAATCACATTCTTTAATAAGTGTCCCAAAAACTCATCAGAAAGGTATTCACTACCTCGATCGGATCAAAGTACCTTCATGAGTCTACCCAATTGCTTTTCCACTTTAGCTCGAAACTACCTGAACGTGTCATAAGTTTCACTTTGTGGTGCATCAGGTACACATACCCATACCTTGAGTCATCATCAATAAAAGTGATAAAGTACTCATACCTTCCTTGTGCCTGGATGTTCATTGGTCTGCAAACATCACTATACACAAGTTCTAGAATCCCTTCGGCCATATTGCTCTTAGACCTAAATGGTTTTTTGGTCATTTTATCCTCCAAACAAGATTCATATTGTGGTATAGATTTTACCTTTAAGTGACTTAAAGGTCCATCTCTTAAAAACCTTTGAAACCTATTCAGGTTAATATGACCAAGTCACAAATGCCAAAGATAAGTTTTATTAGAGTAAGAAGTTTTAAGTCTTTTATAGTTATTATCATGGATCTCCACATTAAGTAATAAGTCCATCTTAGGTTTGATAAAATATAGATTATTTTGCATCCATTCAGAACAAATAAAAGATTTGTTTTTACAATTCAGCACTTTATTATTAAAAGAAACCAAATAGAAGTCTTTAAATAAACAAGCTACATAAATTAAATTCCTTTAAATTTAAGAACATAAAAACAATCTCGCAAAATTAAATTCTTATAATTATCAAAATATAGATGGATGTCTCCCACTGCTTCAGCTAAGACCAAGGATCCATCGCCCATTCGAAGCATGAAGTCTTCATGCAACAGACTTCTTATTTCTTTGAACCCCTATAGAGAAACACAAACATGATTAGTTGCTCTGGAATCTTTGACCCAAAGGTCATTAGATTCCTCAACCAAACAAGTTTCTAAGTATAGAAGATCACACCTACCTCCTCAGGAAAGGAAGTCCTTACAATTCTTCTTTATGTGCCTGACTTTCCCGCAAAAGAAGCACTTTAGCTTCTTTGGGTTCTTCTTCTTTTTCTTCTTATTCTTGCCATTTGCAGGAATAGAAGACTTTCCGTTCTTAGCCTGTTGTTTCTTTCCATTCCCAGGATTGGGTTTGACACCAAAAGCAGCCGCCAAGTTAGCCTCGCTACCCACAAGAGACTCCCTGATCAGCAGTTCAAACTCCTGTAACTGTTTCATCAACTCTATTAAGGTCATATCCCATCTATTGCTTAAATTAAATGTAGCTCTAAATGGGATAAACTCCTTAGACAGAGTCTTAAAAACAATAGTCATCTGAGTTTCAGCATCAATGTCAACTCCATTGGTTTGAGCCTCAGCCAGGAAACCTATGACCAACATCATATACTCCTTTACAGATGTCCCTAGTCTTTGTTTGCAGTTAAGAAGTTTCCGAAGTGCCCCTTACTACTTTGTTAAAGCCTGGGCTTCAAACATATCTTCCAAATTATCTAAGATCTGCTTAGCAATCTCATAATTCTCATGTTAAGCCTACAGCACGTTATTCATGTTGGCCATAACATAGTAGTAGGCCTGATCATTGGCATCTTTCCAATGATTATATGCTTGGATTTGATCGTTGGTCGAATCTCTTGTAGGCTTGGGAAGACAAGGTGTCATCAGCACAAATTTTAAGTTTCTCAAAGGACAGGACGATGTTTAGGTTCCGTTTTCAATCATTATAGTTCTCACTGGTTAATTAGTTTTTGTCAAGTATTGATGATAAAGCATTTTTAGACATTTTTAATCTACAATAAAGAATCATATACCAAACATATTACAATAATTTAGTAAGATAACACAATCACGTAAAACATACAAATGTGTTTGTGTGTCAAAACCTTGAAAATATCAAAACCTTACAATGATAATTCCTAACTCAGAATTCAACAAGCTCCTAGGGGAGTCTTACCAAATTTAATCAGGAACACGGATCCCCTCATGATTATTATATGCCATCTAGGACCCATGTAATCTAGAATATATTAATAATTGTTTCTTTGGCTATTAATTTTATTAATAGAACTCCTAGGAGAGGTTAATAATAAAATTAACATGAGTGTATAACCATCATTTTAATATTTTATCCATGATTTATAATAACCACCTAGGGGTGTGTAATGATAAATCATGCTAAAATATCTTATCCTCTCGGGGATCCAACCTGGTACATGATGAAGTCCCTTCCTAGGGGTCGTAACCACCATGTGCTACCTATGGACCAACGATGGAAACCATAGGTCCTCTCTTTGAAAACCTTCTCCCACTTATTCTTTTGAAATCAAGGTTTTATTTTATAAACATGCGTGAACAATTTTTAATGAGCGGCACTCCTTATTCTATATAACATATTATCAATATAAACGACAAATCATATTATAATGCAGACAAGCAAAGCAATCATGCCAAGCTACAAGCAAAATAATAATAAATAACCGTAATATTATGGTTTCACCCTAGAGATAGGAAAACAAAGATTACAAGAAAATAATCAAAACATATTATCGATTCTTCATCCTTGAATCTTCAAGTTGTATCCTTTTTCATGTAATGTCCATCTTCATGTTTTCAATCCCGCAAAGATCAAATACTCTATATTAATTTAATGTTTTTTAGAATTGTCTCAAAAATAAAATCAAAACTACATAGAAAAAAGTACCTTTTTAAAAAAATTAAAGCTCTCTGCTAACATGCTGATCTGTGTCATCGGCCTGTCAGTTATGATCTATTGGCCTGTCGATCTTTTCAGGTCGGCCTGTTGATCATGATAATTTGGCCTGCCGAATCTGAAAGTTCAGCCTACTGCAAGATCCACTAGATTTATGCCCCGCTGACAGCCTGCCAAACCTTAAGTCTGGCCTACCGATCTATGACCATCGGCCTACCGGACCTGAAGGTTCGGCATGCCGACCAAGCAAAAACCACGCTTTCCAAAAAATACAGCTTTTAATCAATTTATCAATTTTATTTTCAACAATTTGAAAACATAAAATTAGGGACTCAGGAAATGCCTAGGAATGTCATCATCCATCTTCTAAATTTGCCTTTTAGATCCATCTTCTCTGAATAATTATTCAATTATAAAATTCTTACAAATTTAAAATTAAATAATAATTCATAGACGGAGGAGATAGTTCGCCATCTAATTTCATGAAAAACCTAGATACATATTCTAACCTCTAAGGAACCATAACCTATATAAATTAATTAATAAATAAATAAATAATTTAATCAACTATAATTAATTAATAAACATTCACCATATAATTCATGACAATATAAAAATATATAGGAACCCTAGAGTGCAACTTTCTATATAATTAAATTCAAGCATAGAAGAGATCAAGATCACATAATTTATACATATAGCATGATCATAAACTCGTAAATTTACATAAAAACCATGTCTTTGATACCAATTGTTGAAAAAATAGTATGTAGCCGAATTTTAAAAATTTTTATACTAAAGTATTTTCCAAAACACAAGTTTGACACACTATATGCATAAATTAACCAGATCTTACTAACCTTGTAAATGCAGAAAGCTCCCGCAATCCATGAAGAGTATAACGTTCTAGAAGAGCCTCAACCAACTGGTCTTCTTTGCTATTCTCTATCCATGATCGGAGTGTGTGTGGGCGCACATCGTTTAGCCTTTCCACGGTGACTTTCCTTCCAACCAATTGAGAAATACCCAAAGCTATAGTTTGTGATTTGTGAGCAACAGCTCTTCAGAGAGTTGCAGAGTCTCACCACCAGAGTCTCAGCTCTCCGGTGATTTGTGAACAATAGCTCCCACAATCCATGAAGAGTATAACGTTCTAGAAGAGCCTTAATCAATTAGTCTTCTTTACTATTCTCTATCCACTATCAAAGTGCATGTGGACGCACGTCGTTCAGCCTTTCCCTAGAGACTCTCCTTTCAATTAATTGAGAAATACCCAAAGTTGTAGTTTGTGATTTGTGAACAACAGCACTCCGGGGAGTTGTAGAGTCTCACCAACAGAGTCCCACTCTAGATTTCTTAATTGATCTGAATAACAATGAGTCTCACTCCTCTTTATATAGAGGTTGGGCCCAGGAGTCAGTCCTTATCAAATAAGGACTCAAAAATTCGAATCAGAATCATATCCAGATCAATATCTGATAATCTGCATGAAAATACGTGATCCTTTTATTGTTTGGTCGGCAGGACAAACTGACAGATCAGCCTGCCGAGCTATCTCCATCGGCAAAGCAAACTTAAAGATTGGCCTATCAAACTTTCGATAAATTTTCCTTACGAATCTTTATTTCCCACTTGAGATTCTTGGGATAGAGCCTCAGTTTTTATTTCAAATAACCCAATAGAGAAATTATATGATTAAAACAGTTATATCTGGATAATCTCTAGGAAAATGTAACACCCGTATTTTTAACGGGCATAATTTTGTAAAATTTAATGAATAAAATGTGACTATTTAAAATTACTAAGTTGTTTATGATCATTTAAAAAAAATACCATTTTAGTATTTTCTTACCAAGTCTTCCTAAGAAACATTCAAAACTTACCAACACTTACTTCTACTAATCTTGTCTCCATAAATTATTGCTCAATTATATAGACTTCTTCTCATTTTGCTAAAGGTATCCGAAGGGGACATTGAATTATTTTCCGTCAATTCATAGAAGACATGGAGATATTTCTCAACCACCTAATTAATTATTTCCTTATCTTCTTCTATAATTCACTCCAATTATCCCCTCAATTATGTTGGCATTATTTGCTAAAAGTCTTCATGGGAGACAAGATGATATTTTCCTTTAAGACTCTTTTGTTTCTTCTTACAACTTTTCCCCGTAAACATCTCATTCCTCTTAAGCATTTTGATATCTTTTTATTTAACTATCACCACCTTCTTCTCTAGTTCTCATTCTCTCCCTTCTCACTTCAAATTTCTAACTAAAGACATAGAGCACAAAGCTCTCTTTGTGGCCAAGACAATTATAATTCCCAACGATGATCGAGGCGGTTTTAAAGTTAATTCAAGCTTGATTGATAACCCAAACTTTGGTGCTTTTCAAAGAAGTTTTGAGGTAGGTTTTCTTTAATCTAAACTTAGTTTTTAGTATGCATTTTCTCCATGTTTAATGCATAAAAATACTTTAATGGCACTAGTAGACGGGTTTACACATAACTCACTTATGAATGTGATTATACGTTGTGCTTTAGTTTTAATTGTCCTTATGCATGCCTTAGGGTCAAGGATGTGTGGAGCTAACGTTAATTGATTCCAGGATTAAAAGATTGTTGATAAGCTTGAAAGGTAGGGATTCTATTACTCATTTTTGTGAGGTTTTTATAGAATTAAAATTGATTGTTTTGCCGCAATATATATATCTATGTTGAACTGATATTATATGAGTATCACATATGAAACTATGACATGGACTCGTCTTGTATTGTACGGCGAGGAACATAATGAATTGACACATGTTATAAATTGAGAACATGGTTAGGAAAACTGACTCTATTAATAATGATTTAATATAGAGAAATGGTGAGACATGAAGAGGGCGGCGGTTACGTCCTTGGGCATGAATACCCAAAAAGGTAAAATAGGGGGAAGGTGATGACGCTTCCTTGGGTTGAAAGTCCCAAAACACACTGTACAGGAATTGATTTGGTGAGGACTCGGGGCTTGATGTCCCCTCACCGGAACACCCTTGGAATGTTTATGGGGTGATCAAGTGCGCCCATTTGGGTTTCGATGAGTTGAGTGATACTCAATTTAACATGGATACCTAGGAACAATGATGATTGGTAATATTTGTATAAATGTGTAATTATGACACTTGGTAATGATTAACTACGGTATCCATAAGATGTGATCATAATAAACCTCATAATCTGGAATATGATGTAACCTACTAACCATGCAGTTTTTAATGTGGTAATGGATAAACCATAAGGTGAGTCATGATTTCCCTACTGGGCATGTCGATGCTCATCCCTATCATATCTTCATATCTCAGGTGGAACTCAGTGCAACATATTTGAAGAGGAATAAACGAAAACAATCCTGCTGTTTTCGTGTTAGAAGACCCTGTTTAATTACAACTTATCTACAACATGTAAGAGTTGTATTATTTTTTTTTATGGCTGTGTTAAGTTATTTGGGAATTGTACTATGGTGATGATGACTGTAATTATATATATTTGGTGCTACACTAAAAACTGTGGTTTGTATTTAAAACGTTTATTTTTATTTTTCTTGTTGTTTAAAGACCCATGGGCATTGTTTAATTGATTTAAATAATATAAAATTTAAAATTATTTTTATTTATTTAAAACTGTTAACCCCCACATAGGGGTGTTACAGAATTTTTGGTATCAGAGCCTAGGTTCGATTAACCTAGGGGGTATAGCACCACCTTAAAAATTAATCTTTGGGAATGGTTTTAAAGTTAGGTGTTAATGTCATCATCATTTGGTACTGATCCTAGTTAAATTTTCGCAGCCAGTAGAAACTATGCCACCAAGACGTCAAATGCAATCGTCTGAGCTGTCACAACCGGTTGAACATGCTCAAGAAGTTGAGCAACCGGAACCGATGGAACAAGCTCAAGAAGATGAGCAACTACGACATGCAACACAATCCCCGCCAGCTGCACCAGAAGTAAATAATTTAGGACAAATTCTTCAAGCATTACAAAATGTGCAAAGACCTGTGGAGGTTCGTGATCCCGAACAACGACATCTAACTCTGTTGAAGGAGTTTATGAAGCAGAAACCACCCACATTTAGTGGAGAACCTAACCCGGTCATAGCAGAACAATGGCTAAAGGCAGTCAAAAAGAAGTTGGACACCTTGAGGATTCCACGGGAGTATTGGGTTAGCTTTTCAACATATATATTTGAGGGTAAAGCCGAAGAATGGTGGGATCTTCAGAAAGACGACTATGACGTGCCGAATCTTACATGGGAGCAGTTCGAAACCATTTTTCGCAACACCTATATTCCTCAGAGCCATAGGCAAGCAATGATGCGAGAATTTGAAAACCTGGTGCAGGGAGATACAACAGTTGCTGAATACCATGCTCGATTTATAGAATTGTCTCGCTACAATCCCGGGGCTGTATCGGATCCAATGGCGAGATGCGAAAAATTTAGAAATAACCTGAGGCCGAAAATCAGACAAATGATAGCTGCTGTTCCATCAACAGATTTTCTTGATCTTGTAGCTGCGGCACAGCGGGCAGAGACAGAACTAAATAACTCCTATGGAGAGTATAAGGGTTCTGGTGGGCGTCAAAGGAAAATAAGTAAGAAAGAGAAGTCACAAGGGCAAGTCATTCAGCATAGTGGAGTGACTATTGGTGGTGGATCTTCTGGCAGTGGTCGTTTCCAACCGTATGCTTGTCATAACTGTGGACAAGTGGGACATCTGAGGAGAAATTGCCCTAACCGCCCTACACAATCATCCTTTGCACCAAGGCCACAAGGAAGTCATTTTGGCTCCACTGTTTGGGGAGGGAGTCAAAATCGTGGAGCGCCTCAGCAAAACACTCCAGCTTCCCAAGTCTCAGTAACTCAACCTCGAGGGTTCCAGCCTCAGTACAACTATCAACAGCGGCCACAGGGTTCCAATTTTTATGCTAATCAGAACTTCCAACCGACTCCACAAGGCTCAGTGAATCAAAGGCCATATTTTTCTGGGAGAAATAATAATAAGGCTAGTAGTAGCCAAGGAAACCGAGGAAAAAGTGATAAAGGAAAAGCACCAGCACAAGCTTATGCAATTACGGCTACAACTGGACAAGGAAAACAGGCTGATCACTCAGTTGTAGACGGTATGATTCACGTGTCTCATTCTTGGGCTCATGTATTATTTGACACTGGTGCCACTCATTCATTTATATCTATGTTATTTGCTTCCGTACTACAATTAGAAACTGAGACATGTAGTTCATCATTAACCCTTAGTACACCAATGGGCGGGATAGCTGAAGTATCCATAATTTGTAAATCAGTGTGTATTGTTATAGGAGAACATAAACTATCGGCTGACCTATATGTAATAACTATGACAGAGTTTGATGTAATCTTAGGAATGGATTGGCTAACTAAATACCAGGCAATAGTAGATTGTCATAGGAAACGTGTCTCTTTATTCACCAAGAATGGACAAGTCATCGAATTTCAGGCAAAAACAGGAACAGTGACGCCAGCCCCGGTGCTAAAGGCTTGTATTGGAGGACGAAGGAATTTCACCAATCTTGGGACGATCTTTGCTTCAGATGGAGAACTAAAGAAGAGTGACCTATCCTCTCACACTCCTGTGGTGGACGAATTTTCAGATGTTTTTCCAGATGAATTGCCCGGACTTCCGCCTGATAGAGAAATTGAGTTTGTCATCGACTTAACTCAAGGAGCAGCGCCTGTTTCTATTGCCCCGTATCGAATGGCACCTGCTGAGAAAGTGGAATTGAGGAAGCAGTTGGACGAATTACTGAAAAAAGGATTTATTCGACCAAGTACATCACCTTGGGGAGCTCCAGTACTTTTTGTGAAGAAACATGACGGATCGTTGAGGCTCTGTGTCGATTATCGCCAGCTTAATCGATTGACTATCAAGAACAAGTACCCTCTACCCCGAATTGATGAGTTGTTCGATCAGTTAGGAGGATCTTGCTATTTCTCAAAGATTGACTTACGATCCGGATATCACCAACTGAAGATAAGAGAAGAGGACATTCCAAAGACAGCTTTTCGGACTCGCTACGGTCATTTTGAGTTTCTTGTCTTGCCTTTCGGGTTGACTAATGCACCAGCGGCTTTCATGGACTTGATGAACCGTGTCTTTCGACCGTACTTAGATCAATTTATCATTGTTTTCATAGATGATATCTTGATCTATTCTAAAAACGAAGAAGAACATGCTGAGCATTTGAGGATCGCTCTACAAACGTTGAGAGAACATGGTCTTTATGCAAAAAGAGAAAAATGTGATTTCTGGATGACAAAGGTCAAGTTCCTTGGACACGTTGTCTCTGAAGAAGGCATCTCAGTGGACCCCTCCAAAATTGAAGCAGTGCTAAATTGGGAACGACCAAAGAACGTGTCAAAGATTCGAAGTTTCCTCGGACTAGCTGGATACTATCGACGCTTCGTAGAGAATTTTTCAAAGATTGCTTCTCCATTAACAAAACTCACAAGGAAGAATGTCAAGTTCGTGTGGGATGATAAATGTGAAGAAGCATTTGAGGAACTGAAACGAAGACTCACTAGTGCCCCTGTGCTGATCATACCTAACAACGAGGAGCCTTACACAGTATACACTGATGCCTCAGGAAACGGTTTGGGTTGTGTGTTAATGCAGCATGGACGAGTAGTTGCCTACGCCTCACGCCAGTTGAAACCCCATGAGAGGAACTACCCCACACATGATCTTGAGTTAGCTGCTGTGGTTTTCGCACTCAAAATTTGGAGATGTTATCTATATGGCGCAAAGTTCGAGCTATATTCAGATCATCAAAGTCTGAAATATTTGTTTACTCAAAAGGATCTCAATCTAAGGCAACGAAGATGGACTGAGTACATGGTGGACTATGACTTTAGTATCCAATATCATCCTGGAAAAGCAAATGCCGTGGCAGATGCTCTAAGTCGTAAGAACAACGGACGTATAGCCAGTTTAGCATTGGAAGATTGGAGACGAGTCACTATCGCCGACTTCAACTTGCAATATTATGAAGATAACGAGAGAGCTTTCTTATTCAATGTGATAGCAACTCCTACGTTAATTCAGAAAGTAAAACAAGGACAATGGCACGATGAAGGATTACGTAGGGTTTGGAAACAAATACAAAATGGAGAACAACTGGATGGATGGCAGATTGAGCCAGAAGGATTTTTACTTTACAAAGGAAGATTAGTTGTTCCAGAGGATCCATATCTCAGGCATGCGGTGCTAGATGAGGCTCACCGTTCAAAGTTTGCTATTCATCCTGGAAGCACAAAAATGTATATGGATCTAAAACGACAATACTGGTGGCGAGGAATGAAACGAGATGTAGCAACCTTTGTCTCTAAGTGCATGACGTGCCAACAGGTTAAAGCGGAACATCAAAAGCCTGGAGGCGAGTTGAGGAGCTTACCTATTCCAGAATGGAAGTGGGATCATGTGACAATGGACTTTGTTACTGGATTTCCTAAGACTCAAATAGGGCATGACGCCGTTTGGGTAATTGTAGATCGTTTAACTAAGATAGCCCACTTCATCCCAATCAGAACTAATTATAGTGTCTCAAAATTATGTCAATTGTACGTGGAAAAGGTAGTGACATTGCATGGAGTGCCAATGTCAATAGTTTCCGATAGAGATACACGTTTCACGTCGAAATTTTGGAGAGGATTGCAGAGGGCCTTGGGAACTCAATTGAATTTTAGTACAGCTTTTCATCCTCAAACAGATGGACAATCTGAACGTGTCATTCAGATTCTCGAGGATATGCTTCGGGCTTGTGTGCTGGACTTTGGAACAAATTGGGCTGCACAGCTGCCATATGTTGAATTCGCATATAACAACAGTTACCAAGCAAGTATTAGAATGGCTCCATATGAGGCCTTATATGGTAGACCTTGTAGATCTCCATTGTGTTGGGCTGAAAAGGAAGAGCGTCTTGAACTTGGGCCTCAGTTTATCAGAGAAACAACGGACAAGATCCAGATTATTCGCGAACGTCTTCAGACAGCTCAAAGTCGACAAAAGAGTTATGCAGATAAGAGGAGGCGACCTTTAGAGTTCATGATCGGAGACTTTGTGTTCTTAAAAGTGAAACCAAAACGAGGTGTATCTCGATTTGGTGTTAAAGGAAAGTTAGCACCAAGGTATACAGGACCGTTTGAGATTGTGGAACGCATTGGAACGTTGGCATACCGTTTAGACCTACCACCACAATTGTCTCATGTACATAATGTGTTTCATGTATCGATGTTGAGAAAGTATGAACCCGACCCTTCACATGTGATCATGTGGACAGATGTGCCAATTCAAGGAGATACGAATTATGAAGAAATTCCAGTTCAAATACTGGATCATGAAATAAAATTATTACGTCGTCGTGGAATTCCTCTGGTGAAAGTGATGTGGCAACACCATGATGTGGAGGAAGCCACATGGGAACTTGAATCTGAAATGAGAGAAAAGTACCCACATTTGTTTTAACATTGTAATCAGTGTACGAAATTGCGAGGACGAAATTTTTATAGGAGGGGAGAGCTGTAACACCCGTATTTTTAACGGGCATAATTTTGTAAAATTTAATGAATAAAATGTGACTATTTAAAATTACTAAGTTGTTTATGATCATTTAAAAAAAATACCATTTTAGTATTTTCTTACCAAGTCTTCCTAAGAAACATTCAAAACTTATCAACACTTACTTCTACTAATCTTGTCTCCCTAAATTATTGCTCAATTATATAGACTTCTTCTCATTTTGCTAAAGGTATCCGAAGGGGACATTGAATTATTTTCCGTCAATTCATAGAAGACATGGAGATATTTCTCAACCACCTAATTAATTATTTCCTTATCTTCTTCTATAATTCACTCCAATTATCCCCTCAATTATGTTGGCATTATTTGCTAAAAGTCTTCATGGGAGACAAGATGATATTTTCCTTTAAGACTCTTTTGTTTCTTCTTACAACTTTTCCCCGTAAACATCTCATTCCTCTTAAGCATTTTGATATCTTTTTATTTAACTATCACCACCTTCTTCTCTAGTTCTCATTCTCTCCCTTCTCACTTCAAATTTCTAACTAAAGACATAGAGCACAAAGCTCTCTTTGTGGCCAAGACAATTATAATTCCCAACGATGATCGAGGCGGTTTTAAAGTTAATTCAAGCTTGATTGATAACCCAAACTTTGGTGCTTTTCAAAGAAGTTTTGAGGTAGGTTTTCTTTAATCTAAACTTAGTTTTTAGTATGCATTTTCTCCATGTTTAATGCATAAAAATACTTTAATGGCACTAGTAGACGGGTTTACACATAACTCACTTATGAATGTGATTATACGTTGTGCTTTAGTTTTAATTGTCCTTATGCATGCCTTAGGGTCAAGGATGTGTGGAGCTAACGTTAATTGATTCCAGGATTAAAAGATTGTTGATAAGCTTGAAAGGTAGGGATTCTATTACTCATTTTTGTGAGGTTTTTATAGAATTAAAATTGATTGTTTTGCCGCAATATATATATATCTATGTTGAACTGATATTATATGAGTATCACATATGAAACTATGACATGGACTCGTCTTGTATTGTACGGCGAGGAACATAATGAATTGACACATGTTATAAATTGAGAACATGGTTAGGAAAACTGACTCTATTAATAATGATTTAATATAGAGAAATGGTGAGACATGAAGAGGGCGGCGGTTACGTCCTTGGGCATGAATACCCAAAAAGGTAAAATAGGGGGAAGGTGATGACGCTTCCTTGGGTTGAAAGTCCCAAAACACACTGTACAGGAATTGATTTGGTGAGGACTCGGGGCTTGATGTCCCCTCACCGGAACACCCTTGGAATGTTTATGGGGTGATCAAGTGCGCCCATTTGGGTTTCGATGAGTTGAGTGATACTCAATTTAACATGGATACCTAGGAACAATGATGATTGGTAATATTTGTATAAATGTGTAATTATGACACTTGGTAATGATTAACTACGGTATCCATAAGATGTGATCATAATAAACCTCATAATCTGGAATATGATGTAACCTACTAACCATGCAGTTTTTAATGTGGTAATGGATAAACCATAAGGTGAGTCATGATTTCCCTACTGGGCATGTCGATGCTCATCCCTATCATATCTTCATATCTCAGGTGGAACTCAGTGCAACATATTTGAAGAGGAATAAACGAAAACAATCCTGCTGTTTTCGTGTTAGAAGACCCTGTTTAATTACAACTTATCTACAACATGTAAGAGTTGTATTATTTTTTTTATGGCTGTGTTAAGTTATTTGGGAATTGTACTATGGTGATGATGACTGTAATTATATATATTTGGTGCTACACTAAAAACTGTGGTTTGTATTTAAAACGTTTATTTTTATTTTTCTTGTTGTTTAAAGACCCATGGGCATTGTTTAATTGATTTAAATAATATAAAATTTAAAATTATTTTTATTTATTTAAAACTGTTAACCCCCACATAGGGGTGTTACAGAAAATAAATAATCCTAATAATCCAAAATGTTTATCTTGAATTAATTTATTCAAATTAATCCAACCGATAAATAAACATGAATTATCCAATCCTGATAATTCAACAAGTTTGTCTTGAATTAATTTATCTACAAAATTAATTCAACCGATAAACAAACATGAATTATCTGATCCTATCGAATTTTAGCCAATCAGATAATTTGACACAAGTTACTAATTATTAGAAAACCATGTCGTTTCGTTACTGGATTTATTGTGAGCTAGCAAAAGGGACCTGATGGACCTATATAGTTCAAGCTCTTGATAATTATGAAACCTAATATCCTAGATATACATTTCATAATTATCAATTCTAATGCTACTCTACTAAAAGCTTAGAGCTGTATTCTCGATTTATAAAGATTTACAAAGCCCGTATAGCTAAGTCTCCATGAGATATCATAATGTGTCGTATCCCTGTAGGATTATTCATAATCGACTTAAGGACAAGTTCTATCTTACCTTCCCGATTATTTTTCTCTTACATACTATTATCTCACCATTGGAAAACTTACCATCCAAAGATGGCATACCATTCGGTTGCACCTATGTATCCAAATGGTTGAGCACTCTAGTTTTTTAATTACAAGATAACGCATATAAGATGATATCAACTACTCCTAAAAAGGAGCTATGGATTCCATATTTATAAACAACAGGTCTACGCTATCAAGAGTCATGCCTCCAACGTACCGGCATGCATACCACTATAAAATGTGGATGTTACCCTTTGGTATATCAAAAGACATAAGTCAAGTCAATGGGCCCACTATTTATCTCAAGATTAAGATACAATATATATGATTATCAAAAGTGAATCGATTAGCCAAGATAGAATTATTAATCCAAATCAATTCACTTTATATCTTGATCCAACACATCATCACCTATGACAATGTGCCACTGTTTCTATTCACGAAGTCTACCTCCCATGGTCAAATAAACCATCTTACATTAAGGATATAGGCAACATAACAATCTTTGTATGAATAAAGTGTTCAACTTTATTCCCTCAATTGCGGATCTTATGATTTAGACCATCACCTTAAGAATCGTGTTTTCTGCATAATATGTCCATCATATGCCCAATTCTTAAAGGTTTAGACCAACAGTCTCAGACTTTTATTTGCTTAACATACATTCAACAAATATGAATGTAAAGAGGACAAGATTTAGTATATAAATAATTAATAAATTCTTTATTGATAAAATGTCTCTAAAAACATATTATATTTTTACTCCTTAGGGCATACATGTCTAACATATACCATTTCCAAAGATACATGAAGATTTTGAAGGGTTATGTCAAGAACCAAAATAGGCTAGAGGGTTGCACTGTAGAAAAATTATATAGTCGAAGAAGCTATGGAGTTTTACTCAGAATGCTTGTCTAATGTTGAAGCAATCGGTTTGCTAAGGAAGGTTTACAATGAGTCAAAAGTAATGTCTACTGGCACTCCATCGCCCGTCCTTGCAAGGAATGGGAGCAAGGATGGCTTTATGTTTTGCACAATTACTTGAGTGGTTGAACCATTTGTAGAGGTCCACCGAAAAGAAATAAAAGATGCAAATCTGTAACACCTTAAAAATTTTATCAGGCATAATTGGTGTTTAGATAGTGGATTAGTATGCTTTGATATAAATTTGAATTTAATTTAAGTATTTTATGGTATTTTAAATTTGTCTCATTTTTAATTATTTTTGTATGTCATTTTGAATTTTAAAACAAAACAATCTGTCAAATGCCCAATATGTCCCGATTTCAAAACCTTGTGCTAGGAACATGGTTTTGCTTCCCTCACTTTTCTATTTATTTCCCTCCTTCACTCTCCTTCTCATTCATTCCCTTAGTCTCTTTCTCCCTCTTCCTTCCTTCTCTCTTTCTCTCCTTCTCTTCATTTTGATTTCGAATCTTTGAGTTTGGGCTTAATTCTTAGTTGGATTGGGAGGTGAGGAATACAATTCAGGCTTCCATAAACCGATTTAAAGCTTCGATTCAAGGTTAGTTTTATTGTTTTTTAAATTTTAAATTTTTGTTTCAAATTTTTCAATTTCTCTAAAATGTTGTAATCGGAGTTTCTTGAGCTTAGGAAACCTCTGATCTAAGTTGGTAGAACTTAAATCATTCGAAATCTAGGCTTGATTTCATGAGATTTGGATTAAATCAAGTTTTCTCCTTTTTCAGATTTCCTTGAAAATTTCTATGTAAATCTTGTTTAAATGTGTTTAAATGTGTCCTACTATGTTTGTTTATCATCTATGATCAATATATATGCTTTGGGACTTGGAAAAATAGGTTTTGATATGTTTAGCCAATTTGGCAGGCCAAACTCAATGTTCGGCAGGCCAGATTTATCAGGTTGGCAAGTTGAATCTAGGAAAGTTCGGCAGGCCGGTCCTCGTTGGTCGACAGGCCGAACTATGGAGTTTGGCAGGCCTAACCAGGGGTTCCGGTAGGCCGACCGAACCTTGTGAAAAATAACCTTTTTCGCCCGTTTTCACTATTTAAGACTCAGACCAAGATTCTGACCTCATAAAATGATTTTGTAAGTACTAAAAGCACATTAAAACACCATGAGATAGCTTAGAGATGTAGAATACCTTAAGCTACGAATTGATAAACTTAGTTTCTATTTAAGGTTGTTCGTGATTCTGTAGAGTTAACGTATAGCGGATTGGGACTATGGTGTTAGACTTTGGTACGGATATCAAGGTAGGACTTCTATCCCTTTTCCTTGGTAGCCACATTTTAAAAAGGGGTTTGACCATAAAGCCTTTTTATGTTTTTCAAGAAATGAAGTTTATCACTTATTTTCATTATTGGCTAAATAATGGGTGATAATAATGAATGTAATGAGAACATTCGGTAAAAAAAAAACATGATAATGATGTGACACCGGACGTATCAGTTGGTACCGTCCAGAATAATAAAATAGAGCATGATGCCATGTATAGAGATTGGGTCGTGGGAAGCGCGACCTGGGGGGCAGGTCCTGAAATCCAGCTGGGCCACTTTAGTGGTGATTTATATGGCTTTGCCTGTAGCCTAATAATGAGACTGTCTATGGATGAGTAAAAGATTAATCGGTGTGAATAAATTTAATAAGTTCTAATTTATTATCTGTGTTATTTATTTGCTCTGTGTTATAGCTTTTGTCTAAATATGAAATATATGTGTTTAAACTAAATGTTTTTAAGATTTAGTCCTACTAAGCCTTTCACTCACATTTTCTTGTTTTAAAACTTTCTCCCCCTCTAGGTGGAGTTTAGCTTAGGGAAGACTAAAGAACCAAGAAGAACGGTAGGGCTAGAATATCATTTTTTAGGATATTTATAAACAAGGCATGTAATGTTCTAATTCATTTACTTTTCCGTGGACTGTGGTTATGTATTTAATACTGCTAGTACTATGTGTGCACACTAAAGTGGATTCGATGGGACCCAATGGGGTTTGTTTACTTAACATTTTCCTTTCTTTTGCTCGCTACCATATGTTTGTTAAGTATCGCAAGGGATTTTAATAATTTTCATTCTTATAATTAAATTTTAATACACTTAAAATGGCAGTTTCTACGAAATTTAATGTATTTAATCTAATTAACCTGCCACGTCATCCCCTGGATTTTGGGGCATGACAGATTTGTATCAGAGCCCTAGGTTTATAAACCTTGGGAATTGTGCACACATAAGTATGGCAATGAGAAACCACTAATAGTCCAATTTTGTTTTCAAAACTGAGGGAATGACACCAAGACATCGTCCAGCTACTGTAGATGAGGAAGGCTAATAGGGGCCATGTTTGTCGCCTTTCGACAGATGGCAGCGAGGGCTAGGCCTGAGAATTTCTAGGCTAGTGGTCGACATATGTACTTTAAAGAGTTCCATCGTGCATCTATTCTGACTTTCAACGGGAACAAGGACCCACAGATTACTAAATACTAGTTAGATTCAATAGTGAAACACCTAGACACTCTCGGAGTACCGATGGAGTAACGCATCGATTTTGCAGCTTATAAGTTATAAGGCAGTGCCAACACATGGTGGAAACAAGCAAAGCGTCTAGAAAATGCTGGGAATGTTAGTTAGGATAGATTTGAGGAGCTGTTCTATGAGTGCTACTTTCCATTGGGATACAGGGATCAGAAGGTTACCGAATTTTATCGATTGGAGCAGGGTGATATGACGGTTCGGGAGTATGAGGCTAAGTTTAATGAGTTAGCTATGTTTGTTCCATCCACTGTGGCTTCTAAGCGAAAGAAATGCATTAAGTTTCAGGACGGGCTCAAGGCATCTATCCGACGGCAAGTGGTGGCCTTACGACTTTGAAATTTTGGTGAGTTGGTATCTTCAGCAATTTCTATGGTAAGTGAACATACTCTTTATAGTGAGAATCGGGCAAGGACGTCAAGAGGGCCCCAGAGAAGTAATCGAAGAAATAGTGGCAGCTGCCAAGCCCAAATGAAAAACCAACAAGGAAATGCCAGTAGTGGGAGTAGTAGTTCATCAGGTAGTGGGCACAGCAACCCCTATAGCTTTCATTGTCATTATTGCCAACAGTCAAGACATATTAAGAGGAATTGCCCAATTAGGAACGTTCGATAAGGATTCCAAGCTAGAGAGGGTGTGAGTTGTTAGTTTCAAGGTCAGCTTTTAGTTCCTCCACAACAACCTCCTCAACTATCTTTTCATCAGTCCCCTCTATAGCAGATGCAGTACTGGATGCAAAGGCATCAGCAACAAGGTTTCCAACGAAACACTCCATAGTATCGAGCGCCAAGTATAGCTAGTGTGCAATCGCCTTCACTACAGCAATATGGACCAACTAATCCAGGACACAACAATGTCAACAAGAGAAAAGGAAAGTCTCCAGCACAGATCCGCACTATGACATTAGGGAGCTTGGACGCTCAAACTAGCCATGTTGTAGTTGATGGTATGATTTTAGTTTCTCAGTCTTTAGCTCATGTTCTATTTGATACCGGTGCCACTCATTCCCTCATCTCAAGCTCTTTTGTACTTGCCTTGGGTTTAGAAACAGAGGAATTTAATGAGCCCTTGATGATTTCCTCACCTTTGGGACATGTGTGTGTAAACTGCATATGTAAATGCTGCAAGATAGTGATTAGGGGTAAGACTTTGAAGAGTGATTTGATTGTAATCTCCATGAGATCATATGATGTAATCTTGGGAATAGACTGGTTGTCTAGATACAATGCTTTAGTTGACTGTCAACTTAGGAAAGTAACCCTAGTGTCTGATAGTAGGACAATGATCATTTACCAGGGTGGTAATGATCGAGTAATGAGTGAACGACTCATGAAACCGTGTCTTAGAGGATGGAGCAATCTGGCTTGTTATGCACTTCTCCTGGATCTTGGAGAAGAGTCTAGTGCAATAAGGAAGGATGTAACGATACTAGTGGTTGATGAATTCGGCAATGTCTTCCTTGATGAGTTGCCTAGATTACCGTCGCACCAGGAGATTGAGTTCAGCATTGAGTTATTTCCCGAGACCACTCCGATCTCTATAGCACCATATCGGATGTCATCGGTAGAAATGAAAGAACTTATGGGGCGCATCGGTTTTGTTCACCAAAAAAGCATAACGATACTCTCTGGTTATGTATTGATTATCGACAGCTAAATAGGGTTACTGTGAAGAATAAGTATCCACTACCCAAGATCGATGAGTTATTTGACCAGTTAGGAGGTTCCTGATATTTCTCAAAGATAGACTTACGATCCGGATACCACAAACTCATGATTAAGGAAGAGGATATTCCCAAGACTACCTTTAGGACTTGGTATAGGCAATTTGAGTTTCTGGTTACGCCGTTTGGATTGACGAATGCCCTTGCAGCTTTCATGGATTTGATGGATAGGATTTTCAGGCCTTATTGGGACCAGTTCGTGATTGTGTTTTTTGATGATATACTGATCTATTCCAAGACCTGGGAGGAGCATGAGCAGTACCTTAGGATTGTACTTCTGACCCTACGAGAACACCAGTTGTACGCCAAAAAGGAAAAGTGTGAGTTCTGGTTAACTGAGGTTAAGTTTTTAGGACACATCATCTCAGAACAGGGCATTTTAGTAGATCCGCCCAAGATTGAGGCTATAGTACAGTGGGAACGACCAAGGAACGTGGCCAAAATCCGTAGCTTATTAGGACTTGTCGGGTATTACAGGAAGTTCGTGAAGAATTTTTCTAAGATAGCAGCTCCATTGACACGGTTGATTAGGAAAAATGTCAGGTTTGAATGGGATAAGGGTTATGAATATGCTTTCCAAGAGTTAAAGAATCAGTTCACTACAGCTCCTGTGTTGATTATTTTGAGCAGTGATGAGCCTTATGAGGTCTACACCGATGCGCCGGGACGAGGACTTAGGTGCATGTTGATGCAGCATGGACAAGTTGTAGCTTATGGATCGCGATAATTAAGGCCTCATGAATAGAACCATCCCACTCACGATTTAGAGCTCACAGTAGTGATTTATGCTTTGAAGATTTTGAGATGCTATTTGTATAGGGAAACCTTTTAGGTTTTCTCAGACCATAAGAGCTTGAGGTATTTGTTCATGCAGAGTGATTTGAATCTGAGACAGCGGAGGTGGATGGAATATATGGAAGATTCTGATTTCACGTTGCACTATCATCTAGGTAAGGTCAACGTAGTCGCTAATGCACTCAGCAGGAAGACTTTGGGATCTCTCGCATGTTTAGCACTCGAGGATTGGAGGAGAGATGCCATAGTGAGTAAGTATGGGTTGCAGTACTACAACGGTGGCGATCAAGTTTCAGTGTACCACATGGAATCGACTCCAGCTCTCATTCAGATGATAAAGCAGAACCAATGGTAGGACCAACATCTTTAGGGAATATGGACTCGGATCTAGGAAGGAGAGTAGTTTGAGAAATGGAGGATTCATACAGATGGGTCACTATACTTCAGGGAACGCCTAGCAGTGCCAGCGATCAAGGACGTAACAAAAGCCATGATGGATGAAGCTCATAGGTCTCAGTTTGCTATTCATCCAGGAAGCACAAAAATGTATCGCGATTTGAAGAGGCAGTATTGGTAGAAAGGCATGAAGAGGGGTGTCCAAGAGTACGTGGCTAAGTGCGTAAATTGTCTCCAGGTGAAGTCCTAGCATCAGAAGCCCGCTCATCAGCTTCAGCCGCTTCCCATTCTGAGGTGACAATGGGAGCATGTCACGATGGATTTCCTCATCGGGTTACCGAGGACGGAACAAAGGCATGACGTGATTTGGGTTATCGTTGACAGGTTGACTAAGTCAGCACATTTCATCCCTTTCAGATCGATGTGTTCGTGACTTGTTTTGAGAGAGCTGTATTTGCAGAATATA
The DNA here is from genome assembly GCA_025403435.1 of Artocarpus heterophyllus. Taxonomy (NCBI): domain Eukaryota; kingdom Viridiplantae; phylum Streptophyta; class Magnoliopsida; order Rosales; family Moraceae; genus Artocarpus; species Artocarpus heterophyllus. The sequence continues at coordinate 33,522 of JAJQZP010000161.1, forward strand.
GTGAGGTTGCACGGAGTTCCTTTGTCCATCATTTATGATAGAGACACTCAGTTTAATGCTAGGTATTTGAGGAGTTTTCAGGAGGCTTTGGGCACAAACCTAAACTTTAGCATGGCTTTTCATCCTCAGACCGACGGGCAGTTTGAGCAGGTTATTGATATCCTTGAAGATATGCTATGTACGTGTGTCTTAGATTTTGGTAGGAATTGGAAGAAATATTTACATTTAGCGAAATTTGCATACAATAACAGTTACCATGCGAGCATCGGGATGGCACCATTCGAAGCACTTTATGGGTGGCCATGTCGTTCACCAGTGTGTTGGGCAAAGCCAGAAGATAGAGTTATTCTTGGACCCGATGAGATTCATGATAGCAATGTGAGAGTCGCTGTGATCCGTGATCAGTTGAGGGCTGCCCAGAGTAGGCAAAAGAGCTACGCAGATAGAAGACATCGGCCTTTGGAGTTCAAGGTAGGGGATTTTTTTCTCCTAAAAGTTTCACCGTACAAAGGCATAAAGCGTTTTGGCGTAAGTGGGAAACTTGCACCAAGGTACATCGGACCATTTGAGATTACTCAGTGCATAGGTGTGGTCGTTTATTGTCTTGATCTTCCTCCCGAGCTTTCTCACGTTCATGATGTGTTTCACGTGTCGTGTTGGAAACAAAGTGCGCAGCGGAATTTTAAAAATTTTTCATCAGAGTATTTTCCAAAACACAAGTTTGACATGTTATATGTATAAATTAAACAGATCTTACTAACCTCAGTGTGCTGAAGAACCTCCGCGACCTGTGTAGAGAAGTAACGTTCCAGAAGAGCCTCAACCAACTGGTCTTCTTTGCTATTCTCTATCCACAACCGGAGTGAGTGTGGGCTCACACGTACAGCTCTTCCACCGGTGACTCTCCTTCCAACCAATAGAGAGAACCCAAAGCTAGTGTTCGTGATTTATGAACAAAAGCTCTCAGGGAGTTTTTAGATACTCACTAGAAGAGTATCACTCTTAATCTCTCAAATTGATCTGAGTAAATCATTAGACTCACTCCCTTTTTATACCTATTGGTCCTTGGGGTCAGTCCATATCAGATTAGGTCTCAAAAATCGAAATAGAATCAAGTTCGGATCAATATCTGATAAGATACGCGTGAAAAACGCGTAATCTTAGCTGTCGCGGTCGGCATGCCGAACTGTTAGATAGGCAAGCCGAACTGGCCAGTTAGGCAGGCCGAACACGTCATCCGGCATGCCGAACTGTCGAGAAAAAATCTCCGCGAATCTTTTATTTTCCACCCGAGATTCTAAAGGATAAAGTCTCAGTTTTGATTCAAATAGCCCAATAGAAAAGATATCTGATCAAAACAAACTTTATCAAGATAATCTCTAAGAAAATAAATCAATTTACAATAATTCTATAAGTTTATCTTGTTCTAATTGTCCAAAATTAAAACAACCGATAAACAGACAAGAATTATCCGAACGCCATAATTCAACAAGTTCATCTTGAACTAATTTCTTACATAATTAATTCAACCGATAAACAGACATGAATTATTTGATTCTTATAAATTTTAAACCAATCTGATAAATCCGACATAAGTCACCAATTATTGAAAAAGCACGCCGTGTCGTTACAGGATTTTGTGAGCTAGCAAAGGGGACCAAAATGGACCTATAAAGTTCAAGCTCATGATAACTATGAAACCCAATATCCCAGATATACATTTCACAATTATCAACTCCAACGCTACTCCACTAAAAGCTTGGAGCTGCACTCTCGAACTTTATAGAATTACGAAGCTCATGTAGCTAAGTCTCCATGACATATCATAGTGTATCGCATCCCCATATGATCATCCATAATCGGCTTAAGGACAAGTTCTGTCTTACCTTCCCGATTATTTTATCTTACGTTCCATTGTCTTACCATTAGAAAACTTACCATCCAAAGATAGTATACTATTCGGTTACACCTATGTATCCAAATGGTTGAGCGCTCCAGTTTTCCAATTACAGGACAATGCATATAAGAGGATATCATTACTCCTAAAGAGGAGCTATGGATTCCATATCTATGAATAACAAGTCTACGCTACCAAGAGTCATGCCTCCAACGTACCGGCATGCATGCCACTATAGAGATGTGGGAGTCACCCTTTGGTACATCAAAAGACACAAGTCGAGACAACGGGCCCATTATTCATCTCAGGATTAAGATACAATACAAATGATTGTCTAAAGTGAATTGATTTGACAAGACAGAATTATTAATCCAAATCAATTCACTTTATGTCCCGATCCAACACATCGTCACCTATGACAATGCGCCAATGTTTCTATTCACGGAGTCCAACTCCGATGGCCAAGACAAACCATCTCCCAAAAGGGATATAGACAACATAACAATCTTTACATGAATAAAGCGCCCAACTTTATTCCCTCGATTGCGGATCATATATTTTAGACCATCACCTTAAGAGTCGTGTCTACCGCATAATCATCCCATCATATGCCCAACTCTTAAGGTTTAGACTGACAGTCTCAGACTACTGTTTGCTTATCATACATTCAACAAATATGAACGTAAAGAGGACAATATTTGGTATATATATAAATGAATAAATTCTTTATTGATAAAAAATGTCTCCAAAAACGTATTACATTTTTACTCCTTAGAGCATACATGTCTAACATGTCGATGCTACGAATATGTCCGCCCGAACCAAGCAAGATCATCTCATTTCATGATGTGCAAGTTCAAAAAGACACGACTTACGAAGAGGTGCCAATTCAAATTATTGATCGAAAAGTGATAAGCTTGCGACGTCGTGAAATACCTCTAGTGAAAGTCGTGTGGCAGCATCACAGAGCTGATGAAGCAACTTGGGAATCAAAGTCGACTATGAGAGAGTTGTACCCTCATTTGTTCTGTTTTAATTCGACTTCTAATTTCGGGGATGACATTTTCTTTAGTGGTGGAGAGTTGTAACACCTAGAAAATTTTATCAGGCATAATTGGTGTTTAGATAGTGGATTAGTATTCTTTGATGTTAATTTGAACTTAATTCAAGTATTTTTTGGTATTTTAAATTTGTCCTATTTTTAATTATTTTTGTATGTCATTTTAAATTTTGAAACAAAACAATTTGTCAAATGCTCAGTATGTCCTGATTTCAAAACCTTGTGCTGGGAACATGGTTTTGCTTGCCTCACTTTTCCATTTATTTCCCTCCTTCACTCTCCCTCTCACTCATTCTCTTAGTCTCTCTTTCTCCCTCTTCTTTTTGTCTCTCCTACACTGCCCTCTCTCTTTCTCTCCCTCTCTTCATTTTGATTTCGAATCTTTGAGTTTAGGCTTGATTCTCAGCTAGATTGGGAGGTGAGGAACACGATTTGGACTTCCACAAACTGATTTAAAGCTTCGATTCAAGGTTAGTTTTATTCTTTTTCAAATTTTAAATTTTCATTTCAAATTTTTCAATTTCTCTAAAATGTTGTAATTGGGGTTCCTTGAGCTTAGGAAACCTCTAATATAAGTTGGTAGGACTTAAACCATTTGAAATATAGGCTTGAATTCATGAGATTTAGATTAAATCAAGTTTTCCCCTTTTTTCTCTATTTTCATATTTCCTTGAAAATTCCTATGTAATCTTGTTTAAATGTATTTAAATGTGTCCTACTATGTTTGTTTATTATCTATGATCATTATATATACTCTAGGACTTAGAAAAACAGGTTTTGATATGATTTTGGGCTTGGGGAGGCTGAGAATCGAAGCGTCGGACCTCCCATGTTTTTCCAGTTTGGCAGGCCGAACTTAATGTTCGGCAGGTCGTATTCATAGTTCTGCAGGTCGGATTCACAGGTCAGCAGGTCAAACCTGGGAAAGTTTCAGAAGTTGGTCCTGGTTAGTCGGCAGGCCGAACTATGGAGGTCGGCATTCTAAACTAAGGGTTCCGGTAGGCCGACCGAACCTTGTGAAAAATGACATTTTTTGCCCGTTTTCACTGTTCAAGACTCAGACCAAGATTTCGACCTCATAAAATGATTTTGTAAGTGCTAAAAGCATACTAAAACACCATGAGATAGCTTAGGGATGTAGAATACTTTAAGCTAGGAATTGATAAACTTAGTTTCTATTTAAGGTTGTTCGTGATTCCGTGGAGCTAACGTATAGCAGATCGGGACTGTAGTGTTGAACTTCGGTACGGATATCGATGTAGGACTTCTATCTCTTCTCCTTGGTAGCCACGTTTTAAAAAGGGTTTTGACCATAAAGCCTTTTTATGTTTTTCAAAAAATGAAGTTTATCACTTATTGTCATTATTGGCTAAATAATGGGTGATAATAATGAATGTAATGAGAACATTTGGTAAAAAGAAAACATGATAATAATGTGACACCAGACGTATCGGTTGGTACCATCCAAAATGATAAAATAGAGCATGATGCCATATACAAAGATCAGGTTGTGGGAAATGCAACCTTGGGGGCAGGTTCCAAAACCTAGCTGGGCCACTTTGGTGGTGATTTATATGGCTTTGCCTGTAGCCTAATAATGAGACTGTCTATGGATGAGTAAAAGATTAATCAATGTGAATAAATTTAATAAGTTCTAATTTATTGTCTGTTTTATTTATTTGCACCATGTTATAGCTTTTGTCTAAATATGAAATATATGTGTTTAAACTAAATGTTTTTAAGATTTAGTCCTACTAAGCCTTTCGCTCACATTTTTTTGTTTTAAAACTTTCTCCTCCTCTAGGTGGAGTTCAGCTTAGGGAAGACTGAAGAACTAGGAAGAACGACAGGGCTAGAATATTATTCTTTAGGGTATTTATAAACAAGGCATGTAATGTTCTAATTCATTTACTTTTCCTTGGACTGTGTTTATGTATTTAATATTGCTAGTACTATGTGTGCACACTAAAGTGGGTTTGGTAGGACCCAATGGGGTTTGTTTACTTAACATTTTCCTTTCTTTTGCCTGCTTCCATATTTTTATTAAGTATCGCAAGGGATTTTAATAATTTCCATTCTTATAATTAAATTTAATACACTTAAAATGGCAATTTCTACGAAATTTAATTTATTTAATCTAACTAATCTGCCACGTCATCCCCTAGATTTTGGGGCGTGACAAAATGCCAAAAGATGAAGGAATAAGAAATAGTTGCAAAATGAACACAATTACGGTTTTAGAGAGTAGAAATGAACACACATAAATAACAAGCCTTGTGAGTCTCCAAGATAAGGTGTCTCAGAAGACTCACTTACATTGGCTGGAGGACCCTCGTTTACAGTCATGAAATAGACTTTGTACTCAATAAAAGGTTATACCTTTTACACTCGTGAAAGAATGAGATGCACTCGGTCCAAAATAGTGGTGTGTGTGTTTGTACCAATTGTATGCATGCTTCCTTTGTCAAAGACAAGAATCCTATGTATGGAACAATAACCTCCTATGGTTATGTTGACAACATATGGGAACTTGACTATTGCGGACATCGAGTAACTCTTTTTAAGTGCAAGTGAGCCGACAATAACTATGTAAAGGTTGATAATGACAGCACTACAGTAGTAGACTTTAGAATATTGGGTTATAAGAATGATTGTTCATCATGGTATCTTAAGCTAAACAATTCTTCTATACTACCAATCCTAAAGATTTGGAGTTGTTGTCATTAGTCGTGTCAATGAAGCCAAGAGCAATTATTGATGGTGATGAGGATAATAATGAAGGCAATAATATTCCATTTTTTAGCAAAGAATTGCCATCGATGGAGGAGGTTGATTTTTTGATTATGACAATTTATATTCAATCTGTTTAAATGTTGAATGGACTTGTGTTGATAATACTAATAAAGGTTAGAGGAAAAAATAATCATGTACATTTTATTATATTTTTTGTTGAACTATTTCATAAGATGTTGTTTATAATATTGTATTTCATTGTCTTATTGTTGTATTGCATTTTACTTTGTTGTATTTTTATTTGAGGTACCATTTCCTTGCAAATAACTATGATTTGCTTGAAATTTTATTGAATTACTTATGATTGCATATAAATTGTTAACTTTTTTATTTAATTTATAGCTGTTTTGAATATTTTACTTGTTATAATTATTTATTCTTCAAGTCAACCGAAATCAATGAATTGTGAGGCCAAAGAATGGAATCATAAGATATTAGGCCATCTGTATAAAAAATGACCAAAACAGCGTCTCTTTTTTCTTTTTTTTTTTCTTTTTTTTTTTTTCAGGTTTAGACATTAGATGATAGTTTCCTCATGAAACTATTGTCTAAAACCAACATTAGACAATGGTTTCTTGCAAAAACCGTCGTCTAATGTCAAACCCTCGCGCCACTGCCTACCCTAGGTAGACATCAGATTATGCTTTATAACTATCGTCTAATGTCCATAAGCTATTATGACTCTGGCTTGAAAATCAATCCAATGTCCTGTCTATACTAATGGTGTGATGAAAGAACCAGACATTTATTTCATTTTGTCTACATTGAAGAATATATATCAAATGAAAAAGTACATAAAGAAATCTTTCATGTTCTTCATTACTAGCATCAATTTTTGTTTATTTTTAAGGGAGTTTCTTTGTTTAATATAGTGAATTATTTATTATGTGATTTTTATTGTTCTTACAATATCTACAATCGTAATATTTATTTCTATCTTTTTATTATATATGTATTATATAGTGAAGTAAAAATTATATAATATGCCACCTTTTAATCCAATATAATTTTTTATGTCACAAACTTTAAAACTTTAATATGTTACAAGTTTTGATCTCCTCTAATTTTGGCACAAATTTTTAATATGCCATAAATTTTTCCAATGTTTCGTTTCTCCTTCTTCTCCTCCTTTCTCTCCTCTCTTTCTCTCTCTTCTCTCTCTTTCTCATCTCCTCTAATCTCTCTCATTCCTCTCTTCTCTCTCTTCTCTCTCTCTCTCCCTTTAGAATCTTTCCCCATATCTCTTTATTTCTCCTCGTCACAAGAACAATGCCTTCGAGCGCAACCAACTAGTGACGATTAAATGACATCTAGAAGGTCAGACCAAAAGAAATCGTCAATAATGGCAGCGAATCTCTTCGTTGCTCAATCCACCATGGGCAAGAAAGCTAGATCTTTAAGACAAAACCTTGATGAACTTCGATAAAGCTTATGGTGATGATCGGGGCAACAAAACGAGATAGTAGCTTCAATGTCTGATATAGATATGACCTGAGCGTCATGTGCCCTCCGTCGGAAGAGAGAGGGAGGTCAAATCCAAGCTCACGTTGTAGCACCATCACGATTTCATTGCTTGGTCGGAGTTCACCATCAATCGAAGAGAAGGAGGGAGGTTTGTTCGTTGTCGAAGCTACATTTTTGTTGTTTTTGTTATCGTTATTGTTGTTGTGTATTTTTTAGTTTTTTCTTTTCGTTTTTTTCTCTGTTTTTTCTGTTCTTTTTTTTCTCTGTTTTTTCTGGGCAGTCGGCGATGTCCGACAATGTTGCCATGAATTGGGGATGAGGCAGTGGCGGTGAGGAGAGAGAAAAAGAGGGGAAAAATTATGCGGAGGGACATGCAATGTGTCCTGGAGGGACACAAAATATCCCAGCGGGATGCACAACATGTCTCAGTTGAACGTGCATCAAGTTTATGGTATAAGAATTTTTTGCATTTTATAACATAAATAAAAAATTGAGTAGAAAATAACATTTATATGAATTGCCCTATAAAGAAATATAAGAGAAAGGAACATTTGAAAATTGATAATGCAAGTCTATTTTCACATTACGCTAGCTTCAAATCATCTCCAATGTAGATATTGATACTATTTTCGAATCAAAAAGTATAAAAATAGTATATTTAATATGTTGTTTTAATTTATATTTTAATATATAATTTTATTTCAAGTTTTATATCTATTTTTAGGAGACATTCACTTTTTTCATTTCAATAACTACAACATTATAAAAAATAATAATAATGTATCACACACACATACATGTGCCATTATTCACCGAACCCCGTGTCACATAATAAGATTGAGAGTATCCTTTTTTTGTATTTTCAAATTATTGTTAATGTTAAATTTGACATTATGATTATTTAATATTAAACTTGGCATTAAATATATTATATGTCAAAACGTATTAAAAATACTATGGAACAGCTATTATGAAAGCTACGGTCAATAATGACTGCGTGTGATTAGTTAAGAAATTAAAAGTGGTAAGCATCCTTAATACGTTGAGCTTGGACGATTGGCGGTGGCGTAGCTTCCTGGAAAGAGGACAAAGGGAATTCCTCCCAGCAGTTTCACTCTCCCCAATGAATCTACATTTTTTTTAATGACAAACTTATAGAACCACTAAACACACATACAACGCACAAAATCAATTCACACTTTGCATCTACCAATTGCCAATCGGATCCCCATTTCCCCACCAATACCATCATGAGCAAACCAAAAAAGAAAAAGAAAAAGAAAAAAAAAGAAGAGAAAGAGTCATCCCAAGGCGCTCGTGCGGGGCCCTCTCTTCCATGGCTTCCACTCCTTCCACTCACTTTCTTAACAAACTTTTTATGCATTAACAATGGGGAGTGTGCTTGTGAGGCGGGTTCTACTTGAGACCTTTTCCTGGGTTTACTAGATCGAATGGTCCAAATGAGAACAGTCGTTGCGACAATAATATGATTTCTTTTTCTTTGATTAAAATGGTGCACTACTGTTATGTTTGCATTTGACACCATTTTAGATCTGTGATGGTATCTTCTAATATTAAGCCTTTGTTTGACATTTTGATTGAAACTGTTGACTTCAATTAACAAATAATATAAAACTCTTAACAGTTACACCAAAAAGTAAAAAGTTATTATAGTGTAAAGTTCTCACATGCTATAGTTTTTAAACAAATATTTTTGGTTCCAATCAGGTCCAATCACTCTTTTAAACATCCTATAAACCTGATTTGATCCAATGAATGAACATTTAGAAGTCAAAACTTACGATAATATAATGTCAATAATTGAGTATAATGTCAATAATTGAGATCACTTACTACACAATGTTGCAAGTGGCAAGATTATAGTATTTTATAGGAAGTCTAAATTATTTTACTGTTTGTCATGTAACATATATGGACGTTAACATTAGTACAGAAAAAAAATAGTAGTATTGTTCAAGGTTTATTTTCTATTTTGCATCTTGCATTTTGAGTTTATCAAAAAAAAAAACAAAAAAACAAAAAAAAACCCTATATCTTGGATGTTCTCAAAATTATATCTTCCAATTTCAAATTAATGTCAATTTTGTACTTTTTCAGGTTTAATGGTTGATTTTGACCTTGGAATTGACAAATTAATCTTTGCATAGATGATCTTAACAAAGGATAAATCATGAGTAAGGTTAAAAAAAAAAAAGTCACAGAATTTTTCAAGCTTAGTTGTAAAGTATAATTTGTAAATTAATATGTCATTACAGGTTTATTTATAAGCTTAAAATAGTAAATTCGTCCGTTTAGAATTCAAAACCAACTATTGACTCGCAAAGTGTAAAAATTAAATGTGAATTTGAAATTCGAGATATAGTTTCTAGCACATCCAAAATACAGGGTTACATTTTTTATGAACTTAAATCTAAGGTATAAAACTATAAATATCTCATTGTTCAAATTTACTATTTAGTGCTCTTTACATAGGTCAAACTTAATTATTCCATTTATCCGACACCGGCAATGTGTGTTTTTAATGTTTTCCCAAATCAGAACATGGCATTAGCCTTGTTTAGCATGCACATGCATGCTAAACTGTTAACTAATGTTGGACATATTTTAGATATGACATAGCAATCCTATTTAACCTCACGTGGTTATAATCCTGTTGTTAACAAAACAATGAGACCCAATTTAAGAGAGTATACTATATACTAGACTAAGGCTTACAATTTTATGAACAATGGAGATAAAAATGATTTTTTTTATAGTCAACAAATGGCATAATTGAACCAAACATAACGAAATGGGGTGGGGGTTTGAGTTTGGCCTTTAAATCACTACTTGCAAATGGGAATCCTAATTTATAATGGTCACGATAATTCATCGCTAAAATATATGTTACTTATATTCAGGTTGGCACTTTATTTCTCAGTAGCTACAAAGCAAAACATTACTCAGTATAAAGCTCTCATATGCTATAATTTTTAAATTATTTAAAAATTCAATTATAACTAAAATATTAAACGACCTATATCCTTTAATTAAAAAAAGGTTATAATTTAACTCATGTGAAAGAGTAAATGCCTTAGAATTCAAATTATAGTGTGTCTGTATATATATATGTTTTCATAAATTGGTATAAAAGTGAAAAAAAAAATAAAAGTCCAGTTTTAACATAATTTAGCACCGTTGAATTCCTCCTCCATAACCCCCTTCCCTCTCTCTCTCTCTCTCTTTTTTGGAGATCTCTTCGCCATGCATTAACATATTAATATATTTGTAAGTATTTATTTTTCAATATAAAAAATTATGATTTTAACAAGTTAATGGGTGTTGAGAGATCCACTCTTCCTACACGAAGAACCTATTTTTAATTAATCAAACTACTACTTAGCAGGCTCAATCAATCTGATCAGACGCTCACACAAGTCATAAACCTTGGCGAGTGACTTGCCTTAATCGTCGTTTGTGACTGGTGCGTCTTGTTCTTTCAGGAAAACTGACAGACAAGTGACAACAGAATTGGGACCCACCGAAGACTTACCGAAGAGATTGATGGATTACTTTTTAATAGCACAAAACAAAACAAGAAAAAATCCAACAAAAAAAAAAAAAATTGAACGGTCTGATTGAATGGGTTGACCAGAAAAGCTAGTCCCACTTTTTGTGTGCACAGCTGAACCCTCTTTTCTTTGCCCATATATTTATTGAGGCCCTTAGACGCCATTTTTCTTTTCATTGCTATTCCTTTCTCTTTCTCTCTCTGGACCAGGCAACTCAAAGGAGATAGACAAAGAGCATCTGAGCAGTCTTTTATCCTGTGAGTTTCTCACTCTTTTTTTTTAATTATTTTTTAATTAGTTCATTGGATGAGCAGTACGTTTTTCCCATAGATATATTTCTTTTAGACTCTTTTGAGCTTTCTGATAATGGGTTTTTGTGAATTTGGTAAAAACTAGAATCTGTTCTTTCATTCCAATGGTTTGAAAATGATTTTTTTTTAAGAGTTTTGTGTTTCTTTAAGAAGCTAGAAAGAATAAGTTCTGGGTAGTATAGATTTTGTGAAGGAGATTTTGGCTTTGAGAGCCATCTTGATTTTGAGGGTTGGGATTTTGAATTAGTTTTTATATTAAAACAAGATGGTATTTTTACTGTGATGATTAAACATAGGTTATTTAAGAAAGCTATTTTAAATTGACAGCACGGGATTTGGGAATCTTGAGTAAATATCTGAAAAGAATATGGCTAGTTGCTTTAAGAAATGAAATCGACCTTGGATGGAAAAAGGTAGCTCTTTCTTTTTTTTTTTTTGAAAAAAGATAGTAAAAAAGAAAATAACTATCATTCTCTTTTCTTCTTTTCCCCTCTACAAGTTGACTATAATAGTCTTGTAGCTTTATGATTGCTAGAAAAATTGTAAATGAGTTTTCTTTTTTTTTTTTTTATTGACAAATTTATGAATTTGTTAATTAAGTGGAGATCTATATGTTGCATCATTGCCTTCTAGATGTTTTGTTGAAACAAAGGGGTAGCTAAAATATCTGTTAACTGGGATTTGGGATCCCTTCTTTGCTGCAATTACTTTTGTTTTCTATTTCCTTTTCTTATTTAGTTTTCATCTTAGGGATAGGCCATCAGTTCAGCTTGATCTGAATCATATAGTTGATGCCACAGTATGTCTTTTTCCTTCTTTTTTGGGTTTAAATTTGCTTAGCATAATGATAATTGTGTCCTGTCTTCTGCTTCTTCCAGCTTTATTTGGCATTAGATCTTGATACTTGGAGTAAGGACAAAAAGGTCAGAATGGATCTTGAAGAGGCAGACCAGTGGGAAAATTCTTCTTCTGGGAACGAATTAGGGAAAGATCTTTCATCGAATCGTTCATCCTTTTCCAATTTCAATTCACGGCAGCTTGAACAACAGAAGTGGGATGATTCGTCCATTTTAGACTACGATATTGGGATCGAAGGGTTCCGAGAGTTTAACCAGCCTTCTGAAGCCCCAGATGCATCAATTCCTCTAAACCCCAATGACCAAGCTAAAATCTTGGGTCAAGGAGATGTGCGGATGCTTGAGGCAATCCGGGCTGATAAAATCGCAGACTGGGATGCGCGGACAATGCTGAACAATCTCTCTTTCCTGGAGGAAAAAATCCACCAGCTCCAGGATTTAGTACATTTTATTGTTGGAAGGAGAAGTCAAGTTCTGGGACGGCCGGATGATCTTGTGGCCCAGCAACAACAGCTCGTAACGGCTGATATTACGTCGATTATTGCTCAGTTGATCTCTGCTGCAGGTAGTCTTCTTCCCTCCGTGAAGCATAGCATTTCTGATGCTTCCCCTTCTGCAGGACAGCTTTTGCAGCCTGGAGGGGTCGACCTTCCCCCCTTGTTTGGCATGAACGGCGGTGTCCAGCCACAAAACAACAGTAGAAGTGAAATATCCGATGAGTCGAAGAAGACTGATTTAACTGCCAATTATGGGGGTGAGCTGAACAACAACTTCGACGAACATGACAAAGACGAGGAGGATGTTGACGAGGGTGAGAATCTTCTACCTGGTACCTACGAGATCTTGCAATTAGAGAAAGAAGAAATCCTGGCACCTCACACTCACTTCTGCGCAATATGCGGGAAGGGATTTAAGAGGGATGCAAATCTAAGGATGCACATGAGAGGTCATGGCGACGAGTACAAAACCCCTGCAGCACTTGCAAAGCCACACAAGGAATCAGGCTCCGAGCCTATGGTTATCAAGAGGTATTCGTGTCCTTTTGCTGGCTGCAAGAGGAACAAAGACCACAAGAAGTTTCAACCTTTGAAGACTATTCTGTGTGTTAAAAATCACTACAAGAGAACCCACTGCGACAAGAGTTACACTTGCAGCCGATGCCACATGAAGAAATTCTCGGTCATCGCCGATCTCAAGACTCACGAGAAGCATTGTGGCAAGGACAAGTGGCTTTGTTCCTGTGGCACGACCTTCTCAAGGAAAGACAAGCTTTTCGGGCACATTACTCTCTTTCAAGGCCACACTCCAGCCATACCTCTTGACGAGACCAAAGGAAGCGCTGTGCCAGCTGATCATGCAGTGAGGATCGAAGTGGCAAACAAGGATTCTGTAAGTTCTGCAAACTTCAATTTTTCTTCCAAGTCTGCTGGTGCAACTGCAACTCAGAACATTGTGGGTGTTAAAGGAAGCCTGGATGATCCTACTGCTTATTTTTCACCAATGAACTTTGAAACGTGTAACTTCGGTGGGTTTCATGAGTTCCCTCGACCCCCTTTTGAAGATTCAGAGAGTTCTCTCTCTTTTCTTCTTTCAGGATCTTGTAATTACCCCCAGAAAACTGGATGTGACTCCAACTCCAATACTCTCGAGTAATGTCATTTTTTTTTTTTTTTAACTTTTAGCACATCAGGGGGCTCAATATTCCTAATATCTGTAGCAATTATGGGGTCAGGTGACCCCATCTGCCTTGTAATTTCTTTAAATTAAATAAATTATTTTGTTTTCTTATAATGACTCGTAATTTTCTCCATGTTCTTTCTTTCTGGATCCTTTAAACTTTAAATAGCAGGGCATAGTCAGGGAATGATGGATGTTGTCCTATACATATATTTATTTATTTATTTATTTTAATTTTTTAAAAATGTCCTATGCAGAGTTTTTGTTCTTTCGAATCACTAAGGACCTAGAAAAATTTTGCTTGATAGGTCTAATAACACGTTAGGCTAATTGACCTCACACAACACAACTCTGGTTTACCTTCAACTTTTGCACTGACTAGTAACTTGAACCCTGAAAGGCTGGAAACGACGGCCTTTTTTCCCCTCACTACTGCAGACAGTATTTATTATTTCAATTGGCAATTCTAAAGGTGAATAAATTAAAGAATTTTTTCAGTTCTCCATGGTCTAGGCAGGCTGCTTTAAGATAATAACTTAGGGTTGTCATCTTTTCACATGACTTGGCAGTTGCCATAAATTCTGATCCAAGCTATTTGGAAGATTAGGAGCCTTAAATTATACCAAACTAGAAAAGTTTTTTAAGTGGGAAACTGATCAAAATTACATAGAGCAGAACTTTTGTAAATCTTCCAATGCCACTCTCCCACCAAGTACCTGATTGATTATAGGTCGACATGACTCGTGGACGCCTCTAAATCCACTTTATTATTATTTTTATTCTCATACAACGTGAGATCAAACCTGTGCCTTCTCAAACTCGAGCTTCACCCTCACTTTATCCTATGTTGTTTGACTGAGTGGTCATTGGTTGAATCCACCTCATTTAATATTTACCAGTCACCTAAAAATTCCCGCTTTTGGGACTCCTACTTGTACTATAACCAAAAGGGAAATCCATAAAAGTCCCATCCATTAACCACACATAAATCGATCAGGACATTTTTGTTATTGTTTTATTTTCATGTGTATAAGCTTACCATAATTTGTCCTTGTTCAAGTATTTAAGTTATATTTTTCCCTGTACATTTACAGACATTTTCTCCTCGAGGTTTTTTTTCCTGTTAATTTTTGTGCGAAGGAAAATTCTACTGTATGATACAAAAATGAAACGTTCGTAGCTGGAATGAACATATGAGAAGATGTTAGAACTTTGCTTTTTGAAAAAAAAAACAGGAGATGTCCTTTCCAAATGACACTTGCCAAACAATGTTCAAATAATTCTATTTCTGCCATCATTTGGTTAAAAACAAAAGCAACAATGAGATTATAACACCGTTACCGCTGTTGCAATTACACAAAATTGATTTCAACTCGTTAGAGTTCTTTGCCCATAATGAGAATTGTGGAGCAGAATGAGCTTCAATCCCTTTGCACTTCCCCCCTTAAGCGACTTCTTCAAGGGAAATCGACTATACTTCTCCCTCAAAACCACATCATCCAAGACAGACCAAGTTTGGCCTCTAGGAGAGCTGTCAGCCCACAAAAACCTCTCAGAAAACGGATTCATCAGACTCTCTCGGAACTCTTGAACTGTCTCACAGATCAAACCCTGCAAAAAAGAATATAATAAAAATGAGAAAGAAAAGCGCTTAAAGTGCATAGCTTGCAAACATTTTCAAATTATCATGACATCAAGCTGTCCATTACCTCTGCCATGGCTTTGATCTTCAAAGTGACATCATCACTAAGAAGGACAAGCCGTCCATCACTCATCGTTTTCCTACACAGAAGAGAACACTCAAGGATGTGGTCTTCTGTTGTTGGGGAAACAATTTCCATTAAATTCCCGTGCCTTAAAAAGGGCAATGTGCTTGTTGCCCCATAGCAAAAGCCGCCACTACCCTGGCTACATGGAGACAGTGGGGAAGTGGGAGGCGTAGAAGCCGTCAGCCTTCCATCTTCAGCAGAGCTCTGGACATGAATCCACCAAGATTTTTCTACCATACATTGCTCAATCCATTCTAAAACCAGACAAGCCTCGGTTTTTCTCCTGAATAGACTGCCACACCGCTTCAAGCAATCCAGTTCCCTTATGACTGTTAATAAAAGGCAATTCTCATTTGTCAAGAATGAAAGTAATTTAATGAGCAACTAACTAAATAAGGCAATGGATAATCAGATGTGTATGTAATTTTTATTACCCATCCGCGGGATGATTAAACGGGTCCCCCGAAGACCTTGTAAAAGCTGAAGTGACTTCCTTGATTCCTTGTTCAGAAGAGTTGTAGTGTCCGCAACCATAGTCCAGCTCCTCTTACCCTCTCGAATAGCGTTGCTCTGAAATGAAATTCGGTTTACTGGTTTATACTTATCAAAGCTAGCTAAAACAGTGGTAATGGTCTGTTGAACCAAAATAGTGAAATTAGCAATTGATAGACTTACGGAGAGTGGATTAGTGATCTTCTCCACATTTTGAGTATAACTGACCGAAGAATAACTGGGGCCCAATGTGTCTGATCTTGTCTTTCCTATACTGTTTACAACTAGTGACTGAAATGGAACTCTTTCCTGTCTTCTTTTGTTAACCATCGGTTCTTGTTTGAGCCTCACTTGATTCCCAGAGATGGGTTGTTTTAGAGGATTCCATTCTCGTAGAACTCCCAATGTATTTTCTTTGTTTAAAGATGCAATCAAATCTTCTTCGGGATGCATACTGGGGCTGAAAATGAATCTTGGAGAGGATGATCTGCACCATTTAGAATGCTTTGCTTCTTCTAGCTTACCTTTCTTCATCAAGGACTTGAGAAGAAGAGTATTTGTGGTTAAATTTTCCTTGTCCGGAGTAAAGGTCTCTTCTTCCTCCCCATTAAAACAAGATAAAACTTCCTTTGAAATCAATTCATCTTCAGGAGTCTCTTGATTATGCTGCTCACATTCAGAATCAGCACTGGCCAGAATGCTTTCTTTGACTCTGCTCTTACAGGTTCGAAGCTGACTGACACTATCAAGCTTATCCTCCTTTTGCAGGGACTTCAATAGAAGTGTACTTGGGGTGACATTTTCCTTATTCGGTGTAAAGACCTTTTCTTCCTCCCCATTCAAGCAAGAGAAAACTTCCTTTGAAATTGGTTTATCTTCCATGTTCTCTTCACTACGTGGTTTATATTCGGAATTGACACAATCCACCATGGTTTCTCCTCTGCTCTCACTTGTTCGAAGCTGACTGACACTAGCAAGTTTACTGTTCTTTTTTAAGGACTTTGCTAGAAGGGTGTTTGGGGTGAAATTTTCCTTATTCGGCGTAAAGATCTCTTCTTCTGCTCCACCCAAACAAGAGAAAATATTTTTTGAAATTGATTTATCTTCACTGTCCTCCTGATTGTGCTGCACATCTTCAGAATCAGCACTGGCCGGCATGGTTTCATCTCTTCTCTTGCCTGTTCGAAGCTGACTAACTCTAGCAAGCATGCCCTTCTTCTTTAATGACTTCACTAGAAGCGTGTTTGGGGTGAAATTCTCCTTATCCGGGGTAAAGATATCATCTTCCTCCTTATCCAAACAAGATAAAATGTCCTTTGAGATTGATTTATCTTCCATGTTGCCCTGATTACCCTGTTCAAATTCGGACGCTGCAGTTTCTCCTCTGCACCTGCCCGTTCGAAGCTGAATAACATTAGCAGGTTTACCTCTCCTCAACCAAATGCTTCCAAATCCTGGTGTCTTTTCTGATTTTAATGGGGATAACCCTGTTGTTTCTGATCGAGGCAGTCTTGCTATTCTAGATTGTGCAGTCTGGTTTTCTTTGTGATCTGAAATTTCTAGGACAGCTTCCTCAGCAGGGAATGATGAGCTCACAGATTCTTTCAAGCAAGGCTCACTATCTTCGACAGAGACATCCTTCTGTTCATGGTCTTCCTGGAGTAACTTCTGGTATTCAGTTTCTAGACTTTCAGAGGCTGGAGGTCCTTCATGACAAAATGCTTTGGAATTTTCTTGCTTTCCCTTTTGAGAAGGCCAATCCAAAGCGCAGAGAGCTTCTGGGTCTGGATCTTTTATGGCATTATGCTGATTCTCAGACTCACCAACGACTTCACCAACCAGCAAAGGTGACTCATCGGTCAGTCCAAAGTCTTCTGTGAACAAACTTTGGTTCTCAGTTTCTTCAAGCGCTTGAGCAACAAGATAAGACTTCTCTTCACATACAAATTCTTTCTCTGGTCCTCCTGAAGAGCTATCTGGACATTCCCTTTCACATTCAAATTTTGTCACAGTAGATGATTCTGGGTTCCAGTGATCTTTACCAGATTTGACACACTCGGTGTCCAGAATAACTCCCTCAAAAGGCAAAGAGAGTTGCCCTGATTCAGTTCCAAAGTTCCCATCATTACAGCTCAAGATTTCATTCTGTTGATCAACGTCTTCCAATGAGCCTTCAATACATTCGTCATCACCATCATCGAAAAGTGAATACATCGAATGTTCGGGCATTGGAGGTGCTGATGGGATTTCCTTTTTCACGGTTATTCCCAAACTCTCTTCAGAAAATAATGAACTCATGCCCTCAACAGCCAAGTCCAGAGACTGGATTTCTTCATTCTCCATGGACAAGGAGTTATTACCCTATTCAAGACAAATAAACATAAGGAAGCTAAACTTTAAAAAAAAAAAATAATGGAAAGATAAACATAAATATGATGAAGCTTATCGTAGAAAAAATAATGAAAAATTAATAATTTTCACATCGCATTCTTCTTCTTGTGCTTTCATTTCCAAACTCAATATGTTTTCCTATTCTTGAACTGGTTCATTTTCAATGTGTGAAGAATTCTCATCCTATTCAATTTCCCCAAAATTAAAACAGAACAAACAAAAAAAAAAGAGGCAAAGCTCGACTTGAAATCTTCTGGATATTGCAAGATTCGCTTAGTTCAAACCTGGTATGCCTCCATTGAAACTTCCTCTCCTTTCTCTTCTGTCAACGGAGCATCGGATGCTGAAACATAAGGGCTTTCAAAATCGTATGCTTGGCTCAAAGGAATCCAATGAAGCTTGTAAATTCGGCTCGAACCGCCGAGCCTCAACGAGTCGCCCTCCTGCAGATCCACTCGAGCCCATGGATCGATCTTCCTCTCCAAAACCCATGTCCCATGTACTGCAAAACACACCATCAAAGAACCAAGAAAACCCCCTTCTTGTCAAAAATTAAACCCTCCCAAAAAAAAGAAAAAATCACAAATGCTAAAAGGGGGTTTTACCAGATGATAAATCGATTACGGAGAGCTTGTGTGAAGAAGGGTTTGAGAGGATTTGGAGGTGGAATCTGCTTATACTGGGGTGAGTCAAGATGATATTGCAATCAGGGTGTCGTCCAACGATCAAGATTTGTTCGCGTTCGAGCTGATCGTGGTCAGAGTTGTTGACGATGAAGATGTTCTTGAGAATGGCTCCGTTCTTTACGACTGTCAAGACAGGGATTTTAGGCTCTTCGTCGCTCAGCTTGTGTAAGCTCTCGTAATCGGTCGCCATTGTTAAAGCCTTATTATTGTTTTTTGCAGAAAGAGAACAAGAAAGATTGATTAGTAGGAGAAATGTTTGAATTTCGTTCTTAGAACCGGGGATTTCTTGGTAGGGTTATGGCTTATGAGGAGTTTGAGAGAGAGAGAGTTGCCGAATGGCTGCAGTTCTTTTAGTGGAAGTTCGAATTTCAAAAAGGTTACCGTTGGTCTTTTTTTTTTTTTTGGGAATTGTGGTTTTGTTTTCTCATCATTTTTTTTTTTCAGTTTGTTTTAGTAACGGCAAGCATTTTCTTTTATTTTTTGTTTTTTAGCATTGCAGAGAAGAAATTGGAGGTCTCCGTGTAGAATTCCCAGTAGATGTAATTATTGTATCCATGTTTGGTTCGTAGGTTCAAACTGTATTAATTTATTTTTTTATTTGAATAAAAAATTTAAATTATGTAATTTAAACAATAATATAAAGTGCTTAATTAAATAATAAATATATTAATTTGAATAGAATATTCAATATGAATTTGTTTTTGAATGAGTATTGATAACTAGTTAGAAACAGAAAAAGAAATATTTAATTAAAGAATAAATATTTCAGTAAAAGGAATTTATTTAATTAAAAAACAATATGAAATAATAGTCTTAAATTATAATACAAATATATGAGAGTAAATTCACTGTTCAATATTGGTTCAAAATATTATAATGGAGGGGGTTTGAATTTTAAGTTAGGCAGTTCAGCCCCGTTTGAACCATCCGTTTAGTTCAAACTAAATGGATTATTTTCACAAGTCCCCTTGACTTATTTACCCTATTTTACTTTGTCTTTGATTTTTCAAAACCGGTCAAAATACCGCTGAACTATAGAAAACTGATCACTTTATCCTCTATTCAATTTTGTCTACATTTTTTATGAAATTGCTAAGGTGAAATTTGATTAAAGATTAAAATATATATTGAAATTATAATTAAATATATAAAAGTAATTAAATATAAAAAAAATAATAAAAAACTTTTATTTTAATTTTATTTCTATTTTTTTCCCGATCTCCTCCCTCTAGACTCACTTTCCCTTATTTCATTTCTGACTCTCTATGCTTTCTCACTCGAGCTCTTCTCCCTCGATCGATCTGGTTGGCAACGAGGGTAGGGTGACGGGGGTTGGGGAGAGGGGGCGTGACGGAGTTGGTTAAGGGGGGTGGGCAATGGGTTGGGCGACGCAGGTGGGGGATGGGGTGCGACGAAGTGGGCTGAAGGGGTGACTGACAGAGGGGAGGTAGGTTGACGAAAATTGATTTTTTTAATAGTTTGACAAATGTGATTTACAACAGAGAAAGAAATAGGGAGAGAGAAAGGAGAGAGAGGTTGAGAGAAGTGGTAGGAAGAGAGAGAAAAAGAATCAGAAAAAAATAAAAAATGTTTTTTATTATTTTTCAATGTTTAATTTATGTTACATATTCAATTAAAATTTTAATATATATTTTAATTCTTAGTCCAATGCTAGATCAGCAATTCCATCAGAATTTAGATAGAATTGGTCAGAGGGGGCAAAATGATCAGTTTTTTATAGTTTGGGGGGTTTTGATTGGTTTTAAAAAAAAAAATCAAGGGGGCAAAGTGAAATATGACATGTAGGTCAGAGGAGATTTATGAAAAAAAAAATCCTTTGTTTTACTAAACACCAATTCAAACTGTGATGATAGTTCAAACTGAGCCAAACTAGACTGAACTAATGAAACAAACACATCTACCATTATGTTTATGGTTTTTCATTGTTGCTCTTCAACTTATTCAACATTTGCAATTTTCCCTTCAACTTTTACTTTCAGTGTATATTGAACTTATAAATCTATAGCAAATCATCCATATTAATGATGATGTTAGTTTTTCTTTTGTTTTTTGTTTTTTTGTTTTTTTACTGAAATTGGTGTGCAACTTGTATATAAATAGTTGATAAGTGACATGAATTGTCATTTATATATATTTTTAATTCAAACGTACTGTAATTAATATCTTTAGTTAGAAAATTTTAACTTAATTTTATTGTAAATATAAATTTCGGTTAACATTCATAAAAAAGATTTTTCATGCTCTTAAGTAAGGACCCATTTGAAAAGTATATGTAAACCATAGTTAAAAACTAATAAGATGTTTGACAAAGTGAGTTAGAATTCATGAAGTAAATGTTGAGTTTGGTGCCCTATAAGCTATGACATTGTATATATTGTTGATAAATAAAGTGACATTTATAAACTGAGAGTTCTTTCTCAAAAAAAAAAAAAAATGTCTGCTATCTCATGTATTGAGTACATAGGAGATCCAGAAAAACATGAGGTAAATTTATTCTTACAGTTTGATACCCACTCGTCTTTCCATTGGTGTGGAGGCCTAGCTTGAAAGATCGTAGTGTCAAAGAAGAAAGCTAGGATACCCTGATAGTATTTAAAAGGTTTGTAAAAATTCTCAAAGCTTTCTGTTATAAATTAAAATTATATATCTATTCTCGATTAACAAAGTTTTTAGAAATTTTTTTTTGTCAATGATCTATTCCTTCCGCTGCTTTTCATATTTAATTTCAACAGTGAAAAGCTCTCACATGCTACAATAAAATGCAAAAAGTTACTGCAGTGTAATGCTCTTACATGCTACAGTATTTTTAACAAAAAATAATTTCAACTATTGGTTCTAATCAATACTTTCAAACACCTTATAATATCGCTATCAATATGGTGATAGCTGCATATTTGTAGATTTAGAATGCAATTTTACAAAATTAAAAGTTCTAACCAGTAAATTGTTAATTTATGGTAAGTTCAAAAGACAACAGTTAAAAACCCTTTATGTTTAATTTATACGAGGGAGACATGGATGTTGTAGCCTAATAAAAGAGCAGAAATTCATAAATTAACGTAACAACCATTTCTTTTAGGAGTAACTTCAAATTATTATTTATATTCGAGATTAGGCAAACCTATCATTTGGAATTTTTTGAAGGGGCCTATCAACTGGATTTTAAATGGTAGTAATTGGAAAACACTTGCTATGTAGGTGCATATTCAGTTCATTAAATGTTTTACATATGTTAATATTTTTTTTTTCTATTAATTTTTCTTAGTAGACAAATTGTTAACGTATGATGACTTCAAAGGACCACAATGCAAAAACTTGATATTAAGAGAGATGGATGTTGTAGTAGCCTAATAAAAGAGCAAAAGTTCAGAAATAAACATACCGGAGTAATTACAAATTACCTTTTATATTCAAAATTCGGCAAACGTATCATTGGGATTTTGAATGTTTGCATTTGGATTTGAATGTTACTAAATGGAAAACACCTGCTATGCAGGTCAATATTCAGTTAGTTAAATTTTTTACATGTGATTGATTTTTTTTTTTTTTTTGTATGTTAGTCTTTCTTAATTAATTGTCATCTAAGAGCA
Source organism: Artocarpus heterophyllus (assembly GCA_025403435.1). Classification (NCBI taxonomy): domain Eukaryota; kingdom Viridiplantae; phylum Streptophyta; class Magnoliopsida; order Rosales; family Moraceae; genus Artocarpus; species Artocarpus heterophyllus. Next base: position 56,102 of record JAJQZP010000161.1, read on the forward strand.
TAGTACATTGTAAAAAAAAGAAAAAAAAAACTATTTAAGGATACTGAATTCAAAAGAAAAAATAGTGAGACAAATTAGTAAGTAAATTATTTAAATGATACATTTGAAAAAATAGTATGCAATATGGCAAAACGAAAGAGACTTTAAATAGGGATATATTTGTCCTTTTAAAAAATTGCGACCGCATATTTAGGTATAATCATTTTAGCAATGCAATGAAAAAAATGCCCACAGGATCACAATTAAACAAAAGAGTGTTACCTAAAAAGATTCAAAGAACAAATATTTAAATGGGGTCTACTTTGAAAAAAGGTATTTCACAAAGAAGAATGAGGAAAAAAAAAATCAGTGTACAAATAAATATAAAATAATGCTTTTCTTCCTCTAACAGATGTGTCAATTTAGACAATCTGACCTAAACCATACAAGGAAAATTGGGCCAACCGATTAATGAAAAGGGAGAAGCCTAGCTCAGCCCAAAGCCTACATGGGCCTAGGGTTGTGTTAGACCACCTGAATTTTTATAAGTAAATTTAAAAAAATTATTTAATTGGGCCAATCCACCCAGCTCAATTTTAGTTTAGGCCTTAAGACCCGAGACAAAGAGATGGGGAGGGGGCATGGGCCGTCCCCATTAGCACGATCCAAAATGACAGCTCTATCTTCTAACATTATAAGACCAATATATTTCGTGGTGATATTGACTATATGGATAAAGAGGGGAAGCCAGGAATTTTAATTTAGAAAAATTTACATAGATTGCCCTCTACATGAAACCTCTTATTAAAATTATCCTATCTTTGTGTTTTCATAATTGTACCTTTTTTAATTTTTAATTTTTCTATTTACTTTTTTTCCCTTGTTTTGCTAAAAAAAATATCTAAAAGGAAAAAAACCTAACAGGTTCCCTTTGAGAAAGTGAGAAGGGCTGCTAACTTAGACATTTAATAAATTACCAATTTTTAATAAAAGAGTATTTTTAATAAGTGGTTTATTAGACGACATTTTTAATAAATTTTGACATTTAAGAGGCATTTTTATAAGTTGGCCTTTTGTTTAACATAAATTAAAAACATGAACATATTAAAAGCTCTCAAAATATCATCTCTAAATATTTAATATTATAAACTTTGGAAGCACAAGTTACCCACATGCAAATGCAAATTCAATTTTTTGAATTTTTTTGATACATGAATATAAAAACAAAAATGGGTACAATGGACACGTTTTAATGAAAACATGTTTTTTAGTTGAATATTATGTAATGTTGGAACAAAATTGAGTAATAAAGATTTTAGAAAGCGAATAGATCTATGAAAAATTAAGAAAATATATATGAGAAAAGAGTGGTTACGAGTGTTCCAAGGAAAGAGATACATTTAAAAATAAATTTTATTTAAACATGGACAAACTAAAGAAAAAATATTTACGACATAAAAGCTAGGAGGGTTGCATAAAAAAACAATGCTTTAGTAGAGACACGTTTGAGAACAATTTTTCTAAACATGGGGTTGAAAAGAGCTGATCCGCTCCAAACTTGTCCAAAATCACAAAGATGAAAAATGAACAACGAATGCCAATATTTTACAAAGGTTATGGCAAGAAAAAATACATAAAACATCATGGTGAGAAAGAATTGTGCACGTGCCTTAACTTTCAATCTACAATATTCAAAACTTTGAAGGGGACAAAGGAGTACCCTGTTCTGAAAAATAATTGTGAACAGAAGCGTTGATTTAGGAAGATCTATACTAGGAAGCCTCAAAAGGAAGAAAAAGCCGGAATCGATAAGCAACAATTTAGCAAGACAATATGAAGTTTTAATCTTGCTTATTACGGGAGAGCCTTGCCCGGTGTCTAAGCTCCGCTTTCTTCCACCTAACAATCAGGTGACACAAGGAAAAGAGCGTGTTGATCTGCAGCGCAAATAAATTTTGTTCAATTTCTTTGTCAAAAGCATGTTTAAAAAAAAAGGTTGAATTTGGAGAAACACTGAGGACTGAAATGAGGAAAGGTGATAATGAGAGACTGCTAACGCTCACCAAAATTATGATTGCTATGCAAAGAAGAGGCCCGGACCAGAGAACTGAGAGAAAAAGTCCATTTGGATCAAAATAATTTTGGCTAGCGAAGCTCTTCCAGTTCTTTCCCAGGAAACTATTAAGCCTCTCAGCAAGATATACACCAGCCACTGCACAACATTACAGTCCACATAAGAAGAAACATCCAGCAGGATATGGATAAGCAGTATACGAAATAAGCAAACCAGTATTTGTGTTGAGACAATAACAAACTGATATAGTAATGTTTCCTCAACAATCCAAGCATATTCCTAAGCAAGTGTTTGTTGCTGCAATAGGAGTAGGGACAGGATGATCCCACCCAATCACCCGGCAAAATGTGGTCCCTTACAGGACGAAAAAATTCTGTGTGTAGATATGTCGCAATATGAGAATTGACTAGTCTAGCATATGGATTAAGAAATCCGTGTGCCTATATGAAACCAGGAAGGATAGAAACAACATTCTTTAGAACTTACAGCATGCAAATAGAATTCCATATGTCAAAATATACATAAACCCCCGGTAAGACAAAGCCCACCATGTCCCTCCAATCTGTAGGACAGGCCTCTGCCTTATCCCTAACCTTCACCACCTGCGTATCTAATCTTTTATACTCACACCTACTTTTTACATCTAAGCCAAAGCCATCTACTATCAACCTGGACCATTTATTAGCATAATTAAGCCCATCAATTTCTCTCCTTTGTTTTTCCTGCTAAATTTTCCATACACCAACTACTAATGCGTGTCTGATAACATCTAGCTGCATCGACCATTTACTCTGTCACCAACTACGGACTACCAATTGAAAAGGATACACTTTTCCAATGATCTGTCTGAACCTACGTAAATTTCTCCTTTTATAACCTAATTCACAGCTGACCCTTTAACAACAGTTAGCTTGTTTTGTTCCTTTAGACGTAAAAGCTCTAAGCCATGTTTGACTTTTCTTTTCGCTCAAAACATGTGGCTAATTTTAATTCCAAGCTGAGCAATGCTTAAGTTCCTAATGGTAGAGAGTATTCCGGAGCAGATCCAAAAAAAGCACCAACAAGGCTGTACTTATTGCTCCCCTCTTCTGTCAAAAATCTGTCCCAATCCTGTCAATCCAATATCAATAACCTACCTCATTTAAAAAGTTTGAAAACATTAGCAAGCATAAAGCTCTTTATTGTTATTCTTCCGTTCATCTAATGTTCGTCCCTTTACTTCTGCTTTTATTTGTTGCTTTGATATTTAAATTATGTTTAGAATCTCTGTCCCCCCATAGCAATTCCCCGTGTTAGCTCTACGGCAAGATCTTCAAAGAGACTAAAATCTGGAGACTTTTTTTTTTTTAAACAGACTAAAGTCTGAAGACTATTAGATTTACCCATCTTCTAAATTCTTTCTCTGCTTTGATTTGGGTTAAAATTTTCCTTCAAATCTGATTGGGACTTCCCTTTACATCTTTAAGAAATAGAATATTTTGAATTGGTTTTATTACATATACCAAGAAATTGTTGTTTTTTTTTTTTTTTGGTTCAAATTAGTTGGTAAAAATGATATTTCTTAATTTGTTAATCACTAAAATATTGTTTTATGGGGTCGCTTTGACATACTTCTAGGATCTGTAAGTCATTCAGGTTTGGACCATTGCCGCAACTGTAATTATACTGGTTTCTGATATGTGTTTAAGCTTTCACTGTTGGGGTGTTCAAATTCAAAGTGAGAGACAATACTTTCTATTCTATATTCTAAACCCATAAAAAGTTCTATTTTGGGTTGAGAATATTGAAGCGATAATCAAATTTTTCAACCTATCTCCACTTTTTCTAGATCAATTGGCTTCAATGGACAATGGAGTTCTAAGAGCACAAATCTATATAAATGCTTTGTTTTCTCTTCTATTTTCCTAAGAAGAAAGATTCTCTCATGTATCTAATGTCAAATGAAGGGGCAATTAAAAAAAATATTGCTATAACAGAGATACTGACGAAGTCGGCAGATAGACTTTAGGCATGGTTGAATGATATTCTTCTTCCTTTTTACAAAGGATTCAATGAACTATACTTATCACTGATTAGTTACTAGTTATTACAAATTTAAACGAGTTACATCTTTGATTAAATGGACAAGCATTGAGACAGAGGATTTGGGTTCTACCCAAGCTCAAGCAACTTTAGACTGAATCACAAAAAATTTCCATAGATGGTTGCCCATAAGAAACAATAAACAATTGAAAATTGTGCTCTAACACAGCAACAGGAAGATGATAAATATCTTTTGTAAAACATTAATTAAACAAAATTGACATGAAAAAAATGAAAGTTCTGCTAGGCATACGATCTATAATCTGGAATCGGATTACATTTAACAAAGGGTTAGCCTTATCGTTACCCCAACGTAATGAAACTTTAAAAAAAGTTTCCAAAGCACAGAGGCAGACCATTAAAAAAAAGAGAGTAAATATTAAGATCCTGCTCCAAAACAACAGAAAAAAGAAGAGGATTTTCTTCCCCAGTCATGCATTGGACGACATGTATTTCTAAGATCGCAAACTAAATTCAAACATTCGACAATGAATTGTAAACAACGGACCCTAATTTCTTTCATTACCCCTAAATTGAACAAGTTAATGCAAATTCATTAACAAATTAAAAAAAAAAAGCAGCAGATCAAGCAATTACTTTACATGACAAAAAAAAAAAAAAGGCAATTTCGAAACCCTAGAAAAGGAGAAAAGAATAATCAATACAAACTTACATGCCAAAAGGAACAAAAACATTTGGAAGTTAAGATTCTTCCTCGAAGAAAACGTGATTAGCAGCAACAGGAAATGGAATCCCAGCAAGCCCAGAAGCCAAGGTTCCTGTAAAAGTGTAAACGTTAGATTTGGTTATGTTTTCTTGGTTCAGTTTCTCAGCAGCCAAACACAGAAAAGAGAAAGGGGGAGTTGCGCGTACCTTCCAGTCGATAGCGTGGAAGAAACCGATGAAATTGTCGTAAGCAGGTCGAAGACCGGAGCGGAGTTCGGCAGAGAATTTCTGCAGAAGATCAGCCATTTGGTCGATGTGGTCTTCCATGGCGGACCTTAGGTCTTCCATTGTTGCGCCTTAGATCTAAACTTTTGTTTGCAGAGTACCGAAGAAAGGGAAGGTACGGTTTGGTTCCACCACGGTGAACCGTCTCGAGAAGTAGAGTTGTACCTCTAATTTCAACTATTTTTACACCCGTGGCCCCGCCGCTCTATTTTTGAGAGTAAATTGCCTTGTTCTGTTTTAAATTATTTGCTTTTATATAATAGATCATGAATTTTTAATTTTAATAAAATTCATTATTATAAAGTTTAAAAATTATTAAAAATTAAAATCTCATATTTACTTTTTAATTCCATTTCATATTGTCTTTTATGCGCCCAGCCCAGCTTCAGCTTTTCCTTAAACCAACAAACTCTATCCTAAAAAAAACCTCAGTGCTAATCTCGTGATCTAAGCCATTATACTTTTTTCGTCGAATCTTAGTTGTCAATTATTTTAAAGTTTAAAATATATTTTACCAAAATTAAAAAGTTCGAGATGTGTTATGCAAAAGCGAATAGCTTAGAGTATAACAATGCAATTAACTCTTTTAAGAAACTAGAAAATATAACTTTTAAATTTAAAAAACTTATTTTAATTTCATCTCTAGAAAAAAAAAATAAAACTAAAAAATTGAGCAAAATAACGTAACTATCTTCAAACAGATTATGAAAAATATTCTATAGACTTTAAAACATAAAAGCCCTACAATAAAACATCAAATTGAGTTTTATGTTTCTTTAAAATGCTAAAATATTATCTAAATTTTTCTCAAGGAAAAAATATTTTTTAAAAAGAAATTCGTTCTAATTAATGATATTTTGTCTTTTTCCTTTGCTCTTTTGCCAACAAAGTCAATGAGAGATAAAATTGAAATAAGTTTTTCAAATTCAAATGCTATATTTGTCGTTTTTAAAAACAGAGATACAATAAAAAAAATAATTAAAACTATGATATATAATAAGTAATTAACCCTACTTTTCTTTTGGTCCCAAATTGTTTAGTAGGTGAGGACTTTGTCATCATTCCTGTCTCTCTTTCTCTCTCTTTGTTCCTTTTGTTTTTGTTGACACTCAATTTGGTAAGGGGGAAAAAGAAGAAAAATTATTCATAATATCCCTATGTATTGTCTAAATACCACTTTGGCCTCTTTTATCATACAAATATCCATAACTGCCCCTCTGTTTATAAAAGCATACTCAAAATATCCCTTAAAATAATAAAATTTATAAAAAAAATTTCAAGATCAACCTTCCCACTCTATATCAAATTTTCAAATAGATATTTCCATCAAGGAAATACTTTAATTATTTTGAGAGTTTTAAACTTTTCAAGATCGATTTTATTTACTACTTAGTATTTTGGTTTAATAGTGTTTTAAATTGTACTTAGCAAAAGTTAGAAAGGGTAATCTTGATTTTTTTAAAAAATGCTAAATTGCTTTAGAGGATATTTTAAGTGATTTTAAAAACACAAGGGTTGTTTTGTGTATTTGCATGATAAAAGAGGTAAAAATAGTATTTAGGCAAAACACAAAAGGTTTTTTGGGTATATTTTAAAAATATATGAGAGAGAGAATAATAATAGAAATGATTTTTGATATGTTTAACTCGTTGGTTTGAATGAGGAGTTTGAATTGAGATTTTTAATTTAGATGGTTGTTTTGATTGGATTAAAAAAAAACTAAATTTTGAATTGAAATGAATTTAAATGGTTATTTTGACATGTTGAAAACATTCATTCAAACCGTTACGGTTTCCTAGTAATTTTTAAAAAAACTCAATGATGATAAATTTTATGGTCAGTAGGGGTGAGAATTTGTAACTCTCTTCATTTTCAATGTATAAAAAGTAGAATCATCATAATTGGAGTTCAAACAAAGAAGTTATTATATTTTTAGTTAAATTAGAAGCCTAGAGAAAAATCATGTTTGACCTCCCATCACTACCTTTATTTGCTGCTTAATTTTCACCAAAAATTAAAATCAAAACTTTTAGCAACAACGACTTTTGTTGTCGCTAAAAATCAAGGTTGAATAGTGGAATTTTAGAGATGACATGACCTTGGTTTAAGCGCCAAAAACCCTTAAAGTTGCAATGATGTAACGCCCACACGAACGTTTATAGTATAAAAAAGGTTGTTGAATCTATTGGGAGGTAAATATTTGAAAGATTGAAAATTTTTTGTGTAAAATGTAAAAAAGATTTTTAAAAACAAAGATTAAAAGAAAACAAATATTTTTGAAAATTTTTAAATAAGATTGTAAAATATAAAATTTAAGATAGTAAAACTTAGAGAATTCCTTGTGTGTTTCGTAACTAGTGTGAAATTTTTCTCTAAATAATTATATAAAGCACTTGATTTATTATATCTTTTTCCATTAATAGCAAGCACATTTACTATTTCTGTAAGTCAACCTAAAGTGACATATAGCAAGCTATAATGCAGTAAGGGTTTTTCCATAAAAGTAGCAAAATAACCACTTCTCACTAATGATTTGGTGCACTAGCTATGACAATTATAATCGTTATCATTATAGTTATAACAAACATAATTTTAAGATAAAAAAGTTAAGAACAAATCAAAATTAATATATTTTAATAGAATAAATCTTTGCATTAATTTCGGTAGAATTTTGTCTTATGAAACATCTAAAATTGACAATATAATAAAGCATACCATAGTTAAAGATATTATATAAAATTAAGAATTATTTTATTGTTGTTAATATTAATTATGCAATAGTATTAAATTACATAAAGAAGGCATGACTGAGCAGCATAACAACATTAACAATAATTATTAAAAACATAGAAAATATAATTTATTCCATAAAAATATAAATATTACAACACATAGATAGATTTACAAACTATACCATAATACTATACATATAAGATCATCTCTCTGCCTCACCAAACTCTTTCCACTAGTTTAGGAATTTTTATTATTTTTGTGGGGTCAAATGAGTACTCTAGTAGCATCTCCTCCTAAAAAGGGAGACTACTAATCTAAAAGCTCAGTAGGACAACAAAAGAAGGGGGGGTGGGGGGGGGGTGCAACCCTTTTATAGTGAAAAAAATTCACTTTTTTTATTTTTTAATAATATTTTATATTATTTGTTTATTATTTAATTATTTTTATTTGTTTTATTTTGGACAATTTGAATACATGTTGTGATTTTTTTAAAAAATTTTTTTGCCCTTTTTCAACGCATTTCAGCATTTCTGCGTATGCGAATCTTTAGCTTGGATTCAATGTGACACGACCGTGGGAGGTACAAGGAACGACTTGATCTCGAGCATTAACCGCATGATTGGATGGTTGGGAGAACAAAGAGAAATGGATCTAGGTGGGACCGTGAGGGACCAAATTTGGGCAAACTTGAGCCTTCGGATCTTACAATGGACGAACAAGATTGTGAGCTTAGGGCTAAATCTCAAAACGCACACATAAGACCAAAGACATCTTAGATGCTTTCGACACTTGGGCCCAGCTTTGGTGGCTGACATGCCTGCTATCAGAGCATGTAAAACACACGCCAATCCCATTCCACCACGTGGACTTTATGAGGCAAATTCGAGTCTTTTGAATTTTTAATGCATCTATTGTCTAATTTTAACGTGGTTTTGCTTTGTTTTTTTGCTAGATTTCAAATCTAAAGATAAAAAATTGAAACAAAATTTTTATTTTACAAACATAATATTTATAATAATTTTAAAAATAATTATTTTACATCAAAGCACACAAACATAATTATAAACTTTTAAAGTTTTAAGTTCTTTCAGTTTGACAAAGATTTGGTTTTTAAGACTCGAAAATATTTTTAAAAATTACTAAAAATATTATAAAATATAATTACAAACTTAAAATATACTATAAAATATATTAAGACTCAAAATAAAATTACCACACATTATTTTTATGGTTTTAATTAATTTCAAACGAAACTAATATTGTACATACGAAAAGGATTCTAAAAATTACTAAAAATATTTTTAAACATAAAACATATTAAAAACTTATAATAAAACAAATTTTTACTTTAAAATATGAAAATACTATTTAACACAAAAATGCTATTAATTAGAGGATTTAACTAGAAATAAAAACATAAATAAATAATTTAAGCCTTGTAAAATATAAACTTTACAACCTCATCGTACCATCAGCCAGCTTATTGCTAGTTTCTGGCAATTAAAGCAATATAATTTTGAAATGATTTACTAGATATCCATACCATGCAAACCATTCGACTCTAATTTGATTCATCTAACTAGATAGCCTAACAAAATAAGACTTTTATTACACTTTATATGCTATTTAACAGAATATTACCAAGCCAAACTTAGCAAATAAAAGATAATATATAATTACGAAGTTTATCAAAAACTAAGAATACAATCACTCTATTATTTTGCTTCAAATCAATCCTACAAGTAGTAACACTTCAAAATTATTTATTAGAACAATTAAAGAGCAGAAATATAAACAGAAATTAAATAAACATCATCATTAGTGGATAGTGCAATGTCCGACTCCCTTAAGCTTTCTCTATGACTTAAAAATACTTTGAAAATAAACACATAAAAATGTTAAATAAAACCAAAGTTTTGAGAGTCCATAAAGTTAGACAATTCAAAGAATAGAAAAATCATAACATCAAAATGAAACTCAGAAATAAAAAAAAAACATATTAATTACTAAGAAACTAATATTTACATATATTATAAAACATTTTTTTTACATTTTTAATGACTTGCTAACAAAACCCAACAAAATAACACATAAAAACAAAAAATTTGGAGCAAAAATTGAAAAATTTTGGCACAATTTCGCATAGCTTTAATGCACAACCCTTTCCCCCTAACCTAAATTGTATATTGTCCCCAATGTTTAAAAAATAGTGAAAGCATAAAAAATAGTGAAAGCATCAAAAATATTAACTAAATTAGCACAGCTATAGAGATAATATGTAATAAACTTAACAAACCAAACTAAACAAACTAAAGTAAACACACAACAATATATTACAAACTAGGTCTTTTGAAGTCAGATTCTTAAGACTTATTTTTTGTTTCGAAAATTAAAATCACTTTTATCCTCAAATTCTTCAAAATGTGATTCAAGAGGCTCCAAATACAAAGTGCATGCTAATCACAATTGATCATATCCTCCTTAATCTCAATTATTTTAAATGAATTATTTTTTTATTTTTAATTTCAACTTTCAAAATTTTTTTATGAAAATTTAAGAAATACATAGTCTAGAAAACAAAGCTCAAAAATAAATATGTACAAGTGAAAGTGAAAGAAGGTACTCAAGATTGGTGAGTCGGAGCTACGAGAGTGACCTCTTCAAGCTCAGTTATATGTTCCATATAACTTTTTAGTTTTTGGCCATTTACTCTAAGTATTCTTCCATCGGATGGATCTTATATTTCAACAACACCATTTGAGAAACCTATTTTGCAATATATGAACCAATCCATCATGATTTTAACTTATTAGGATGAAGGTGGAGATGGGATTCATAAAGATGACCCCGTTGATTTGGCTCAAAGTTCTTCCTCAAGATCTGCTTGTCATGAAATTCTTTCATCTTTGCTTTGTAAATCTATGAATTTTTATTAGCATCATTCCTTAATTCTTCAAGTTCCGAAGTTGGAGTTTCCACTCAATACCTGCCACACTAAGATCAAATTTAAAGGCTTTAATAGCCCAAAAAACTTTACGTTCAAGATCTACAAGCAAATGATAGGACTTCCCAAAAAGGGCCTATAGGGAGACATTCCTAATGGAGCTTTGTAACCTGTACAGTATGCCCAGTGCATTTTAAAGACCTAAAGACCAATCTTTGCAATCTAAGTTCACTTTTTTTCTAAGATTTGTTTGATCTCCCTATTTGCTAACTTAACTTGACCATTTGTCTGTGGATGATAGGTAATCAAAACTTTATTAATCACACCATACTTTCACATTAGAGCTTCGAAAGAATGGTTGCAAAAATGTATGCCTTGATCACTAATTATAGCACTTGGCATACCATACCTAGATAATATGTTTTCTTTTAGGAACTTTATAATAGTTGCATTATCATTAGAACGACATGCTACAACTTCAACCCATTTTGAAATGTCCTCCACAACAGAGAGGATGTATAGATACCCAAAAGAAGGTGGAAAAGGTCCTATAAAGTCTACTCCCTAGCAATTGAATATTTCTATTGCAATAGTTGGGTTTAGAGGCATCATATGGTGACAGGATAGAGTATCTAACTTTTGACAATTTCACAAGAACGACAATAGTGATAATGTCTTTAAATAAAGTGGGCCAATAAAGACCACATTGTAGAATCTTTGCGACAGTTTCTTTGCAAGAAATGACCACTATATACATCAGTATGATAGAGTTTTAAGACATTAAACACTTCACCTTCAGGAATGCAACGTCTTATAATATGATCCCAAAATCCCAGTAAAAGTTACATACTTCAACTAAAAACTTTCTTTTGTCTTGCAAATTCCAAGCAGATGGAATTTCTCCAGCAAGTAATTGACAATGTGTGCATATCAAGGTAATTTGGTAAGGGAGAACATATGTTCGTTAGAAAATTTATCATGAATTGGTGGGCATTAATAAAATCATTGAGTTCTAAACAAGATAAATGGTCAGCTACCACTTTTTCAACTTCTTTCTTGTCCTTAATGGTCAAATCGAACTCTTGCAGAAGAAGGATCCATTTGATAAGTTAGACCTTAGCATCCTTTTTAGACAAGAGATACTTAAAGGGTAAATGATGACTGAAAATAGTGATTGGTGAACCGATCAGATATGAACAAAACTTGTCAAGAACAAATATTACAGTAAAGGACTCTTTCTTAGTGGTCGAGTAATTCATTTGAGCATTTGTTCAAGGTTCTACTTATGTAGTATACTACAAAGGGTTTTTCTTCCCTTCATTGACCCAAAACAGCTCCTACAATGTAATTGCTCACATTACACATAATTTCAAATGGTAAACTCCAATCAGGAGATTGCATAATTGGTGTAGAGGTCAACTTAGATATGAGTGATTGCAAAGATTCTTCACTTTCTTTCAGACATCTCTAATAGTCTTAGAAGTAGGCATGTTTGAAATGAGTTCAATCTTTATTGGATCAACTTCAATTCCTCTTTTAGAGATAATATGTCTAAGAACTATGCCAGATGGAATCATAAAATGGTATATTTCCTAATTTAACACAAGGCCTTTTTCTTCACATCTTTTCAAAACAGCTTCCAAATTGAACAGACACATGTCAAATGAATCACCAAAGACGGTTAAATCATTTACGAAAACTTTCATAATCTTCTCAACTACGTCACTAAAAATGCTCATCATGCATCTTTGAAATGTAGTTGGAGCATTAGAAAGTCCAAATGGCATATGCTGAAAAGCATAAGTACCAAAAGCACATATAAACTTGGTCTTTTCCTGATCTTTTGATGCCATCTTTATCTGATAGTATCCTGAATATCTATTTAAAAAGTAATAGAAAGGATAACCGGCTATACTTTCTATGATTTTATTAATGAATGTGAGTGAAAAATGGGCTATACAAGTGGTAGAATTCAATTTCTGATAATCAATGCACATACGCCATCCAATGACAATTCTAGTAGGAACAAGATCTCATTTTTCATTCTCAATCATAGTTACACCTAACTTCTTAGGTACAACTTAAGTTGGAGTAACCCATTTACTATCTACAATGGGGTAAATGATACCTGCATTTAACAGTTTCAAAACTTCATTCTTCACAACTTCTCTCTTTTTTGGGTTCAGCCTTCTTTGGAAGTCTCTTCTTAGATTAGTATCTTCTTCAAATTGAATATGATGATGGCAAATCAAGGGACATATACTCTTGATATCAGCTATTGTCTAACCCAATATAGTTTTGTGATCACACAACATGTTAATAAACCGTTGCTCTTGTGATTCATCGAGTTTAGATAAGATGATGATAGGAAAAGAACCATTGGCTCCCTAGAATGCATGTTTTAGTCCTTCAAGAAGTTGGCTAACTTAACTTTTGGGATTTCTTCAATGGATTTTTGACTTTTCTCCTTCTAGCAACAAATTTTCAAAACATGGTTACAAAAATTTTGTTCCTTTGTCTAGTGAATGTTTGAGAACGTTTGAAATGGGATTGGGATTTTCAAGATTAGAACTTTGGAAGATTTCTTCATGTACAATGGTTCGCATTAGAAATTCTTCCTAAATAGATTTGTCAATGATTTCAATGTAAAAACACTCATCATTGCTTTAAAATTGCTTCCCAAGATAGAAAATATTCACTTTAAGAGTCATGTTTCCAAAAGAGATTTTCATGAGACCATGTCTATAGTTAATGAGAGCATTAGCTAAGGCATAGAAAGATTTTCCAAGGATGATAGGAATTTTTGATTCCATGCTTACCTCACATTGAGTGTCATAGATGGGAAAATCCACTGGATAATAGAGCTCATCAACTTGCAACAAAAAATTTTCTACCATCCCTCATTGTTCCTTGATAGATCGACCTATAAATTGCAAGACCACAGATTTGGTTTAATCTTTTCAAGTCCTAGTTGTGAATAAATCGAATAAGGCATGAGACTGGTGCTCGCACCTAAGTCTAACAAGGCTTGAACGATTTCATAAGTTCCTATATGACAAGTGGTTATGGGACATCTAGGATCTTTGTACTTAGTTGGTGCTCTTTGCTCAAGAACTACACTTAATTGCTCAGTCAAAAATGCAGTTGTTGTGACATTGTGCTTCCTTTTCATAATGCATAAGTCTTTCATCACTTTGGCAAAAGTCGACACTTGTTTGATTATTTGCAACAAACGAAGATCAATTCAAACTTGCTTCAAGTGTTCCAAAATATGTTCATAATTTTCTGGTACTTTTTTTGATGGAATGAAAAACTTGGGGTAAAGGGGCCTTTACTAGAAGCTTATTCACATTTTCTTGTCTTTGTGGAACAACTTCTTCACAACTTGTGTCTGTGGTGTTTGATGAATTTTCAAATGATTACCGCTGCGAGTGGCAACATGATTAGCCTCTTCCTCATTCTTCTCTTCAATGTTAGAGTTTTGAATCATGTTTTGTCCTTCTGAAATGGATTGAGTTTGAGATGAGCATTTTTCATGTTTTCAAGTGGCAAAAGTTTCAATTAATCTTAAAATTTGACTTTTGAATTCCTTACTGTCTTCTGCTAGTTGTGTGAAAACAGCTTCACACTTTTGATTTAACTTGCTTTGTGCTTCAATCAATGCTTGCAATGTATCCTTAAGAGATTTACTTGATGGGTGTAAATTATGCTGAGGAGCAACATATTCCCTTTGTGGATGTATTTATTGGTCATTTCCTCATTGATTTCCAAATGAACATGCTTGATTTGAATTCCTCTTGTCAAAATTCAAATTGTTTCTTCCATCAAAATTAAGAATTTTCAGATAAAGAGTATAAGGTTGTTGATATGTCCCTAAGGCATTCCATTGTTTCTCATCTTCTCCCATCATTTCCTGATAAGCATGATAGTCTTGTGGTTGTTGTTCAATCCTTCCTTTCACAAAATTTATTTATTGTAATTCAACTCATGTGACGGCCTGACTTCCTTTCTCATTCTTTACTTTAAGGATTTCTAAATCCTTCGTAAGATTTTCATCTTGAACCCAAAAGTTGTACTTATCCTCTTCCCTCAGTTGATGAGTTTTAGATGATTGGGACCCCCTAGTACTATGAAAAGTATCTAACTTAGCCTGTAAGTGAATTTTCTCAGCAAATTTATTAAGAAATTCCTTGGCCTCTTGAAGGTCATAGTGTAAGAATTTTCCACTTGCACATCACTTCTAGATATTGGCGATCATGACTTGTAAGTCCTTCGGAGAAAAAGCTAATAAAACGCCAATTCTTGTAACCATGATGAGGACATTGACTTAACAAATCTTTGAACATTTCCCAAGCTTCATAGAAATTTTCATGACTATTTTGGGAAAAAGTCAAAATTTGTTTCTTGAGATTGTTGGTCTTTTAATATGGGTAATGTTTATAGAAGAAAGTAGATATCATGCCATCCCATGATTCGATGTAACGATCTCTTTTGGCTCTATTTTCAGAGAAAAAAGAAAGAATTTCAATTTAGTAGAATCAGCAATGTCCTAGTGATTGTGAAAAGTAGCAACAACTTCCTCAAATTCACAAACATGAACGTAAGGATTTTTGCTTACCAATTCAAAAAAGATTGGAAAAAATTGAATCATACCTGGCTTCAAGTCTCGTTGTAGAATATTGGGTGGAAACACAATACATGAAAGAGCTACAGTGCGAGTTGGGTGCATGAAATCTTTCATCAACTTTCTTTGAGGATTCTTACTTACTTGTGCCATTATAAACGTATTCAAAAAAGTGGTTGATGAAGATGAAGCATGTGGAGAAGAATTTAACGATTATTCACTAGGGTTTCCTAAGTCTGGTGATTTAACAAATTGACCTAGTTTATCTTTATGACGAAGCATTAATCCTAAGAGTTTCTTTTTTTTTAATGTTTTAAATTTTTAAATTTTAATTTACAAGAAGGGAATTCAAACAAAGGACATGATGGTAAGCTTTTCTTTATTTGGGGAGACTAAAGTAGTGAGTAAAAAGCATCCACCAAATTTATTTTATAGATTTTAGGAATTATATCCTTTAAGAATATTCCCAAGAAAGATTGGTAGACTAAAGGCTCCTTAAAAACCAATCTCTTAGTCAGAACAACGTTTCTTGAATGACTGGTGTTGGGTGAATCCCTAAAAGTAACTAGTTATGGGAAAGCTTTTTGAACCAATACCAATCCCCAAACAGAACTTCCCTAAAGAAGACTTTTCACAAAACCACAATTTTATTTAAGTATTATGAAAAACCTAATCTAAAATTTTATGAAATTTTATTTCTAAGTTCAAAAACCTAAATCTAAATCTAAAAATGACAAAATAACAAACTAACAAAATTAATTTTTTTTTAGTTTTTTATTTTTATTTTCTATGAATAGTGAACAATTTATGAATAGTGATGTAAATAGTAACTTATTTAACTAAATAATTAAAATTACAAATTAAAACTACAAGATTTACATTATTTATAAGATAAGGACAAAGTACTTACTTAGTTCCTGCTTAATTCAGCAATCCATCAAAGTAACATGACAACATGCAAAATTGTATGTGTTTATGAGTTTGAAATAATTTATTTAATAATTTATTTGTTATTAAAGCTTCTAATTAAGCATTTTTGCGTGTCTTTAGTATTTTAGTGTGTTTTCTATGAAATATGTTAATTCTAGGTTTTTATTGTATTTTTGGTAATTTTAAGAAGTGTTTTTAAAATATATTTTACATAGTAAGTTGATTAAATTCTATTTTGATTTTGATCTTGATCTTGATCTTTGTTTTTATTTTTAAGTGTGTTCTTAGCTTTAATTAAGTTTTGTAATAGAAGTGTGTTTAATAATATTTATCTATTTCTAGTAATTTTTGTTTTGTGAAATAATTATTCTCTTTGGGTTTATTTCAAGGAAAGACAACATTGCGTGGGAAAATTGAAGACGAAATGAAAAAGAACTCAAAATTTTGGCCTAAGAATTAATTTTAGAAACATTTGGGTAAGAACTTTTTGGAAAAAGTTAAGTAGAGCCCCCTAGCCATGCCAGCCGAGCTGCTCCACTCTTCCTTATACCTGAAGCCGCGCCGAGTCGAGCCGAGGGAGC
Source organism: Artocarpus heterophyllus (assembly GCA_025403435.1). NCBI lineage: Eukaryota > Viridiplantae > Streptophyta > Magnoliopsida > Rosales > Moraceae > Artocarpus > Artocarpus heterophyllus. Next base: position 73,000 of record JAJQZP010000161.1, read on the forward strand.
CAAGCTACAATAGCTCGGGCCCACATCACATGGGCTACTAAGCTTCAGCTCCAGCCACGTACGGGTGAGCGCATAGTAGGTCTATGTTCTCTGCTTTTTAGCCATCGGATCCACCTAGCTTGGCGCATCTAATGGCCTTAAAGTCCAAGTTGGCATGCTTCAACTCCAGCCACACAATCAAGTCATCTTCTGCAGGGCCAATTCCGTATATCACAATGTTTTGGTGCCGTCTTTAACCACGAAGCACTTGAATTCACACTCACTTTTGCACACTAGTTGGATGCAACATGCAAAGAAAGAATAAAAAAAGATTAATTTAACAAATTGATTCTTTCAAGAGAAATAATTTATCTGAAAGTTGCGGCTCCATAATTCACCCACTCTTGCAAAGAGGTATGGTGCTTTTATCCATTTATATATGTGAAAATTCTAAAAAGAATCACAGGTTCGTCTATAACAAGGTAGTTGTTCTTTAGTTCAAATGATCAATTCTTCATTCAATTTTTCATTTAGAAAGTTAATACACACTCAGAATTTTAAGAGAAAACAAATAGTGAAATAGAGGAAGGAGGAGGAATCCAAGGGGGTTTTTGCAGCAAATTCTTAGAGGCCATCACCATTCTTTAAATTTTGCCAATCTATTGAGCTGTAAATATTATTAGTTTTTATGTTTTTGTTATTATTTTTAGTTATATGTAGCTAAATTTATTTTTGGTTAAAGGTGATTTCAAATACTTGGACATAATTATGTAGTTATTTGTATAAATTTTTTTCCAAGTTTTCAATTAAGATTGTTTATGTTTCACTATAATTAATGCCTGTGGTCATCCTCTCGTTTAATTTAGGTGTACAACTAAATGAGACTAAGAAATCACCTAATGCTATGTTAGAAATCTAGATCCGTAATTGTCTTGTATTTTTAATCATTAGTAGTAAACTATAATCTATGATTACGGGAGGCTTTTGTTAGATTGTGATGTGAAACACAATATAAGTTAAATGAGCCGAGCTTGTGAGTTTATTGCTTAGATCAACCTATCTTTCTCAACTCAATGCTTCTATTGGATTAAATATAGAAAGCTTGTTTAAGGTTATTTCATGTTAAGAAATCTAGTAAAAAGCTTGTTTTGCTAAGCTATAAAGTAAGGAATGATCGGGATAGCAAAGCTTATTGCTATTTACGGTTAGTAATTTCAACAGAAAAAATGGAAATAATTGTACAACAACTGTAAATTATTGTCTCATGGTGGAAAATAAACCTTTAACCAGTTTTATCATTTTTGTTACAAATTCTTGAATTTTGTTATAATTTTATTTATTGCAATTGACATTTTAATTTGAATTGAATTTTGTTATTGTCATTTAATTTTACTATTAATTGATTTCTACATTCTCTTATTTTAATTTGCATCTCAAATTTCATTTTATTTTGCATTCTAATTTTTGTTCAATTATTTTTTTTAATAACTTAGTTAATTTCAAACCCCCTTTTCTAATTCTGTAAAAATAAAATAAAATAAATAATATTAATAAACAAATATTAATATAGGTACGTAGAAAATTAATGACTTATTAATTAAAATCAATTCTCGTGGAAACGATACTCAATTCATCATTTATATTACTTGATATGACAATGTATACTTGTGTGTACGAGAATTGAGGCATCAAGTTTTTGGCGCCATTGCCAGGGAATTGAATTTTCAATTAATTTCTTACTAATTTTTCTTTTCTAGTTTTTATCAGTTTTATTTTTATTTCTTTTTGTTTTCAGGTTTGCCTACACTTGAATGTCCATCGAAGAGTTTAAGGAAAGATTCCTAAGAGTTAAACACTACCTAGAAACATCCAATATCATGCAACTGTTTTCAACTTCGTCACCACATTCATCATCCTCATGCACATCAATTACCTTACCACATTAGTTCAATCAAGCAGTACACATCGATCTACCATTACCTAGTGATTCGTTAGAACACTTAGTCCAACAGCTTCAAGAAGAAATGGCACCAATTAACCACACACTCAAAAAGTTAGCGGCATTGATCCCAAACCAACAACTGCTTTATATTCAATATCCCAACTTGGAGGCTACTTTGGAACTTAAGTTAGGATTGATCTACCTCTTGCCAATATTCCATAGTTTTGTAGGAAAAGACCCACACAAGCATCTCAAAGAATTTCATGTGATATGCTTAACCATGAGACCAACCAGAAATTCCAAAGAGCAGACTAAACTAAGGGCCTTTCCTTTCTTTTTGGCAGACTCCGCTAAGGAATGACTATGTTTTTACCTTTTGGCTCCATCACAACATGGAATGAGATGAATAAACTCTTGTTTTCCCTGCACCCAAAGCTGCAACCATATGAAAAGAGATATGTGGCATCCCATAATACAATGGAGAGTCCATTTATGAGTATTGGGAATGATCTAAGAAGCTATGTGTAAGATACCCTCATCATCAAATTAGTGAGCAACTCCTTACCAATACTTCTACAAAGGACTCCTATTGATGGACAAAAGCATGAATGATGGCGCAAGTGGAAGAACACTAGGTGATAGAATTCCAGAAGCCGCGAGAACTCTAATTTCAAATTTAGCCACCGGCATGAACCACCACCACCACCACCACCAAAAAAAGGGAACGAGGTCAATTTTTCTTCTACCATTGAACAACAACTTGCATAACTTACCTCTCTCATTCAACAAATGGCTTTAGGAAATGTTCAACAAGTAACGGTATATAGGATTCGTTCTGTCGTGGGCCATCCTACCAATATGTGCCTAACCTTGTAAGATGGTAATATGGAGCAAGCCAATGTGATAAGTGGATTCCCGAGATAACCAAGGAAGTACCACCCCTTCTCCAACGCTTACAACGAAGGATGGAGGATCATCCAAATTTTAGTTATGGGAGAACACAACAACAGGCAATGCCGAACCCTATGATCAACCAACCACCAAGCTTCAACTAACTGAGGCCGCAACAACCATATCAAGTTTGACCATAACAACCGACTCTACAAAATTTAGGTCTATCCTTAGAAGATCTTGTTAAAACCCTTGCAATCAACACTGTACAGTTTCAACAAGACACTAGAGCAAGCATTCAAAATTTGGAAACTCAAATTGGTCAATTGGCTAGTGCCCGAAGTCCATTGGAAGCATAGAATTTAGGAAAGTTGCCATCCCAAATGGTTGTCAATCTAAGGGGAATGCTTGTGCAATGACGTTGAGGAGTGGAAAACAAACCAAAGGACCTTTAAACCCACAATAAAAGACGTCACTCAAAGATGAAGGCAACTACAAAGAAGCAACCGTACAACAAGGAGATGTAGGTTCCTATATTCAAAACGCATCATCCCTTAAGGTAAGTACCAAAACTCTCATTCCCTCTCATGTCACTCTTCCTCCTTTTCCTAGCAGATTTGTAAAATCTAAGAAGAAGGAGAAAGAGAAGGAAATTCTAGAGACATTTAGCAAGGTAAAGATAAACGTACCTCTCCTAGATGCCATCAAACAAGTGCTTCAATATGCAAAATTTCTCAAAAAATTGTGCACCACAAAACGCAAGCTCAAAGGAAATAAAAGAGTAAGTGGAAGTGAAAATGCAACGATAGTGCTACAAAAGAAGGTCTGTAACACCCATAAATTTTAAAGTAAGATTAGTTATATTAAGTTTAATTATTAAGTGTGCCAATATAATTTTTGATGTTAATTTTCAGTTATTTAAAATTTTGTTGCATTTGTTATATTTAAAAATTTGATTTTTAACTTTAAAATACTAAATGATATTTTTATACTATATTTTTCCCATATTTATGAAAATACCCTTAGGCCTTTATTTCTCTTTTTCTTTTCTCTCTTTCATTTCATTTTCACGCTCTCTCTCTCTTTCTTTCTTTCTCTCATGCTCAGCTCCCTCTCCCTCTTTCTTTCTCTCAAAAATTTTTGATTTTAAGCTTCATTCTTACGGATTTGGGCAAGGATTGAAGTTCAAATTATCAAGTTTTTCATCCAAAAACATCCAATTAAAGGTTAGCCCTTTTTTTCTAAATTTTTTTATTTTTGTTTTGAATCTTTGATGTATGTTGCAATTTAAACTTTCGTGAGCTTACATAATGTTTAATCTAAGCTTATAAGACTTGTTTTATCATGGATTTAAGCTTTATTTGAACAAAAATTGGTTTAATCAAGTTTGACATTTTTTCTTAGATTTTCAAATCCATTGTGAAATTGAGTTTAAATTTAGGAAAAATTGTTTAAATTTATTCTACTATGATTTTCTATGCTTTCTATGTGATTTTCATGACCTGGGAATTGAAAAACAGGTTTTAAAATTGGATTTTGAGTTCGAGGACGCCAAAACTTAAAGTCTCGGGTTCCTAGATTTTTCTAGTTTGGTAGGCTGATGTTGATCTTCGGCATGCCAGATTCATGAGTTCAGCAAGCCAGATTCATGTCATTGGTAGGCCAGACTTAAGCCAGTTCGGTAGGCCAAACTATGCAGGTTTGGTAGGCTGGTCCAAGATGTTCGATAGGCCGACTATGGACTTGGAAAATTGTATTTTTCTTTTGGTTTTCAACATTTAATGATTCCTAAATGTTTCACAAAGGATTATGGTTTTGTGTTGGGATTATTTTGAGTCAAAAAGGGCACACTGATAATTAAATTAACATAATGATATTTGTTAAATATGATTTTTGATTTTAAATGTAGTTTTCAAGGTTTTGAATATATATGGAGCATACGTCGAATTTTATTTGGAGCTTACGTTATTGGAATTTTAATTGAGGTATGATATTTCTATCCCTTTCTTTGGTAGCCATTTTTCAACTGTTTTGGCCAAATGCTTGATTTTTAAATGATTGTAAAAATAATTTCTATCTTGATTTTAAAGAATTGTATTTTGATATTCTTTTCGGATTTCCATAACCCATACGGTAACCTTTTATCAAATTTCTTTCAAGCAAGTATTTATTTATTTTTGTCAAGATCTTTAGATTTGTTTGCGAATGATATTTTTGTCTATGATTATTGTTTTTAAACAAATTGTTTTTAACTAATTATCCTAGTAAGCCTTCCGCTTACGTTTTATTGTTTTTTTTTTTAAATCCCCCTTCTAGGTTTGAGGAGGAAGAATGGGCCTAGGATCGAAACCTGGCTCTATGGGTTGAAATAGTATTTTCTTTGAGACTGTGGTATGATATGTGTCTTGTACGACTTGTCCCAGTGCTAATGCCTTTTTGTCTCTATTAATTGTATATTTTTAATTTATCTTAGAGATGATGATTTTCAGTATTCTTGTATTATTATTATTATTTATGTTATTTGTATTTTATTTACTTACCCACCTTCGTGGTAAACATCTACGTGATGGTGAATAAGGATAAGATCTTGGCCCCACCTTCGTGGCATTCATATGACAGTAATCGCTGATGATATTTATTTACTTTCTATATATATAATTATTTACTTTTTCTTTATTTACCTCGTTTACTTCTTTAAATTTACCTTAATTTTTAACTTCTTTACCTAAAACTTACTGACCCCTCCCCAAGGCGTCACAAGGTCCCACCTAAATACAAGGACTCGGGCACCTTTACCATTCCGTACGCCACCGAAAACACCAAGTTTGAGAAAGCAATATTAGATTTAGGAGCATCCATAAATGTTATGCCATATTCGATTTATACTCCTTTGAATCTTGGCCCACTTAGGGAAACCTTGTTATTATACAACTTGTTGATTGTTCTAATGCCTATCTTAGACAAGAAATGGAAGGTGTTTTAGCGTAGGCAAATTAATTGGTCTTCCCAGCAGATTTCTATGTTCTTGAGATAGAGGATGAATCATCACCCAAACCAACAACCATCTTATTAGGAAAACCATTCTTGAAGACTGCTTACACCAAGATAGACGTATATGATAGGACCTTAGCCATGGGTTTTGATAATGTAATAACTCAATTTAACATCTTCAAAGCAATGAGATATCCTAATGACTTGTATTCAGTTTTTTACAGTTGATTGATACTATTGCATAGGAAATGTTTAAGTGGACTGGCCAAGATGGATTAGAAGTTGCTATCACTGAGAACTTCAAGATAAATGATCTTAAGGACTAAAAACGAGACTTGCCATTGAATGAAGAAGTAGAAGAGGCTGTGAGAAGTTTGGAATCACTGCCGTAAAAACATAGGTATGATGTATCTTATATTGAATTGCCATTAACTAATGAGAAACTTCTACCTCTATCATACAGGCTTCAACACTAGAAATGAAACCTCTTACGTATCACTTGAAATATGTATACTTAGAAGAAAAAGAAACATTACCGGTCATCATCGCCAACAATCTCACACCAACATAAAAGGAGAACGTTATCTAGGTTTTTAGCGATCATAAGATGGCGATTGGGTGGACTATTGCCGACATTAAAGGCATAAGTCCATCTATGTGCATGCATCGGATCCTACTTGAAGAAGGATCGAAGCCAATGAGGGAGGCTTAACATAGGTTGAACCCCCCTATGATGAAAGTTGTGAAGAAAGAGATATTAAAGCTCATAGATGTTTGGGTGATCTACAGTATTTCAGATAGTAAGTGGGTGTGCCTAGTTCAAGTTGTACCAAAGAAATCTAGGGTCACCGTGGTCAAAAATGAAGGTGATGAACTGATCCCTACTCAAGTTCAAACTAGGTGGCACATTTGTATTGGCTAAAGGAAGCTTAATGCGGCAACTCATAAGGACCACCTTCCTTTGTCGTTTGTCAATCAAATGCTTGAAAGGTTAGCGGTTACTCTTATTACTGTTTTGTTGATGGTTACTCAATTTATAATTAAATTGTCATTGCACCAAAGGACCAAAGAAGACAATATTCACTTGCCTATTCGGGACATTTGCTTACCGACACATACCATTCGGTTTGTGCAATGCTTTAGCCACGTTCCACAGGTGTATAGTAAGCATCTTTTCTGATTATGTAGAGAACAACATAGAGGTCTGTATGGATGATTTTAGCATCAATGGTGATTCATTTGATAAGTGCTTACATACCTTTACACTGGTGCTAAAAAGATACATTGAAACTAATCTTATATTGAACAGGAAAAGGTGTCACTTTATAGTAAAGGGATAGTTTTGGGTTATATTGTTTCTTCTAGGGGAATTGAGGATGAAAAGTCTAAAGTAGATCTTATGCATTCTTTACCACCTCCCACAAGTGTGCTGGAGATTCATGGAACATGAAATCTTTGATGTTTAAAGCTTTGATTTCATGGGACCTTTGCCCTCCTTTTTGGTAATCTTTATATTATACTTGTAGTTGATTATGTGTCAAAATGGGTGGAAACAAAAGCCACCAAGATTGATGACTCTAAAGTTGTTGTAGATTTTATAAAGTCTAACATCTTTGCAAGGTTTGGAACACTGAGTGCTATGATCAGCGATAGAGGTACACATTTCTGTAACAGATCAATCGAACCTTTGTTTAAGAAAATGAAACATTACACACAGAGTCTCCACTGCATTCCATCGACAAACAAGTGGGCAAGCTGAAGTATCCAACTGAGAAGTAAAATCCATTCTTAAAAAAATAATTAACCAAAATCAAAAAGATTGGAGTCTGCGACTTGATGACGCACTTTGGGCATATAGTATAGCATACAAGACACCCATTTGAAGTTCCCTTTATTAGTTGGTGTATGTGAAGCCATGTCATCTTTTAGTTGAACTAGAACATAGAGCATCTTGGGTAGCAAAGCAATGCAATATAGAGATGGATGCCGTAAGACAACATCGACAGCTTCAATTGCAAGAGCTAGAGGAAATTTGGAATGATGCCTACGAAAGCTCAAGAATTTACAAGGAGAAAACTAATAGGGTGGTTGGCAAAGTTAGTTAGATTAACTTTTTGGCTAGACAATAGTGTAAAGCTTTCACACGTTACAATAAAAGGCAAAAAAGTTGCTACAGTATAATGCTTTTGCATGCTATAGTGTTTTAAACAAAAAAATTAGAACAATAAGGCTTTTCATGACAAAATAAACTCCCGCAAAACTTTTGTTGTAGGACAAAAAGTTCTATTCCACACATGCCTTAAGTGTTTCTAGGTAAGTTACGTTCTTGTTGGGTTAGACCATTTGTTGTTATTCTCTTTTCTCATGGTGCAGTTGAAATATAAAACATGAAGATAGGAAGCACATTCAAGGTGAATGGACACTTCTTGAAGCCATATTATGAGGGATTTGTAACACACAATGTAGAAGAAGTATTGCTCGATGAGCCGGCTTGCTGAGGACACTAAACCAAGCACTTATTAGGAGGCAACCAACAAATGTAAAGCATGTTATAACATATTTGATTTTTCTTATTCCCATCCATTTTATCTTTTTATTTTTGTGATTGTTTTTCATATTTTTCAAAAAAAGAAAAAAAGAAAAAAAGGAAAATGTCAAACCTCCACCAATCACCTAAGTCCTCTGCACTTAATGCTACTTTTATTTTTAAACATTAAGGACAATGTTTAGTTCAAGTTTGGGGGTATGGCATAAAAAAAATTCAAAAATTCAAAAATTTTAAAAAATGTTGTTTTCAAAACTTGCGTTTTAAGTTGATGTCTAAGGTTAATGATAAAACTTGTTATAAAATGTGTATAGCTCCTAGAAAATGATAAACATTTTGTCTGTGTGTGCTTGATTCATTTATTGGCTCTACTCTACTTAGATTTCTCTAATCACTTAAATGCACATAACCATGATTACTTAATTGTTTGCAAGCCTAGAGAACGTTTATGTGAATTCAGCAACTTTTAAAAGATCTCACAAACTCTAGAATTTGTCTGATTCTCTCGAGGTGAAATCCTAGGTAGCATGGCATTAAGGATGTAATTTAACCCATCTTTGGACTGTTTGAGCCTTTCTGAGCTTACCTTGTGATACATATTTTATCCCTAGTCATCTCGTTGAGCCTCATGTTTTCGTTTTCTTTCTCAGTCACAAATTATAACATAGCTGTTATTTATTTTCTATCCGTTTTGACCCTTCACCCATAAGCATGTTGATTATTTTGTGACACATTTTAAAGTTTATCCTTGTATATGGGAGGAAAAGTGGTGTTGTGGTATATTGTTTGGCACCATTATTTCTATTGTAACTTGTGATATCCACTAAAAAAAATTTGTGAAAATGAAAAAAAAAATGAAAATGGAAAATGAATAAATAAGGATGACATAAGAAGGAAAAGTCCACGTTTGGGGGTGTTTTGTAAATGAGATATTGAGTTGTGCTTGTTGGAAGGTCTATGAACACATGAATATGTTTATGGGTAATTTGAACCTTACTTCTATCTAAATATCCTACCTCTTACCTAAGCCATATACTACAAGCTTCATAAAGTCTTAATGATTCTTAGTGTTCTGTTGCTTATATTAGTAAAAAAAGATATGAAAGACAAGCCTATGGAGCTCCAGTTTCCTCACTCAGAGATCTAACTTCAATCACTGATTTACATGAACTAATCTGTGCTATGACAACTGAGCGAATTGGTTATTCACACACGCACTCAAAGGGTCTAAGTAAGATAGAGTCAGCATTTAAATTGAATCCCACATGTTCATTTGTTTTGAATTTCTCTTGAGCTATATTAGTTGTGAAAATATTGAGGCTTATAAATTCATCAACTCATCACTCGTGTGTTCTTGTGTGTTTTCAGTTTTAGTTTTTCTTTTTTTTTCTTTTTTTTTTTCTTTTTACTTTAGGACACGCAAGATGCTAAGTTTAGGGTTATTTTGATAACATGTAAAATTATACGTGTTCATGAGTTTGAAATAATCTATTTAACATTTTATTTGTTATTAAAGCCTCTAATTAAGCATTTTTGTGTGTCTTTAGTATTTTAGTGTGTTTTCTATAAAATATGTTAATTCTAGGTTTTTATTGTTTGATTACATTTTTTGTAATTTTTAGACATGTTTTTAAGCGTCAATTATTTTATTTTGGTAAAATATATTTTACATAGTAAATTAATTAAGTTCTATTTTGATTTTGATCTTTATTTTTATTTTTAAGCGTATTCTTAGCTTTAATTTAGTTTTGTATTAGAAGTGTGTTTAATAATATTTTTCTATTTCTAGAAATTTTTGTTTTGTGAAATAATTAATCTCTTTGTGTTTATTTTCAAGGAAAAATGACATTGGGGCTAGAATAGATGAGAAATGAAAAGGAACTCAAATTTGAGGACCAAGAATTAATTTTGGAAATATTTAGGTAAGAACTTTTTGGAAAAAGTTAAGCCGAGCCTCCTAATCATGCAAACCAAGCCGCTCCACTCTTCCTTATGCTTGATGTCGCGTGAGCCGAGCCGAGGGAGCCAATACGCTATAGCCCGAGCCCACATCACGTGGGGTGCTCAGCTTTAGCTCCAGCCACGTGCAGGCGCAAGCATGGTAGCCCCATGCTCCTTGCTTTTCAACAATTAGATCCACTAGCTAGGCACATCTAACAGCCTCAAAGTCCAAGCTAGCCTGCTTCAGCTCTGGCCATACGATCAAGCCATCTTTCACAAGCCCAATGCCATAGACCACAACGTTTAGGTGCCATTTTTAGCTACAAAGCACTCGAACTTGCACTCAATTTTGCACACTAACTAGATGCAACCTGTGGAGAAAGAAGAAAAAAAGGATTAATTTAACAAATTAATTCTTTCAAGAGAAATAATTCATCTAAAAGTTGCGGCTTCATATATATGTGTAAATTCTGAATAGAGCCACGAGTTTGCCTATAAAACAAGCAGCAGATCTTCATTCAAATCATCAATTCTTCAATCAATTTTTTGTTCAAAAAGTCAGTGAACACTCAAAATTTTGAGAGAAAAATATAAAGAAATAGAGAAAGGAGGAGGAATCCAAGGAGATTTTTGCAGCAAATTCTTTAAGACCATCACCATTCTTTAAATTCTGTCAATCTTCTAAGCAGCAAATGTTGTTAGTTTTAATGTTTTCGTTAGTATTTTCATTTATGTCTAGCTAAATTTATTTTTAGTTAAAGGTTATTTCAAAGCCTTAGACATAATTATATAGCTGTTTGTATGAATTATTTTCCAAGTTTTCAATTGAGGTTGTTAATGTTTCACTATAATTAATGCTTATGGTTATTCTCTCATTTAATTTAGGTGCGCAACTAAATAAGACTAGGAAATCATCTAATGCTATGTTAGAAATCTAGATCTGTAATTGTCTTGTATTTTTAACCATCAATAACAAATTATTCATGATTACTGGAGGCTTTTGTTAGACTGTAATGTGAAATATAACTTAAGTTGAATGAATTGAGCTTATGAGTTTATTGCTTAGATCAACCTATGTTTCTTAACTTAATGCTTTCATTGGATTAATATAAAGACTTGTTTTAGATTATTTAATGGAAAGAAATTCAGTAAAAAGCTTGCTATCGGGATAACAAAACTTGTTGCTATTTACAGTTAGTAATTTCAACAAAAAAAATTAGAAATAATTATATAACTACTACAAAATTATTGTCTACAGTGGAGGATAAACCTTTAACCAGTTTTATCATTTTTGCTTACATATTCTTGAATTTTGTTATAATTTTATTTATTTGCAATTGATATCTTAATTTCAATTTAATTTAGTTATTGTCATTTAATTTTCCTATTAATTGATTCTTGCATTCTCTTATTTTAATTTGCATTTCAATTATCATTTTATTTCGTATTCTAATTTTAATTGTTTTCTTTTGTTAATTTAGTTTAATTATTTTAGTTCTTTTAAATAACTTAGTTAATTTCAAACCCAAATTTTCTAATTCTGTAAAATAAAATAAAATAAAAAATAATAATGAATAAATATTAATATAAATAAGTAGAAAATTAATATCATAATAATTAATATCAATCATCGTGGCTACAATACTCAAACTCATCATTTATATTATTTAACACAACCACACATACTTATGTGTATGAGAATCAACACATCATATTGGCACTTCCCTGACAAAGATGCCAAATTTTTGATGTAATGTCCAAAATGTTACTTTAAATATGGATGTTTGTAGTATAGAAGAAGTTGATGTATCCATAGGGAGGTGGGTATTTGAAAGATTGAAAATTTCCAATTTAAAACATAAAAAGATTTTCAAAAACAAAACTTAAAAGAAAACAAATATTTTTAGAAATTTTTAAATAAGATTTTAAAACATAAAACTTAAAATGGTAAAGCTTTAAAATCCCTTAAATGTGTCATAACTAGTATGAAATTTTTAACTCTAAATAATTTTCTAAAGCACTTGATTTATTATATTTTTTCTATTAATGGCAAGCACATTTACTATTTCCATAAGTTAACCTAAAGCGACAATATAGCAAGCTATAATACTGTAAATAGTTTTCTCATAAAATTAGCAAAATAACCACTTCTCATTAATGATTTGGTACACTAACTATGACAATTATGATCGTTGTCACTATGGTTATAACTAACATAACTTTAAGATAGAAAAGATAATAACAAATCAAAATTAATATATTTTAATGGAATAAATTTTTACTTTAATTGCAACAGAACCTCGTCTTATAAAACATCTAAAATCGACAATATTAGAAATTATACTGTAGTTAAAGATATTCCATAAAATTTAGCATTATTCCATTATTTTTAATATTAATTATGCATAAAAAACTATAATTTATTCAATAAAAATATAAACATAAGAACACAGATATAGACTTAAAAACCATACAAGAGTACTATATCTACAAGATCATTTCTTTGCCTCATCAAACTCTTTATATTAGCTTGTGTATTATTTTATTATTTTTAGTGCGGTCGAAGGAGTGCTCTAACAGCATCTCCTCCTAAAAAAGGAGATTGCTAAGATAAATTTCAATAGGAAAACAATAGAAGGAAGGAGGGGTGCCGAATGAAGGGGATGCATCTCTATATGTATCACCCAAAATGATTCTTTAAAAGTAGAAGTTTATAGTATAGAAAAATTGTCGTATTCATAGGGAGGTAGAAATTTGAAAGATTGATAATTTAATGGTTGAAAAGGCAAGGGTAATTTTAACGAGATTTGAAAGAAAAAAATATTTTTAATAATTTTAAATAAGATTTTAAAACATAAAATTAAAATGATAAAGCTTCAAGAACCCCTTGTATGCTTTGTAACTGATATGGAATTTAGCTCTAAATAATTATCCAAAGCATTTATTGATTATATATTTTCTCATTAAATGCAAGCACTTTCACTAATTTTATAAGTCAACCTAAAGCAACAATATAGCAAGTTATAATATAATAAGGGTTTTCCAATAAAAAATAGCAAAATAATCTTCTCTCACTAATGATTTGGTTTATCAATTATGAAAATTATAATTGTTGTTACTACAATTATAACAAACATAATTTTAAGATAGAAAAGATAATAACAAATCAAAATTAATATATTTAAATGGAATAAATTTTTGCATTGATTTCGGAAAAACCTCGTCTTATAAAATATTTAAATCGACAACATAACAAGTAATATTGCAGTAAAAGATATTTCATAAATTTAAGCATTATTTTATTATTATTATTATTATTAATTTAATACAATTAAATTACATAAACAAAGCATGACTAAATTTATGTAAAAATGGATAGCATAACAACACTAACAATAATTAATTATTAAAAACTTGAAAATATAATTTATTCGATAAAAATATAAGCATTACGAAGCATAGATAAAGTTAAAAACTATACCAGAGCACTATAAATACAAGATCGTCTCTCTGCCTCACCAAACTACCTACACTAATTTAGACATTATTTTATTATTTCAGTGCAGTCAAAGAAGTGGTCTAATAGCATCTCCTCCCAAAATGAGTATTGCTGAGTCTTTGACTCAACAGTTTAGAAAGAACTAAAAAAGGGAGGAATTTGAGGTCCAAAGGCCATGGGCGGTAGGGGGTTTATAGAGTAGTGAAAAACTACTATTTATTTTTTTAATTATTTTTATTATATGTTATTTATTTATTTATTTTTATCTATTTTTATTTAATTATATATTTTTTTTTTATTCGGTTGCATTTGAATCAGGATGCATTTAGAGTTTTTTTTTTCATTTTCTTTTTAAATTATTTTCCTCTTCTTCCATGTGATTTAGCATTCTTCACTGTGTTTGTTTTACTTCAGGATTCGCCGTGGTACCAGTACGAGACGGATGAAGACGGCACGTTGGATGTGCAGAACTCTGATTAGAAACACAGCTGATTCGCAAAGTACAGCTAGGACCGAGAGGACAGATGCTAGTCGTTGGATCGCATCTCGATAAGCTGATTAGATGGTTGGGAGAAAAGACGCAAGTGGAGCACGCCATACGAGATCTACAGCTGAACTCTAACTTTGACAGGGACACATGACAGTTAAGATGCTTTAGGCAGTGCAATCCGACAGTCCCCATGTTGTCATGCATCCTTCTTTTAAATTTTGAATTTCTTTTAATTTTTTTTAATTTTTTGTTCATTTGAAGTCCCTTTTTTTGTTGTTTTACTCTGTTTTCCTCTAGAATTTAAATCTAAAAACAAATAATTGAAACAAGATTAATTATTTTACAACAATAATATCTACAATAATTTTAAAAATATTTATTTTACAATAAAACACATAAAAATAATGACAAACTTTTAAAATTCTAATATCTTTTGGTTTAGCATAAATATAATTTTTAAGACTCAAAAATATTTTTAGAAATTACTAAAAATATAATAGAATATTTTTAAAAACTAAAAACTCATTTACAAACATTTTAAGACTCAAAATAAAATTACCACACATAAGTTTTACGGTTTTAATTATTTACAAACTAAATAGTTATTTAATACATCGAAATGACTCTAAAAATTACTAAAAATATTATTAAACAAATTTACACACTAAGACACAAAAATACTTATTAACGCAAAAATGCTATTAATTAGAGGATTTAACGAGAAATAAAAGTATAAAGTTATGATTTTATCTTTGAAAAATGTACACTTTTACTGTCTCATCACATCCCCCAACTAGCTTATTGCTAGTCCTTAGTAATTAAAACTATAAAATTTTGAAATAATTTATAGAATATTCACATAATGCAAAAACTATAATTTGAGTAAACGTAATGCAAAAACTATAATTTGACTAACCTAACTAAATAGACTAACAAAACAAAAATCTTATTTGAACACTTTATATGCTATTTAACAAAATGTATGCAAGTTAGACTTAGTGCGAAAAGAGATAATAAATAATTATAAAGTTTCATTTAAAACTAATAAAAAATTGATGATATTTTGATTCAAATCACTCTTGCAGGTAGATTCAAATTTATTATTTAAAACAATTAAAAAACAGAAATATAAAACAGCAATGTAAACAAAAATTAAACTTTACAACAATGGTGGATAGTGCAATGTTTGATTCCCTAAAGCTTTCTCTATAACTCATTTAACGAGCTTTGAGTCAATAACTCCCAAATTAGTTGGCCTAAGATACTAGGTGTTGAAACACCTCTTTGAACTTACTTACTGGAGGAAAAGGCTACAGAAGTAAACTTATCCTACTTTATTCATTAAAATATAGCTTTACACACTATTTTTATATATAGTTTCTTTTTTATTTTTTAATTAATTAGTTATTCAATTTAAAAAATGTTACTGCCTTTAATTGTTCATCTTCACAAAATAATAAAACTCAAATACTCATAGCTTTAACTTATAACCAGAATTAAGCATTACAGTACATGTGTGAAAAGAATATCTTACAAACACTTTGAAGAATAAACACATCAAAATGTTAAATAAAACAAAAGTTTTAAAAGTCCATAAAGTTAGACAATTCAAAGAACAGAAAAATGATATCACATTAATATGAAATTCAAAAATCAAAACAAAATAATAACACATTAATTACTAAGAAACTAATATTTACAAAACACACTTATATATATATATATAATTTAATGACTCACAAAAATGAAAAACTTTTACAAAATATACAAAATTTGGAGCAAAAACCAAAAAAAAATTGGCATAATTTTACATAGCAGTGAAGCACAACCCTCTCCTCCCAACTTAAATTGTACATTGTCCCTAATATATAAAAAAGAATAGTAAGAGTGGCAAAAATATTACCTAAATCAGCAATCTATAGAGATGGTCTATAACAAACTTTACAAACTAAACTAAACAAACACACAACAATATATTACAAACTTGGTCTTGTAAAGTTAAATTCTCAAGACTTTATTTTTGTTTTGAAAGTCAAAAATTCATATTTTTTTAATATAGATTCTTCAAAATGCGTCTCAAGAAGTCACAAATACAAAGTATTTAATAATCACAATCGATTATATCCTTTTTTACTCAGCCATTTTGCAACAATTAACCTTGAAATTCATTTTTTACTTTCAAGGGTTTTTTTATAAAATTTAATTGATATAAATTTAGCAGAAAACAAAAAAAAGAAAATAAACATCAAAAATTAATATTTACAAAAGAGAGTAACAGAAAACTACTCAGGGTTGGCAAACTTAAGCCACAAAAGTGACTTCTTCATGGTTAGTTATCAGTTCTATATTGCTTTTCAGTCTTTGGCCATTTACTCTGAGTATCCTTCCATCAAATGGATCCTTGATTTCAACAACACTATTTGGGAAAATGCGTTTCATAATATATGGACTAGTTCATCACGATTTCAACTTACCAAGATAAAGGTGGAGATAGGATTCGAAAAGATGAGCCTGTTAATTTGGCTCAAAGTTCTTTCCCAAGATGTGTTTGTCATGAAATGCTTTTATTTTTGCTTTGTAAATCTATGAATTATCATAAGCATCATTTCTTAATTCCTCATGTTTAGAGAGTTAAAGTTTTTGTTCACTACCTGAAACACTAAGATCAAAGTTGATAGCTTTAATAGCCCAATAAGCTTCACATTCAAGTTCTATAGGCAAATGATAGGCTCCTTCAAAGATGAGCCTATAGGGAGACATTCCAAAGGGAGCTTTGTAAGCTATACGATATGCCCAGAGTGCATCTTGAAGACATGAAGCCCAATCTTTTTGATTTAGATTCACTGTTTTTTCCAAGATTTTTTAGATCATTCTATTTGCTAACTCAGCTTGTCCATTTGTTTGTGGATGATGGGCAATCTAATATTTATGAATTACACCATACTTTTGCATTAGAGCTTCAAAAGAACGGTTGCAAAAATGTGTGCCTTGATTGCTGATTATAGTGCTTAGTATACCATATTTAGATAACACGTTTTCTTTCAAGAAATTTATAACAGTTGTGTTTTCATTTGTATGGCATGCTACAGCTTCAACCGATTTTGAAACATGTTCCACAGCAAGGAGGATGTATAGGTACTCAGAAGAGGGTGAAAAAGGTCCCATAAGCCTATTCCTCTACAATCAAATATTTTTATTGCAATAATTGGGTTTAGAGGCATCATATGGTAACGGGACAAAGTACCTAATTTTTGACAATTTTCACAAGAATGACAATAGTGATATGTGTCTTTGAACAAAGTGGGCCAATAAAGACCACACTAGAGAATCTTTACAGTAGTCTTCTTTACGAGAAAATGACCACCACATGCATCAGTATGACAGAATTTTAAGACACAAAATACTTCAACTTCAAGAATACAACGTCTTATGATTTGATCAGGATAGTATTTGGAAAAGTATTAGTCATCCCAGTAAAAGTTACGTACTTCAACCAAAAACTTTCTTTTGTCTTGCAAACTCCAAGCATATTAAAATTCTCTAGCTGCTAAGTAATTGACAATGTGTGCAACTTAGTCAAGGAGTATAGATGTTCATTGAGAAATTCATTATAAATTGGTAAGCCATCGATAGAATCATAAATTCCAAACGAGATAAATGATCAGCTACCACATTCTTAACAACTTTATTGTCCTTAATAGACAAATCAAACTCTTTCAAAAGAAGGATCCACCTGATAAGTCAGGGCTTAGCATTTTCTTTAGAAAAGAAATATTGAAGTACTGAATGATTAGTGAAAATAGTGTTGAGTGAACCGATCAAGTATAAATGAAACTTGGCAAGAGCAAATACTACAGCAAATAATTCCTTTTCAGTGGTCAAGTAATTTATTTGAATGCTATTCAAAGTTCTACTTATGTCATAGACTACAAAAGGTTTTCCTTTCCTTTGTTGACCTAAAACAACTCCCATAGCGTAATTACTTGCATCACACATAATTTCAAATGATAAATTCCAATCAGGAGATTGCATGATGGGTGTAGAGGTCGGCTTAGATGTTAGTGTTTGGAATGATTCGTCACATTCTTTTGTCCATTCAAACACTCCATCTTTCAATAAGAGATTATACAATGGTCTTGATATGGTTGAAAAATTCTGAACGAACCTCCAGTAGAATCTAGCATGTCCAAGAAAAGATCAAACATCTCTAATAGTCTTTGGAGTGGCCATGTTTGAAATAAGTTCAGTCATAGCTGGATCAACTTCAATTCCTCTTTCAGAGTATTGTGTCTAAGAACTATGCTAGATAGAACCATGACATGACATTTTTTCCAATTTAACACGAGGCCTTTTTTTCACATCTTTTCAAAATGGCTTTTAAGTTAAGCAAACAAGTGTCAAACGAATCATCGAAGACAGTCAAATCATCCATGAAAACTTCCATATTCTTCTGAACCATGTTGTTGAAAATGCTCATCTTGCATCTTTGAGATGTAGTTGGAGTGTTACAAAGTCCAAATAGCATACACCAAAAGGCATAAGTATCGAAACGACATGTAAATGTGGTTTTTTCCTAATCTTTTAATGCTATCTCCATCTAATAGTATCCTAAATATCTATCAAGAAAGCAATAGAAAATATGACTAGCTATATGTTCTAAAATTTGATCAATGAATAGGAGTAGGTAATGGTCTTTTCGAGTGGCAGCATTCGACTTTCGATAATCAATGCAACTTTGCCATCTAGTAACAACTCTTGTGCAAACAAGATCTCCTTTTTTATTCTTTATCATAGTTACACCAAACTTCTTAGGTATAACTTGAGTTAGACTGACTTATGTACTATCCATAATGGGGGTAAATGACACCCGCATTTAACAATTTTAACACTTTATTCTTCAAACTTCTTTCATTGTTGGGTTCAGCCTTCTTTGGGGATCTCTTCTTGGATTAACACCTTCTTCCAATTGAGAAGAAAATCAAGAGACTAATACCCTTAACATCAACTATTGTTCAACCTAATGCAGTTTTATGATTACGCAACACGTTGATTAACCATTGTTCTTGTGATTCATTGAGTTTGGATAGAGTGATGATAGCAAAAGAATCATCAACTCCCAGGAATTTATGTTTTAGTTCTTAAGGAAGTTGGGCTAACTTAACTTTTAGGATCTCTTCAATGGATGGTTTTGGATTTTCACCTTTTGGAAACAACTTTTCAAAAACATTGTTGCCGAAACTTTGTCTCTCTGTCCAGTGAATGTTTGGGAATATCAGAAATAGAATTAGGATTTTCAAGATTAGAACTTTGGAAGACTTTTTAAAGCACATTAGTTAGCATTAGAAATTTTTCCTGACTAGTATTGTCAATGATTTAAGTATAAAAATACTCATCATTGCTTTGAAATTGCTTCCCAATACAGAAAACATCCTCTTCAAGAGTCATATTTCCAAAGAGATTTTCATGAGACCATTTTGATAGTTCATGAAAGCATTTACAGTAGCTAAGAAAGGTCTTCCAAGGATGATAATAATTTTTATTCCATCTCCACCTTACATTGAGTACCTACAATGAGAAAATCCATGGGGTAATAGAACTTATCAACTTGCAACAAAACATCTTCAACTATCTCTCGTGGTTCCTTAACAGATCGGTCTGCCAGTTGCAAGACCACAGATGTTGGCTTAATCTCTTCCAATCCTAGTTCCGAGTAAATAGAATAAGGCATAAGATTGACACTTGCTCCTAAGGCTAACAAGGCTTGTGTGATTTCATGGGTTGCTATGTAATAGGTGATTGTGGGACATTCAAGATCTTTATACTTGATCGGGGCTCTCTGCTCAAGAACCATACTTAATTGCTCAGTCAAAAATGCATTCTTTATGACATGATGCTTCCTTTTCATAGTGCATAAATCTTTCATAGCTTTGGTATAAGCAGGCACTTGTTTAAGTATTTGCAAAAGAGGAAGGTCGATTCGAATTTCCCTAAGTGTTCCAAGATTTATTCATAAGTTTCCTACACTTTCCCAGTGGATTGAAGAGCCTGGGGAAAGGAGCTTTTACTGGAATCTTATTCATTTCTTCTTCTTGTTTTTGTGGAATAACTTCTTCATTACTTATGTCTGCGGTGTTTGATTTTTCTAATGATTTACCACTACCAGTGGTAACATGACTAACCTCTTCATCATTCTTCTATTCAGTGTAAGAGGTTTGTTTCATGTTTTGAGTTCAAGTTCATTTTTTCAATCAATTTTGAGATTTATTCTATCATTTTGTGGGAGCAGCTTTAATTTTCTGATTTGACTTGCTTTGTGTTTCAGTGAATGCTTGTAATATATCCTCAAGAAATTTACTTGATAAGTATGAATCATGCCAAGGAACATATTCTCTTGCATGCATTTCTTCTTCATTTCCCCATTGATCTCTAAATGATTGTTCTAGATTCAAATTCCTCCTTTCAAAGTTTGAATTGTTTCTTCCATTAGGATTGAGAATTTCAGGATAAGGAATATAAGGTTTATGATATGTCTTTAAGGCATTACATTGTTCCTCATATATTGCTATCATTTCTTGATAAGCATGACAGTCATGTGGTTAATGTTCAACTTTTCCATTTACAAAGCTTGTTCCTTGCAATTCAATTCTCGTGACAACTTGACTTTCTTTCTCATTCTTTGCTTTGAGGATTTCTAACTCCTTTGTAAGATTTTTCAACTTAAACTCTAAGATTGTAGTTATCCTCTTCCTTTAATTGATGAATTCCAATTAATAGGGACTTCCTAGCATTAAAAAAGATATCTAATTTGGCCCACAAATGAACTTTCTCAGCAAACTCATCAAGAAATTCCTTGGCCTCTTCAGGATCCTTGTGTAAGAATTTTCCATTATACATCATATCTAGATACTAGTGATTGTAACTTATAAGTCCTTTGTAGAAAAAACTGACAAGATGCCAGCTCTCGTATCCATGTTGAGGACATTGACTTAACAAATCTTGAAACCTTTGCCAAGCGTCATTGAAATTTTCATAATCATTCCAAGAAAAAGTCAGAATTTGTTTCTTGAGATTGTTGGTCTTTTGATATGGCTAATATTTATGTGGGAAAACAGATTTTATGTCATCCCATGATTTGATGGATCAACGTCTTAAAGAACAGAGCCAACTTTTGGCTTTATCTCTTAAAGAGAAAGGAAAGAATTTTGATTTTTATGGAATTAGCAATGTAAGGGTGGTTATGGAAAATGACCAAAACTTCCTCAAATCAACGAATATGATCATAAGGATTTTTGCTTTCTAATTCAAAAAAGATTGGCAAAAGTTGAATCATGCCTGGCTTTAAATCCTGTTGTGGAAGAGTCAATGGAAACACAATACATGAAGGAGTTAAAGTGCAAGTTGTTGCATGTAATCCTTCATCAAAATTCATTAGATTCTTAATGTGATTTGCAATTGCAAATGGATTTGAAAGAACTGTAGAATATAGTGAAGAGTTTGATGATTTATGTACTAGGTTTTCCTAAGTTAGGAGCTTTAGCAAGTTGGCCTAGTTTGTCTCTATCTCGAAGCATTAACCCTAAGTGTTTCTCTTTTTTAATTTTTTAAGTTTTCTAATTTTGATGTTTTGGTTTTTTTTATTTTTATTTTTAATTTTTTTAAATTTACAAAGGAAAGTCGAGATGCTAAGCTTTTCTTTATTCGGGGAGAATAAAGTAGTGAGTGAATAGCATCTGCCTCATTTATTTTATAGATTTTGAGAATTACATGCTTTAAGGATGTTCCTAGGAAAGATTGGTGGAGCAAAAGCTTCTTAAAAACTAACCTCTTAATTAGAACAGCATTCCAGAATGATCAGTGTTGGGAGATTCTCCAAAATTAACTTGTTATAGGAAAGGTTTCTGAACCAGTACCAGTCTTTAGACAGAACTTCCTCAAAGAGTACTCTTCACAAAACCATAATTTGTTTTATAAAATATCTAGCTCTAAAGTTTTATTTCTAAGTTTGAGACCTAAATCTAAACCTAAAACAAACAAACAACAATATTATACAAACTATATTTAAAAAGAAAATATTTCTTATATTTTGATTTTTTATTTATTTTTGTATTTTTGATTTTTTTTGAATTTTTTAACAATTAACACACAAATTGAAACACACAAATATTTAAAATAATATTTACAAAAAAAGAAATAGATAACTTACCTATTTTCTTACTTAATTTAGCAATCTGACAAAGTAACAGCATCTCCTTGGCAACGGTGCCAAATTTTTGTATGTATCACCCAAAATTGTGACACCCGTTATTCTCCTAAGGGTATTAAGGTAATTAGATTAATTACCTAGTATATATATAAAAAAAAATCAGAA
Organism: Artocarpus heterophyllus; assembly: GCA_025403435.1. Taxonomy (NCBI): domain Eukaryota; kingdom Viridiplantae; phylum Streptophyta; class Magnoliopsida; order Rosales; family Moraceae; genus Artocarpus; species Artocarpus heterophyllus. The sequence continues at coordinate 95,646 of JAJQZP010000161.1, forward strand.
AATCTCTCATAATTCGAAACTCTCTCTCTCTCTACTTTCTCTCTCTAAAAATTCTCTCTCTCTCTCCTCAAAGATCGTCTGAGATTTCGGCATCCGTTTTCGACACCTCCTGCACCAATGGAAAGCTCTCGACGAGCTGAGTCCAACGAGGTGCCGCGCCGCCCAAAACGCCGCCAGAGGAGACCACACGCGCCGCCCAAAGTGGCGGCAAAACCCATTTCTTTCCGACGAGATATCTTTGCCGTCCGACGTCCGATCGACGTGATTCTTGTTCCTACACGACCACCGTGATGAGAGGAACAAAACCCACCCTTGGTGGCAGCTCAACAACCGCCGGATTGCTCCGCCCGCCTATTGCCGCCGTGCACCGCTGCCCCCATGGTGGAACTCCGCCTTGCCGGAGGAGGTGACTGACACCACCCCTCCCAATGAGTTCAGAGGATCAAGGGGAGTAAAACCCCTCGATCAATTGCACGGAAGGAGCCGGTTTCGCCGGAGAACGGCCAACGCCGCCGTCAACCGCCGCGGGAGTCTCCGTTTTGGCTCTTCCCAGCCACGTTTCTTCAAATTGGATGAGGGGAAATGCTCATAGGAGGATGGGTAGCAAAATCCCTCAGCCAATTTCAGGTTTCCATCGTCGGAGAATCAAGATCGGAGCTCATCCATTTCTACCGACGTTGTACTTCACGACCCGCTATGTTAGAGGCAGAATTGGGTGAAATTGACCCCGTCATTGGACTCAGAAGGGTCGATTTAGGGGGGGTAGGCCCGAGCCCAGCTGCCAACGGACCCCGATTGACGCCGGTCAACGACGGTCAAAGTCGGTCAACGCCGGTCAACGGTGGTCAACGCCGGTCAACGGCCGGTCAAAGGCCAAAATGGGATTTTGTGATCCGGACCTCCGATCGAAGATCCGAGACCGCCTCCTGACTCGTTTCGATGCTCTGGATGCAATGGTGACCTCCGTTCGAGCAAATTCCACTCTGATGAAAATCATCCGGTACCGACTGCACGCGAATCGAGGCGATTCAAACAGCAGTATCGGAGTCCAGAATGACGTTTTCAAGAATGTATGATCTCCAGGAAGCATTCCTAGCCATTCATAGTCGCTCGAGGAGCACTACAGAGGATGCTTCGTAGATACAGCGAGATACAACTGGATCTGTTTTGCTTGGAGTTCAAGATCAAGGGAGTATGGAGCTAACGTTAATTGATTCCAGGATTAAGAGACTGTTGATAAGCTTGAAAGGTAGGGATTCTATTACTCATCTTTTGTGAGGTTTTTATAGAATTAAAATTGATTGTTTTGCCGCAATATATATATATCTATGTTGAACTGATATTATATGTGTATCACATATGAAACTATGACATGGACTCGTCTTGTATTGTACGGCGAGGAACATAATGAATTGACACATGTTATAAATTGAGAAGCATGGTTAGGAAAATTAACTCTATTAATAATGATTTAATATAGAGAAATTGTGAGACATGAAAAGGGCGACGGTTACGTCCTTGGGCATGAATACCCTAAAAGGTAAAATAGGGGGAAGGTGATGACGTTTCCTTGGGTTGAAAGTCCCAGAACACACTGTACAGGAATTGATTTGGTGAGGACTCGGGGCTTGATGTCCCCTCACCGGAACACCCTTGGAATGTTTATAGGGTGATCAAGTGCGCCCATTTGGGTTTCGATGAGTTGAGTGATACTCAATTTAACATGGATACCTAGGAACAATGATGATTGGTAATATTTGTATAAATGTGTAATTATGACACTTGGTAATGATTAACTACGGTATCCATAAGATGTGATCATAATAAACCTCATAATCTGGAATATGATGTGACTTACTAACCATGCAGATTTTAATGTGGTAATGATAAAAACCTAAAGGTGAGTAATGGCTTTCTCTACTGAGCATAGTGTTGCTCATTCCCTTATGTTTATATCTTTTCAGGACTCACTAAGTGTGAGGTGGCTACGAGAAATATAGTTGAGGAAGTGATGTAGCTATATTACATTGGGACTGCTTCAATCGTTGAGAATGTTCTTCATGATAATGTAAGCATCAATTGTTACTTTCTGTGACTGTATTATAATGTGTTGAGGGTTAAAATGATGATGACAACAGTTTATATTATTAAATTTAAGGTGCTACATTTAAAACTGTGGTTTATTTATCGTTTATATTTTTATTTTTGAGTTAAGAGTTTTCATTTAAGTCCCGGGCAAATTTTATTTTTAAGGTTTTACTTTTATTATTTATTTTTATTTTATCTCATTAAAAACTGTTAACCCCCATATAGGGGCGTTACAGAATTTTTGGTATCAGAGCCTAGGTTCGGTTAACCTAGGGAGTGTAGCACCACTTTAAAAAATATATATTTTTGAGATGGTTTTGAAGCTGAATTTTCATTGTCATCATCAAAATGAACCTTCACATTGATTTATATAGTCTAGAAGGATGTAACATGGAAAGGCCATAGAATGAAAATATTAATAGTTATATGAGTACAATAATTATATAGAAGGAAAGTATTAATAGTTATGAGGGAATGATAATTATATGGAATGAGTTTATAAGTAGATTGCTTATGAGAGATTCGTATAATATTTGGATCTATAAGCATATTTAATTCGTATAAACGATGAGAAATTCGTATAGATACGAGGATTTAAAAGCCTTTTGTCTCGTGAAAAACAATAAGAAATATAAGGCTTGATTTATTGATTTTAAAGTTTGACATAGATATGCCAAATTTTTCGTAATTGATTCAAACCTAAGTAATGATTATGTGTGGATTCGATGGAGCACATAAGTGTCAATGTCTTTTCTTAAAAGTTCTATATATTTGAGGAATATGATATAAGTTGGGAATCATGGTATTGAATCTTGAGAGAGATAAATGTTAGACTTTTGGTCTGTTGAGACTGTGTAAAGTCTAGAATGCATGAATCTCAAAATTGGAATATTTTGTTACGTACATTGTATTTAAGTGTATCAGTGAATCTTTTGGTTACCTAAGGTTTTGTTATATGAGGAAATTATATATTGTATAAGTAGAATTGTGGGGATTGTAGATGTTCTTAAGTAGTAACATCAAGTGTCTTTGTTCATTGATATGGTCTATGTTGAAAGACGTAAATCGTATTGATTTCAAGGTTAGTCACATTCTAAACCCTTGGTAGCAATGATGATGAATCCATTGATAGATGTTGAGTATTAGGAATAACATATGGGTGTATGCATTGTTCAATAAGGTTTTGATTAAAACAAAATTATTTGAGTTGCTGGATCATTCAGGAAGATCCTTGTTGTCGTTAAATTAGATTTGTTGTTTATAGTTAACTTTATCTATAGTGGGCTTTGAATTGGGTTTAAGATTCATACGAATTGGTTTTCAATTTTATGTTTGTTATTTAACTCGTTCTAAATGTGTTAAGGCCCGAAACAACCTGACCATTTTCAACTAAGAACATTTGGGCCTAGTTCAAATCTTAAATCAGTTTGATTCACACTGTCTCTCCCACGTGGTCTCTATACGTGTCATATACAGTGGTTTAATTATTGTTTACATATACGTTTACTGTGCATAGGAGCTTATTTCTCCGAGTTCACTTTTTCTCTCTTAATTTGTTATTTTCTCTTTAAATCGCAAATCCTCTTCTTTTTCATTAAAAAATTCTTCTTTTCTTCTAAAAGAAGAAGGAATTCTAGAATTCTGCAATTTACTATCTTAATTTTTCCTTTCTATTTACTCTTCTTTCATCTCATCATGGACCCAAAGTACCAACACCTGAGAAAGTATTTCCCATCACTCTCCCAAAAGATTCTCAGAAAGAAATACAAGGCTAGAATTACTCGGTTGTGGATTCTTATGCGTTTTGGTATCCCTTGTGATGTGAGAATGTTGATAGAGGGGAAAATCCGTCCGAGTGACTTTAGTCAAGATGTCGGTTTACCAGGAACGGGTACCAGTCGTAGTGCAATGAAAAGAAGAGCTTGTGCCATCGTGGTCACTTGTAACAAATGTGGAAGACAAAATTGTAACGGTAAATGTACTTCACCTGGTTATATGTCTACGAACAGAGAGGATAAAATAAGGTTTTGTAGGAATGGACTTTCAAAGGAGAACTTGGATAGCATCCATCCTCCTCTCCACGGTCACCCTAGTGGATATGTTCAAGGAGCTATTTTTAAACTCTGGCCTAAATTTTATACAGAAAGACAACGCATCAGGAATATGGTATTTCTAGATCCTGTTTGCCAAGCCATAAGAAAACTGGATGGGGAATAAGTCATCGCTCTATAAAGGTTATTTAGTCTTTGCTTATTTGAAGCAGTTTTAGCTGATGTTCAACAGTTTGTGTTTTTCTTTTACTCAGAATATTTGCTTTTGTGTTTGAAATAATTGTGATTATTAGATTGATACAGTAAGTGTTAATATCTTATTTAATTTATGATTTTCTTAAATATATATATAATAAAATATATTATCTTATCAGACACGTCACATACGGTACAGTAATATGTTTGAATTTTGAAAAGCTTATCCAGATATTTCAAGATTTGTGTCTCAAATTTCAAAAGTTCTACAGTATTTGTCGTTTATATTAAATTTCTCGACTTGGTGTATATTTGTCAAAAAGTCTACAGTTGTGTCAAGAGGGTCTTCTGTCAAATTGTTCTCAATTGTCAAAAGTTATACAATTAGAGTCTAATCTTTTTCAAAAAGTGAATCAGATTTTCTGTAAACTATCAATCACCTTATCTTACTTTTTTATCCGCACAAGATTTTGTTTAAATCTTTGGATTACCTTTTCATTACCTACTCGTCTATCTCTTTAGCCCTTTTTGTATATTTCTCATCTTTAAAAACTTATGTAGAACCCGAAGTCTAAGTGGAGCAGACATTAAGCAACCACTTCTATAAACCAAATATGTCTACCTCCCAGTCCACGAAGAAAATAAAGAATGTCTGTGTCTTTTGTGGTTCCAGCCTTGGAAAAGATAAAGCTTATTTAGAAGCTGCAAATCACTTAGGGCAAGTCCTAGCACACAAGAAGATTAACATAATCTATGGGGGTGGTAGTATAAAAATGATGGTAAATATGGCACTAGCAGCTAGGTCTAGCGACGCTACTTATGTAAGAATTTGGCCTCATATTCCAGTTGAAGGAAACCTTTGTAAGGAAGCCATAGGTAAGGGAGAAGGAGTCAGGAGTATCCCTAAAAATTTTAAAGACATAATCTATAATTCTGATGCTTTTATAGCATTACCTGGTGGTCTAGGTACTCTTGAGGAAATATTTATAGTTGCTTGTGGGCAATTGTTGGGCTTTTATTCCAAACCTTTGGGACTGCTGAACGTAAAGGGTTTTTATGACGGTCTTTTGAAATTTCTAGATTACGCTGTGGAAGAAAACATCACTACAGAATCGGAGAGACAAATCTTTGTTACTGCTTCAACAGCTGAGGAATTGATAGATAAAATGCAAATCATACATCCAGAATCCGACACTGCAACATCCAAGCTTGAATGGGAAAGGGAAAGCCGGGAGCGGCCAATTGATTTGAATCTCCATCTGTAATCTTTTTGTTTTATCTTTGGCATGTAGGCATGTGTGTCCGTATTTCGTGTGTTACGAATAACCGTTTGCCTTGTATTCTGTGTTTCTTGTGGTACGTTGTTGTTCAATCTTTTAGATTCATTGAGCCTAATGCCGGGATGGCTGGATACGGAGTACTTGATGCTCTCGAAACGCATCCTTCTTAAGGTCCGATCTTTTGTTTATCGATGTTTTTGTATTCTATAAGCATTCATGATATGGATAGCTGGTATATGGAGTGCCTTATACTCTTGAAACTTATTTGTATCATGTTTGTAATGTGTAATATTCTGTTAATATTATGTGGAAGTACCAGAGTCAGTTATGGGGATATTCCATATGAAATATGAGTATATTATTTGGATTGAATGTTTGTGTCATGAGGATAGCTGTTTAATGAAAAATATGTCGGGTATGTTTGCAACTCTGAGATTCTGTTTAATATCTCTATGAATAAGTTTAATGTATGGTTTTGAATATAAGTGTTTGTGATATATGTTTTATGATTATGTTTTAGTTTATTAGTTGAGGTATGAAATCAAATATATTTGACTTTTCCTTACTCAAAAAGGAAAAGGAACCTAAAGATGAAATATATAAAATTTCTCTGGCAATCTCCTTAAATGTGATTGTAAATCACAGTCCATGGACAATGAAGGACTGGAATCATGGTATGGTCAATATGTATGCCTGATCAGATTCTTAGACTATTATACAGTGTTACAAGTTGAAACTTGTCAGAAATACTCTCATTGAGGGATTTAGAATTTATAGTAAGATTTATTATGCAAGTAAATGAGTGGAGATACGATAACTTAAATTTGGAGGACAAAGAACATTAACGGTTTAGACTCAGAATTGGAATCATAGTGGAATCATAATTTTTACTAGTATTACTAGAATTGAAATTTCGGGGACGAAATTTCTTTAAGGGGGGTAGAGCTGTGACACCCGTTATTCTCCTAAGGGTATTAAGGTAATTAGATTAATTACCTAGTATATATATAAAAAAAAATCAGAAAATCTCTCATAATTCGAAACTCTCTCTCTCTCTACTTTCTCTCTCTAAAAATTCTCTCTCTCTCTCCTCAAAGATCGTCTGAGATTTCGGCATCCGTTTTCGACACCTCCCGCACCAATGGAAAGCTCTCGACGAGCTGAGTCCAACGAGGTGCCGCGCCGCCCAAAACGCCGTCGGAGGAGACCACACGCGCCGCCCAAAGTGGCGGCAAAACCCATTTCTTTCCGACGAGATATCTTCGCCGTCCGACGTCCGATCGACGTGATTCTTGTTCCTACACGACCACCGTGATGAGAGGAACAAAACCCACCCTTGGTGGCAGCTCAACAACCGCCGGATTGCTCCGCCCGCCTATTGCCGCCGTGCACCGCCGCCCCCATGGTGGAACTCCGCCTTGCCGGAGGAGGTGACTGACACCACCCCTCCCAATGAGTTCAGAGGATCAAGGGGAGTAAAACCTCTCGATCAATTGCACGGAAGGAGCCGGTTTCGCCGGAGAACGGCCAACGCCGCCGTCAACCGCCGCGGGAGTCTCCGTTTTGGCTCTTCCCAGCCACGTTTCTTCAAATTGGATGAGGGGAAATGCTCATAGGAGGATGGGTAGCAAAATCCCTCAGCCAATTTCAGGTTTCCATCGTCGGAGAATCAAGATCGGAGCTCATCCATTTCTACCGACGTTGTACTTCACGACCCGCTATGTTAGAGGCAGAATTGGGTGAAATTGACCCCGTCATTGGACTCAGAAGGGTCGATTTAGGGGGGGTAGGCCCGAGCCCAGCTGCCAACGGACCCCGATTGACGCCGGTCAACGACGGTCAAAGTCGGTCAACGCCGGTCAACGGTGGTCAACGCCGGTCAACGGCCGGTCAAAGGCCAAAATGGGATTTTGTGATCCGGACCTCCGATCGAAGATCCGAGACCGCCTCCTGACTCGTTTCGATGCTCTGGATGCAATGGTGACCTCCGTTCGAGCAAATTCTACTCCGATGAAAATCATCCGGTACCGACTGCACGCGAATCGAGGCGATTCAAACAGCAGTATCGGAGTCCAGAATGACGTTTTCAAGAATGTATGATCTCCAGGAAGCATTCCTAGCCATTCATAGTCGCTCGAGGAGCACTACAGAGGATGCTTCGTAGATACAGCGAGATACAACTGGATCTGTTTTGCTTGGAGTTCAAGATCAAGGGAGTATGGAGCTAACGTTAATTGATTCCAGGATTAAGAGACTGTTGATAAGCTTGAAAGGTAGGGATTCTATTACTCATCTTTTGTGAGGTTTTTATAGAATTAAAATTGATTGTTTTGCCGCAATATATATATATCTATGTTGAACTGATATTATATGTGTATCACATATGAAACTATGACATGGACTCGTCTTGTATTGTACGGCGAGGAACATAATGAATTGACACATGTTATAAATTGAGAAGCATGGTTAGGAAAATTAACTCTATTAATAATGATTTAATATAGAGAAATTGTGAGACATGAAAAGGGCGACGGTTACGTCCTTGGGCATGAATACCCTAAAAGGTAAAATAGGGGGAAGGTGATGACGTTTCCTTGGGTTGAAAGTCCCAGAACACACTGTACAGGAATTGATTTGGTGAGGACTCGGGGCTTGATGTCCCCTCACCGGAACACCCTTGGAATGTTTATAGGGTGATCAAGTGCGCCCATTTGGGTTTCGATGAGATGAGTGATACTCAATTTAACATGGATACCTAGGAACAATGATGATTGGTAATATTTGTATAAATGTGTAATTATGACACTTGGTAATGATTAACTACGGTATCCATAAGCTGTGATTATAATAAACCTCATAATCTGGAATATGATGTGACTTACTAACCATGCAGATTTTAATGTGGTAATGATAAAAACCTAAAGGTGAGTAATGGCTTTCTCTACTGAGCATAGTGTTGCTCATTCCCTTATGTTTATATCTTTTCAGGACTCACTAAGTGTGAGGTGGCTACGAGAAATATAGTTGAGAAAGTGATGTAGCTATATTACATTGGGATTGCTTCAATCGTTGAGAATGTTCTTCATGATAATGTAAGCATCAATTGCTACTTTCTGTGACTGTATTATAATGTGTTGAGGGTTAAAATGATGATGACAACAGTTTATATTATTAAATTTAAGGTGCTACATTTAAAACTGTGGTTTATTTATCGTTTATATTTTTATTTTTGAGTTAAGAGTTTTCATTTAAGTCCCGGGCAAATTTTATTTTTAAGGTTTTACTTTTATTATTTATTTTTATTTTATCTCATTAAAAACTGTTAACCCCCATATAGGGGCGTTACAAAAATAATTTTTCAAAGGTTGACGCTTGTAGTATAAAAAGGTTGTCGTATTTACAGAGAGGTAGAAATTTGAAAGATTGACTATGTAACGTTTCAAAAGGCAAGGGTGATTTTAACAAGATTTTAAAGAAAAAATATTTTCAACAATTTTAAATAAGATTCTAAAACATAAAATTAAAATGGTAAAGTTTCAAGAATCCCTTGTATGTTTCATAATTGACATGAAATTTAACTCTAAATAATTATCTAAAGCATTTGATTTATTATATCTTTTCTCATTAATTGCAAGCGCATTTACTAATTTTTTAAGTTAACCTAAAGTGACAATATAGCAAGCTATAATGCAGTAAGGGTTTTCCTATATAAAGTAGCAAAATAATCATCTCTTACTAATGATTTGGTGCACTAATTATAAAAATTATAACCATTGTTACTACAATTATAATTAACATAATTTTAAGATAGAAAAGATAATAACAAATTAAAATTAATATATTAAATGGAATAAATTTTTATGTTAATTTTAGCAAAACTTCGTCTTATGAAATTTCTAAAATTGAGAATATAACAAGTCATATTATGGTAAAAGATGTTCCATAAAATTAAGCATTATTTTATTATTATTAATATTAATTATGCAACATAATTAAATTACATAAACAAAGCATAATTGAATTTATGTAAAAATGGGCAGCATAACAACACTAACAATAATTATTAAAAACAATGAAAATATAATTTATACCATAAAAATATTAGCATTACAAAGCAAATATAGAGCTAAAACTATACTAGAGTAATATGCATACAAGATCATCTATCTGCCCCACTAAACTTCCTACACTAATTAAGATATTATTTTATTATTTTTATTAGGGTCAGAGGAATGTTATACCATCATCTCCTCCTCAAAGTGATACTGCTAAGTCTTGACTCAAGAAATTAGAAAGAACTAAAGAGGAGGGGAATTTGATGCCGAAAGGCCATGGGGGGTAAAGGGAGTTTATATAGTAGTGAAAACTACTATTCACTTTTTTATTATTTTTATTTATTTATTTTTATTTAATTTTTTTAATTTTTTTTATTTCGTTCGGTTGCATCTAAATCAGGATACATTTAGAGTCTTTTTCTTTTTAAATTATTTTCCTCTTCTTCCACGTGATTCAGCGTTCTTCACTATGCTTGTTTTACTTCAAGATGTGCTACGGTGCCAGTATGGGACAGAGGAAGACGAAGCGTTGGATGTGCGAACCCTCTGACTGGAAACACAGCTGAAATTCTAGAAATACAGTTGGGACCGAGAGGACAGATGCTGGTCGTTGGATCACGTCTCGATAAGCTGATCGAATCGTTAGGAGAACAGATGTATGTGGAACGTGACATACGAGATCTACAGCTAAAGTCTGACCTTGACATGCACACGCAAAGGGTTAAGATGTTTTAGGCAGCGTTATTTGATGGTCCTCGTGCTACTATGCGACCTTCTTTTAAATTTTGAATTTCTTTTGATTTCTTGTGCATTTGAAGTCTGTTTTTGCCTTTTTTGCACCGTTTTGCTCTACTTTTCCTTCAGGTTTTAAATCTAAAAACAAATAATTGAAACAAAATTAATTATTTTACAAAAATAATATCTATAATAATTTTAAAATATTTATTTTACAATTAAACATAGAAAATAACTATAAACTTTTAAATTCCAGCCTCATTCGAATTGTCATCGATATGATTTTTAAGGCTCGAAAATACTTTTAGAAATTAGTAGAAATATAATAGAATATATTTAAAAACAAAAAACTTATTTACAAACACTTTAAGACTCAAAATAAAATTACCATATATTATTTTTACGATTTTAATTATTTACAAACTAAACACCCATTTATTACACCAAAATGAATCTAAAAATTACCAAAAATGTTATTAAACATAGAAACATACTCAAAATACATTTTTATACATATTTACAAACTAAGACACAAAAATACTTATTAACACAAAACTTCTATTAATTAGAGGATTTAACGAGAAATAAAAAATAAAGAAATTATTTTATCCTTGGAAAATGTACAGGTTTGCAGTCTCATCAACCCCCCTTTTATAGTGAATAAAAATTCACTATTTCTATTTTTAATATTATTTTATATTGTTCACTTATTATTTAATTATCTTTATTTGTTTTATTCGGATAATTTGAATACAAGTGTGATTTTTAAAAAAAAAATTCTTCTTTTTTCTACGCGTTTTAGCGCTTTTGCATATGCAAATCTTTGGCTTGGATTCAGTGTGATGCAATGACGGGAGGAACAAGGAATGGCTTGATCTCGAGCGTTAACCACACTATCATACAGCTGATGGATCCAGGTGGGACCTTAAGGGACCAAATTTAGGCAAACATGAGTCGTAGGATCTCGCAACAGATTAACAAGATTGTGAGCTGACGGGCTAAATATCAGAACGTATGCACAAGAACAGAGAAATCTTAGATGCTTCTGACACATAGGCCCAACTCTAATGGCTAATGTCCTTGTTGTTGGTGCATGTAAAATGCACACCAATCCCATTCCGCCACGTGGACTCCACCGAGACAAATTCGAATCTTTTGAATTTTTAATGCATTTGTTGTCCAATTTTGCCCATTTTGGTGCCGTTTTACTCCCCTTTTTTTGGCAGAGTTCAAATATAAAGATAGAAAATTTAAATAAAATTAATTATTTTACAAACGTAACATTTAGAATAATTTTAAAAATATTTATTTTACAGTAAAACTCACAAAAATAATTACAAATTTCTAAAACTCCAAGCCATTTCGGTTTGACACAAACATAATTTTTAAGACTCATAAATATTTTTAAAAATTACTAAAAATATTATAAGATATATTTACAAACTTGAAACACACTATAAAATACATTAAGACTAAAAGTAAAATTACTACTCATTATTTTTCTAGTCTTAATTAATTTCAAACTAAACTAATATTTTAATACGAAAATAATTCTAAAAATTATCAAAAATATTATTAAACATAAAAACATATTGAAAACTTATAACTAAACATATTTTTATAGTAAGACAGTTTAACACAAAAATCCTATTATTAGATAATTTAACGAGAAATAAAAGCATAAATAAATGATTTAAGTCTTGTAAAACGTACACATACGGTCTCATCATGCAACCTCTTATTGTCAAGGACATTGTTGCTGTTAAAACTGGACACTACTTGCTTAAAAAATAATAAATTATTGAACTGCTTCAAATATTTTCAGTAGTTGCTAAAAACCGTTTAGTGATGACATATGCCCTCGTTAAAAGGACATTTTTTTGTAGTTTGTAATTAATTAAAAAGCCCTTGTTAAAGTGACATTTTCTTGTAGTTTGTAATTAATTAAAAAAAGGGTAAGGAAGAGAAAATTGACACTCCTTAATAAGAACATCATCTAAGATAACGCCATAATCACCAAAAGAAGCACCTTTATCATACAAAACAAAATTAATGTATTTTGAGTGGACACAATATTTTGTTGTTGGAATAATTGGTTTGGAGACATAGTAGAATTTAAAAATTATTTAATGACTTAGCATCTAACTCATATTGCTATTAACAAGAAATTAAATACAATTTAACGTATCTGTTAAAGATTAGAAACGATACTTCTAACTAAACAAATCTTCTAAAAAAATATCTACCATCAAGTCTTAAATGTTATTTTCTTCTTTTAAATCGTTAGTGTGTGGCGGGCACAACTCAACAAATCTCCAACCTAATTACACTCCTTCCAACCACTTAGTGCTGAGTAACTTTAGGCACTAAAGATAAGTAATCAGAGTTCAACTTTCTAATTTGCACTTAGGAATCCTAAAAATAAATGAGGATCTTAGGCCTCTACTTATAGAAGTGGTAGGAAGAGTCAAAAGTCAATTAAGGAAAAAAATCTTCTCCTCTATTCCTTGAGATTTGTGGCACATGTGGATAAATGCCCATTCAAATTTTGTCCAACACTTTCTAAAAATTCAACCAATCACAGTGACGGGAATTTGTGATTAATTACACTATTTAAGATCATTCAAACTTAAACAATTCTAATTTAAATTAGAATTCAAAAGTAATTATCTGATTTAAATAATTGTGAATAATTATTATTTACTAAGATATAACTAGAATTTAAATTAATTATTCTAATACTTAATTTAAATAATTAATTATCCAAAATCCTAAGTATCAATTTAAATAATTATTAACTTTATGATTTTCCCATATAAAAAATATCTCTAAAATAGTGGCCCTCAAGACTTGGTGGGGATCACTAACACCAAAGTCTTGATGTAGTTGGAACATATGCTTTTTATGGGTCTTTCAAGACAGTCGATCTTGGCCTTGGTTTGCCTTTTTAGACACCTATTTTTTGTAGTCGGGACCTGTTTTCTAAGGTTGACCAAAGCCTTCTTGGACCTAGTATAACTAGAGCTCTTTGTTGGACCTGAGGTCTCTTGGTTGGCCATAGTCTTTTTAGACTCTTTATCCTAGACCTGGTTAGACGTAGCCAAGACTTGGTCTACTCTAGTCAATTGTAGCCTTCTTGGACCTGGTCAGACTCGTTGTCAAACTTAAGGTCTCTTGGTTAGCCATAGCCTTTTTGGACTCTTTGTCCTAGACCTGGATGCCCATAGTTGGGACCTGTTCTTATCTGGTCGACCATAGCCTTTTTAGACCTGGTCGGACTCTTCGTTGAACTTGATGTCTCTTGGTTGGCTGTAGCCTTTTTGGACTTGGTTGGACTCTTTGTCCGACTTGAGGTCTCTTGGTTGGTCATTAACTTTTTGGACTCTTCGTCTTAAACTTGATTGGTCGTAGGTAGAACTTGGTTTTCTCTAGTCGGTCGTAGCCTTCTTAGACTTAGATAGACCCTTCATTAGACCTGGTAAACGTAGTCAAAAATGTTTGGTCATGCCTAGAGGACTTGCTTGGACCTTTGTTAGACCTAGTAGACCTGATCAGACCTTGTGACCTATTTGGTAAGACTTGTCTAATTGGACTGTTCATTGGACCTAGTTGGACCTAGAGGACTTGGTCTAACTCTTCGTCAGACCTATGGTCCTTTTCTTGGGTTCCCGACACTTAGTCGGGTGACCTTCTAGTCCATTAATCTTTTGACCTTCCCAAGAATGGATGAGGGAAGAGATATAGATGTAAGAAAGGTGCAGTGCCATCCTTTTAGGGCCAAAATGTTGATGCATGAGACTGACACAACACCATGTGTAGGGGTGCACGGTGGTCTGGGATCCTTATTCTACCTGGCTTCATCTAGTCTAGTCAAATCTGCAAGAGAAGAAAAGGCCTTAGAGTAAGGGGACACCAGTGTGCTATCTACGAACGGCACTCTAACGCTCAAGTCAAGTGTTTTGACTGGGGAAAAGGTAGTGGAGTAGCAAAGTAGACCAGGAAAGAATGCCCGTACCTTTTGTGGTGGAGTTGATGCTCCTATTTCTAGAGTTTAGCTTGGATCTGAATATGGACCGGGTTTGGCCTATGAACTGGGTGTACTATTGTATAGAGCCTAGGTGGCTAGCAATAGGTATTATGATCTCAGGAGACAGATGATTGCTCAACAGATGGCAAAATTGGTGCCACTTGATAGTCTTTGTGTATAATCCACTATTGTATGGCCTGGTCCAGGTTTGACCACCTTGCCGCTTCCTCAGAGCTATTCTCCATAGTTGCTTTGGCATGGTCAGATAGATCCTGATCAGATTGATCCTGGTCGAACTTATCCTGGTAAGACGGATCCTAGTCGAATTGATCCTAATTGAACAGATCTTGGTTGGACTGATCTTGGTCAGACTTATGTTAGACCTTGATTTGACCTGATGGACTTGTTTAGTGGTTTTTCATCTTACCTCCTCGGATTGGCCTTCTCAAACTTCTCAAATTGGTCTTTTTAGCTAACTTGGTGGCCTTCTCAAATGGACCTTCTCGGCCTACTTGGTTGGAAGCTTGGTTAAAAGGGGATAGGATTTTGAATGGTCTTCCCATCATGAAAAATTCCTACACAACATTGAATCTTTCTTAAATAGTTATGGATTCCATATTTGTAGATTAAGCTCTCAGTAAAAGTATGTTCCATCTTCAACATACCTATAATAGAGGCTTCGTTCATCAAAACTCCTACTTTTGCCATATCAAAAGATACAAACTACAAGCATGAAGCCATAAATTCACTTCAAGATTAAGATGACATATAAATGATTGTTACATTCAATTGATTTAAGTTAAACAAAATTATTAGCAAATCAATTATATTTTAAGTCTAGTTTAGGAGGTGACCACTAGTAGGTCTACTACGCCAATGTGTCTACTATGGAGTTAACCTGCTCCAACAGCTAAGATAAACCATCTCACCAATTGGATGTAGATCCCTATTACAGCCTTATCATGTCTAAAGTGCCTAACTTGATCCAAAACTATAGACTATATATTTTGACTATAATCTTCAATTCGGATTATCATCATATAAAACCCAAATAAGCCCAATTTTAAGATTTGGTTCTAATGGTCATGGATCACATATTTGCTCAATATATCATCATTAATATGAAAGCAATATAAGGACCATTTAATACATGAAACATTTGCATTAACATTAACACTCATGGTCCCTAAACTTTAGGGTCTCCCTTAGTTTGCCTACTAAACTTTAAAATCGCCACTTTACTCCATGAACTTTCAAAACTCCTCATTTTGCCCCCTAAATTTTAAAAATCAACATTTTGCTATTAAACTTTCAAATCTCCTTACTTTGTCTCCTATATGTCTAATTTTATGTTCAAATAGATGAAATTAAGCTCATGTGATTTGCACATAGGGTACATAGGTTACCTGTAAGTGTAAAAGTGAGATTTTATTACTCCGAAGTTTTATTTATATTTACCTTCTCACTTGACGCCTTTGTTTTTTTTTTTTTTTTTTATCTAAACTCTTATTTAGGAAGGATTTGCTTGCATATTTTTTTATCATTTTTTTGTTTGATAAGTTGATATCTAAATTTGAATACTAAAAAGATAAGTTAGCATTAAAGATGAAGAGATATTGGCGGACAATTTTGAGAAGAAATGTGCAGTTAAACCCTTCTTAAATAAGAGCAAATAAAAAAACGTTAAATGAGAGTGTAAATGTAGAATAAAACCTGAGAGGAATAAAATCTTTTTTTGCCCTTACAAGTGACCCAATGTGTGAATCACTTGGGCTTATTTTGTCTATTTGAATGGAAAATTAGAAAATATAAGACAAAATAAGGAGCTTAAAAACAAGGGAAAAATGATGGTTTTTAAAATTCACGAGCAAAGTGAGGAGTTTTAAAAGTTTAAGAGTAAAATGATGATATTTAAAGTTTAGAGGGCAAAATGAGAGAGACCCTAAAGTTAAGAGTCATTAGTGTTAATAAACCTCATTTATTTAAAAAAAAAGTGTCATAATACATATAAAGTATTTATTTTTTAAGGCACCAATCTTACATTTTTATGCCTTATTTCAAAAACAAAAAAAAAAAAAAGAGACTTGCACAACCTTTTAAAAAAAATAAAATTACATGGACAATGCCACTTCATAACAACCCTACTACAACTACTATTGCTAATAATAATAATAATAATAATAATAATAATAATTTCACAATATATATATATATATATATATATATATTTTGAGAGGAATGGACGTTCCTATTTATATTGAATATTAGAAAATTAAGAGAAAAAAATCTTTTAAATTAATGTTTAGTGTTGACCAATTGCTTAACATACTATAAAAAATCATATAAAATATTACATCATTAAATCTAATTAAGGTATGTACTTATTTTTTACAATTTTATGTGACTTGATATAGGAGGTAAAGCAACCAAATGATCTTAAGTGTTAGCTAATTTTTTTTCTCTTTTAATTTTCTGATAATAAATATATTGGTAGTTCTACTCACATATTTCACTTTACTTTGAAACTCTACTCTAAATTAAACTATATTACCATAAAAGTTTCTTCATATAAAATGACAAAAATGACAAAAGTTAAATGTTAATCACCCTCCCCCCTTAGCAAACACTAAACTCTTGTTTTTGAAACCTAAAACCTAAACCCTAATTTCTTTAACTTTCATGCATAAAATGACTTTCATGCATAAAATGAAATTATTTAATATGTAACTATTTAAGAAAAAAGCATTTCTTTTTCTTCAATTGAATTTACACTTGTATTAAAATTTTATTTGTCATTTCTTGATTTACAATTTTTCTTTGCTAAAGGTCGTTTCTTGTCTACATGATTTACGTGCGTTTATGTTAAACTTTTGCCTATTTCTCTCTCTCTCTCTCTCTCTCTATATATATATATATATATTTAATTCATTTTGTACATCAATTTGCCTGATTTTTGTGTTTGATAACATATAAAAATGTACATGTTCATGACTTTGAAATAATTTAATTAACATTTTATTTGTTATTAAAACCTCTTAAAAAGTATTTTTGCATGTTTCTAGGATTTAGTATGTTTTCTGCAAAATATGTTCAATTTCATTCTTTTATTATTTAATTATATTTTTGGTGGTTTTTAGAAGTACTCTTAAGTAGCAATTATTTTATTTTTGTAAAATATATTTTAAAATCGCAAGTTTAATTAAATTTTATTTTGATTTTGATTTTGATTTTGATCTTTATTTTTTTTAAGTGTGTTTTTAGCTTTTATTTATTTTTGTGTTAGAAGTGTGTTTAATAATATTTATCTATTTTAGTAATTTTTGTTTTGTGAAATAATTATTTTCTTTGGGTTTATTTTCAAGCAAAGACAACATTGAATTAAAAATAGAAAAAGAAATGAAAAGAAACTCAAAATTGGGGCTTAAGAATTAATTCTAGAAACATTTGGGTAAGAATTTTTTGGAAAGGAAAAGGCAAGCCTCCAAACTGCACCAGCCGACCCGCTCCACTCTTCCTTGTGCCTAAAACCGTGCCGAGCCGAGTCGGGAAAGCCAAGTCGTGACAGCCAGGGCCTACATCACATGGGCTTATCAGACCTCAATTCTTTCACATGTGGGCGTGCATATTGTTTACATGTGGTCTTTTGGCCGTGGCCATCAGATCAGCATGTTTCTCAAAATGAAGACTAGATCAACAACTCCTATTTCCCTCAGCTGGCCCACCAAGTATGCCTTACTCCTTGCCACTAGATTAGTCAAAGTGCCTTCAACCGTTCAGATCGTGCCTTTTTCCTCCTGCCATTAGCCGCAACACACGAAATCATAAAGAAGAATCTGCACCCCTTTAAGATGCATCCGAGTGAGAAAAACACAAAGAATCAAAAGTTTTGATTTAATTTGAGATGATTCCAATGGAAAGGAAGGAGATAAAAATAAAAAATAAAAAATAAATACAAATATAAATGAAAATATAATCGATCAATTTGTTCAACTTCTTGAAGCATGAACCCAGTATACATCTGCAGTAAAATCAATTACCTGCTCCATCAAGTTGTGCTTGAATTATGATGCTGCCCACGAAAAGTTGCTTTTCTCTTGTCCTATTCCGAATGTAAATTTCTGTGAAGAATCGCATGAGTTCGCCTATAAAAAGGCGGCAGTTTTTCTGTTCAAATCATCAACTCTTCAATCGTTTCTCATTTAGAAAATTCAATAAACACTCCAAATTTTGAGAGAAAAGAAAGAGAGAAATAGAAGAAGAAGGAATCTAAAGAGATTTATGCAGAAAATTTTTGGAGATCGTCACCATACTTCAAATTTCGCCAATCTTCTAAGCTGTAAATATTGTTAATTTTTATGTTTTCGTTATTATTTTAAATCATGTCCAGCTAAACTTATTTTTGGTTAAAGGTGATTTCAAGGCCTTAGACATGATTATGTAGCTATTTTGTATGAATTATTTTCCAAGTTTTTAGTAGAGATTATTTATGTTTCACCATAATTAATGCTTATAGTTATTTTCTTGTTTAATTTTGGTGCACAACAAAATGAGAGTGGAAAATCGCCTAATACTATATTAGAAATCTAGATCCATAATTGTCTTGTATTTTAATCATTAGTAGCAAATTATGATCTATGATTGCGGGAGGCTTTTTTTATTGTGATATGAAATACAACCTAAGTTGAATGAACCACTTAAGTTGAATGAACCAAACTTCTGAGTTTATTGCTTAGACCAACTTATCTTTCTCAATTTCATGCTTCTATTGGATTAAATCTAGAGAGTTTGTTCTAGGTTATTTAATGGAAAGAAATTTAGTAAGAAGCTTATTTTTCCAAACTACAAAATAAGGAAAGATCGAAATAGCAGAGTTTGTTGCTATTTAGGTTGGTAATTTCAACAAAAAATTAGAAATAATTTTATGATCACTACAAAATTATTCTCTAATGGTGGAGAATAAACCTTTAACCAGTTTTATCATTTTTGCTTTCATTATTTATTTGCAATTGTTATTCTGATTTGAATTCTTTTAATTTAATTTTGTTATTGTCATTTAATTTTCCCTTTAATTGATTTTTACATTTTTTTTATTTTAATTCACATTTTAATTATCATTTATTTTGCATTTTAATTGTTTTCTTTTTTTTATTGAGTTTTGTTATTTTAGTTCTTTTAAGTAATTTAGTTAATTTCAAATCTCTCTTCTTTAATTCTGTAAAAATAAAATAAAATATATAAAAAAGTAAATATTAATAAAAAAGAAATTACTAATAAAATATTACTTAAAGTCAATTCTCGTGGGAACGATAATCATCTCATTATTTATATTACTTGATACGACCATGTATACTTGCGTGTATGAAAATTAACGGATCAATATACAACATGGAATAGACTTTATATACATATATAATACAATATGTACCGTAACATACTAATATATTATATATACATTTATATATGCTAAATTAGTCTTTTATCTTTTTTCAACAAAGTTTTTTTTCCCTTTCAAACTTATAAAGATATCTTGCAATTTAGCTATTTAAACCAAGTATTTTTTTTATTGAATTTATTAAATTACATATAAATAACTATTCTTTCCTTTTATATATATATATATATATATATATATATATATAGGATGGAACTTCCCTCCACTTTTCTAAGGGTACTTAGAGTCCATAATATGTTTGTTTACGCAAAGGCTATCCTAGATGGCTTGATTAACTTTTTATGTTTTTGGTGCAAATTACTTTGCAACCGGTTATCACCCGTACATGGTAACGGTTGACCTGGGAAAGTCTCAATTATATAAATATTTATTGGGTGTCGTTGTCATTTTATTTGTGTGATGCGGTATATGGAAATGACGACATAATCTAATAATAGTGAAATGTAACACTCTTTGTAATTATATGTAACTTTTGTTGATCCTATACAAATAATTACATTTAATTCTGTGCATTTTTACTAGATTGTGGATTTGTTGAATAATAACTCTGATGCTTGTTAAAATTCAATGCATAACACACTAATTACAATATTTAATTACCCCCGTAGTTGTATAGGTAAATTCATAAGTATGGTTTAAGCCAACAGGTAGAGGTGTTCAAGAGCGGTTTGAGCAGTTTTTTTCTTCAAACCACTGACCAAATAAAAAATAAATTTTACTTTTAGATGGTTTGATATTTTTGTTATGAAAATCAAATCAAACCAACTTATTCCTAAATAGTTTGTGCGGTTTATACTTAAGATTAAAAATATTTTCAATATTTAACAACAATTATAAAATGTATAAAAATCCACTATTAATTCAAAGTTTTAATACAAACCAAGAATCAAACAAAAAAGTCACAATAACATAAATTAAAGTTCACCAACAACTAAACTAAAGAGTTAAAAGTACAGTTGAATAACAAAAGTCAATACAATTAAATTTTAAATTTGAATTAAACTTTTTCCACTTGATTCTTTAATTTGATTTTGCTTTCGCTTTTTTTTTTTTATGCTAACGAGTGACGCCTGATGTTGTTTTAATATTATAAAGAAAAAAAATGTAATCATAAAGTGTAGAAAGGTTCATTTTATATGTGTAGAAATTCGTTTAATGATCAATGAAAAATAACCTATATAAAAATAATAAAAATTTTATATAAAAAATATTTTAAAACTACAAATTATATATAGAGCAGTTTGATGGGTGTTTTGGAAGTGGTTTAGGAGGGCAGTTTAGGTAGCCAGGTTAAGTGGTTTGAGATGTTCAAATCACTAACCAAATCACCTAAAATTATTTGTGAAAAACCCACCCAAACTGTCTAAAACTAAAAAGAAAACTATCGGTTCTATCTTGTTTGACAGATTTTTTAACATCCGTATTAACTGGCAGTAGCATCCGCTTGACCTTCCTCTGCATCAGGACCTAAGGTAATCCACTAAATCCCCTTCTTCTTTTTTTTTGTCTATATTTGTTTGTTTGTTTTGTTCTTTCTTTTTTTTTTTTTTTTGGTGCTTTTAATTAACTCAGAATCCCACAAAGTAGGAAGTTCCATGATTAAAGTCCTATTATTTGTTATTTGCTTCTCTTTAGCTTTTTTGTAAATGCATATTGCATGTAGTTAACGATATGATGGTAGTTAGTGAAAGTTAAAAAGACAGCATCACCTCATCCTGTGGTTCTGGAATTCTTATTTCTAGATGCTTGATCTCTGTATAAGAAGTACCATATTAGAATTACTACCGGTAACGGTGATATGGTGGCAAAAAGGTCCTATTTAGATACTTTGTCGGTAACAGCTTGGAAGTTTGAGTATTACCGCACACAAGAGTTTGCCTTAAATGGCCTGGACTATGTGCTAAATAAACCCTATGAACCCTGACTTGTTACCAAATGCATTCTCAAAGCTAAGATCTAATTCTACCTGTGGCATCAGCAGATTTTCAAAGATGATCCCATTGATGCCTTTTTTACGAGAAAAAAAGTACCATATTGAAATTGATAGTGTCCTATTTTGTTAATAGACTACTATGTTGAAATGTTGATGTTATTTAATTTCTGGGTATTTTGATATTTTGAACGAATCTTTAGATGGGACCAGATGCTTCTTTTTCTTCTTCTTCTTCTTCTCCTTCTTCTCCCCGTCATTTGTTTATGATTTAATCACAGTGACTAGCAAGCTAATTATTCTTTCAGTGATGCATTCCTTATTATATTTTTTAATCGTTATTCATGAATGGATAATTAAATAATATTTGCATGTGGCGGTAGGTGTTATTAATTTTGACAAACTTTGCGCAACTAGCTTTTTTTATTTGACCGTAAATATTCATCTGTGGGGTTAACCGGTTAAGGCCAATTCCAAGTCCCTTGTCAGGCCTCTCTCGTTGGGATAGTTTCCCAATTCTCACCATCAAAATAAATCTAAACGACTGAAAACATTTGAAAAAAACTTCCATGGGTGGAAGCAGATGCTTACATAAACCTGTTTTCTATGGTTAAGTGTCTATAGGTAGTTACCGATTTAATTATGAAAACAATTATATTACCTTTATTAATTTGATGATGTTGTGTTTATATGACCTATTATAGCAGGTTAAGCAACCTGTTAACTTAATCAAGAATTTAATTTTGCTTTTAATTTTTTAATAGCTAATATATGGATTTCTACAATAATAATGAAGATTTTTGCAGAACAAAGATTTATAGTAAAATTGTTGCCCCTTTTGTCCAACTAACTACCATTTAAGTGTGGTGGGGTTAAAATAACATTTATTTGTTCACATTACTTTGTGCATAACATTTTTTTTTTTTTTCACAAAATCTTTGATAATAAGACACCTTTCTTCGTTAGAATCGAACTGCAAAGACATAAATCAATAACTACGAAGTAATAAACAATTAAAATACAAATATTAGCAAAGAAGAAAATGTTATTAACCACAAATCTCAAACGATCGTGAGTCAAGCTTATATCCCCTTTGCATAAACAAAATAACAAACACTCCACGGTCAAAATGGTCAGGCTGTTGGATCAAAATCCAATATATATGGGCTAATATATTAACTAAATGTGAATTAAAGGCTATCAAATAAGGTTGCCCAATTAAAAGTGATCAATTTAGGTTTTGGGCTTTTAATGCATCATTAAGTGTGGGCCTTCTATATTTAGAGACTAAAAATATAATTACTAATTTTATGATGGGCTAAATTGGTAATTAAGGATAATTGCTAGGGCTTAGCAATTATATAAAGGGGTTCTGGTCCCCAAGTCAGTACGTACATTATTTTTCTATTACCCATCTACAGAGAAATTACAGAGCATTCTGAGAAGGAGGATTTACGTACTAGATTTGAAAGATCCTCAACCAAAAGACTCAAGAATCACATTCTATCGATGGATTCAGGTTAGCTTCTGCATCTTATTAATATTCTTGATGATTTGACATGAACGATCTTGGGCGACGATGGTTTTCATCACAATTTTATTCTAACACTGGCTGCTTAGGAGCACAAATAACACGGCTAATGCGAAAACCAAAAAGCTGAACTTAGCAGGTTTCTTTTTAATCTCACTGTCGAGTCACAAATCCAAATTTTGGAGCTACAATTATGAAAAAATTTGTAAAATTAACAGTCAAAAAAGAAAATATAAAATTTTATGAATGAATAAACACATATTTTGTGAGAATTATGATATCCTTAATCCTTGTTGAGTAAAATATCGGTTCTTTTTCATCTGCCGTTGAGTCCTAAACTTCAACTACGTTCTTATTCACTAGTACTCGCACAAAAATAAGCGTCTCGAAAACAAATTAGGAATAAAAATCTACGATTTCTAATGGAAGATTTTGATGAAAGGGATAAAAAAAAAATTGAATTGGGTAAAAGTCCTCTTCTTTTTTTTAACAAAAAAAACACGTTTTTCTATGCAGGTAAACTGTCCTAGTTTTTTTCAAAAAAAAAAATAAAAATGACTGTAGAAGAATAAGGAACCTCAACAGAATGAAAAAAAAATGGAACCGTTTTGATGTCCAAAAAACCTTTTTTTTTGTGCCAAAAACTGTCCAAAAAAAAGGGTCATTCATCAAAAAAAAATTTTCGCAAAAATTCATTCATCAAAATCCCCCATTTTTAATTTATAATTAGATTGTCATTGGCATAGTAACATTAGCATTGCAACACGAACAAATTAAAGAAAGATTTCCTTGCCTCATCGCATATATCAAGACAACCCATAAACCTTTTATAGTAATGCATTTTCTCCCAACATTTGTGAAGTGGCAAATTTTTCGAAGATAATGTATCTTTCTGCACCAAAAAAAAAAAATTAAAATTATAAATGAATTGCATCATTTAAAAATATACTAAAACTCACTACAAGTCGACTCCGGACTAGTCGGGCTAAATTACCTGAACGTTGAGAGGCCCTTAAGGGTTCGTGCCGTTTGTGGTGGGCTCAAATACGGAGGGTTTTATCAAAAAAAAAAAAAAAGAAGACAAAAACTCAGTTATTTTTCCTAAAAGATACAATCTTTTAGCTTCTCCGTTAGTCTTGCTCATCTCATCCGCTGTCTATAACGCAGAAACTATAGCAATAAACTATATTTCAAAATATATGTAAAAGAAATCACATGAACAAGATAATTAACATGAAATTCTTATTGAACGACATCAAATTATAAACTATCGTGCATCATACAAATATAAATTTACCGCCACTTCTAATTCTGTTTTTAGGACCGAGGTATCAAAAATCAGAACACATAGGGTAAAGAGCATTAGTCTCCTCCATTTAAGTATAAAAAAAATAGAAAAAAAGAAAATTTATTGTCCATTTACGAACTTGGAGAAGATGTATTTCAACACCTCCCTATCTTTCGCCCTAAATATATTTTTGAGTTTAAAATCTTGGAATAAAATATTGTTTCCCTTAGAAGAAGTTGTACCACGCAAGTCACATATTTTTCACTAAACTTTTTTGACTTTGTTTTTTTTTTTTTTTGTTTCAATCTCTTTGGATCCGGGGAAGATGAATAGTTTTTCAACCGCTTTTGATTGAGCTTAAATCCTTTTTAATATTCTCAATCTCGTGTTCTATACAAATCCTCCGGTCGATTTCAGATTCTATCTCAGCCTTCTATTAAAACTATAAGAAAAAAACTAATAACTACAAAAAAGGAAAACAATAAAAAGTTGCAAGAAAAAGTTTTAAAAAACTAAATTATATGCTAACCATTCTATTATTTCTTTCCTTTTGTTTTAAGGAACTAAACTATTGGGTCATTTGGTATTGTTTTTAAAATAGATGAAAATGTTTTTGTTTTGAAAAATAAAAATTTTTTGAGAATTGTACTGACTTTATTTTTAAAATTTTTGGCTCGAAATGTGTGTAAAATTATTTCTAAAAATTCTGAGAACAAAAACAAACAAGGCCATTATTTCTTTCGTTTCTCTACGTAAATAAGTGTCAGGGCCTTAAGCATTTTTCTACCAGAGCAAAAAAAAAAAAAGTGGCATTTTTTTTTTTACTATCTTGGAAGAAATCGTATTAGTTGCAAGGAAAAAGTTCAACTAAACCAATTCCATCATTGCCACACCTTGGGTGAAGCAGCAATTATCAAATGTTACTTTTGGTCTAATGATGAATTAGATATCAAATCTTTCTCTTTTTAAATTGAGTAAGCTTCAATTCATCCTATATAATTGACCAAATCATCAAGGATCATATGAATCTGTAATTTATAGTTTATTATTTATTTTAAATATAAAAAGCCTTGTCAACAAACAAGTTACCGACCCAACTCATATTTAATAAGGTTTATAAATTAAATGCTTATTAATTGTTAGAATATTTTTGATCAACCATCCACTTTATTTCAATCATCAGATTGATATCGAATGATCACTAATATAAGAATAACTATTAGAAACGTAACCATTGAAACCACACCCATATATATATATAGGGGAAGTCTTAAATCTGCCAACAAATATGATCCAACACTGAGATAGAGTCATGAGTTGACACACTTTTTGACAAACATAAAGTAGTTATTGGGTAAGGCACTATTGGTTATAGATTGACAGGGCTAAGGAGCTAAATCCGTGGGTAATATTAAATTATAGATAAGAGGTAAAATTGTAACCTTACTTGAATAAAAAAGTAAGAAAGGAATGTTTTTAATCCTTCATAAATTGCAAGGTACATAAAGTACAAGAATCAGCGAATGAAAGCACAATAATATGTAACTTTATTTAGTTAAATTAATAATTGTTATGTATTATTTAAAACAAAACAAAATTAAAATATTAAAAAATTAAAAAGTAAGAAAACACTATCTTCTAGTAAAAAGGAAAAAAATTTCCTGCTTCTTGAATCAAATATCTTCATTGGAGAAACAACTCCCTCTCTATCAGGTTTTTTCCCCTCTAATTTCAAACATAATAACAATTGTAAAAAAAAAAAAAAAAGTTTGATCAAAATATATATCAGTAAAATGGAAAGAACACAAAGAGGAGAAACAAGTAGTCAATGCAAATCATGGGCAAGTCACTAACGAAATCTCAAGGATGAAAATCATCTCCAATCAAATTTTAAATCTTAATTAACAATAATTTTATTTCTCTCTCTCAACTCTCGTTAATCAACAGAATATTGAACGGTGGTTAGGTTTTTGTCAGAGGGCGACAAGCTTTAGTGTGTTTGTGAGTGAAGGACGATGAGTTTTGAAGGGAGATATGCAAGCTTCGCCCAAGTGCCGATGAGATATTTGGGTTTCGCAGTTATGACAACATTCTTGGGCCTCGCAACAACGGCGCCTGACAACATTCTTGGGCCTCGCAACAACGGCGACAAACAATTAAAGCAAAATGGGCATCGAGTTTTGACAGGAGACATGCGAGCTTCTTGACGATGGCCGACGGTATCTTTGGGTCTTATAACTATGACAACATCCTTGGGCCTCGCAATGATAGCAGCGATTTGTTAAGGTGAAATAAGCACCGAGTTTTGGCAATAGATATGTGAGAGTCTTGGTGAAGGCCCATGAGATCTTTAGGTCTTGCAACTACGGGGACATAAACGAGTTAAATGAAAATTTGTTTTCTAGTCTATATTATTTAAATAATTAATAACATTGTCTATGATTTTATATTGTCCCCACTTGCGCCTATTTTTCATTGTTTTCATTTAAGCATGCCCTTTTTTCTTATCACGGCAGTTCAATTTGTTGCCGACGATTGGAATTCGTGTCCGAATCACATCTGGTGGTGGACTTAAGACCATCCCTCAGTGTGTGTGTGGCTGGTTTTACATCCACCACCTTCCGCGATCCAGCATTGAGGTAGAGGCATGAGTTGACCAACTTTTTAACAAATGTAGATATTTGGTAAGGCATGGTTCATATTGATAAGATTAGGGAGCTAAATCCATGCGTAATATTAAATTATAGAAATTGGAAAAAATGTAACTCTATTTGAATAAAGAAATGAAAAAGCAAGTAAAATATATTTTTAATCCCACATAAACAATAAAATGCATAAATCATAAGAACCGGTGAATGAAAACACAACAATATGTAACTTTATCTAATTGAATTGATAACTATTATGTATTTATTTGAGAAGTGATCACAAAAAATATAATTAGAAAATACTAAAATGTATATATTTATTTTTTTAATGAAGCAAACTAACCGTTATCCAATTAATCTTTTCATTATTCAAAAGTCATGTAGAAACTTAAACGTTGCTCTGATTACTTTACCATTTTCATCAATATCAAGACATAAGAAGCTAGGCTTGACCCATTGGCTTGTAAGAATATAGACAAAGAGAAAAACTTTCAAGAATTTTTGATGAATTTAACTTAAAAAAAATTTAAAAAGTTACGTCAGCAAGTCAAGAACAAGTTGTCCACCTAAAATCGCATTTAATGAACTAAGTTTAATGCTCATTTATTATCATAATTTTTTTAGTCAATAGTCAAATTTATTACAACCATCCGATCTATGTCATACGGCTAAATCGACATCAATCACTAATATTGAAATAATCATTGACATATATATATTTATAAATATGTATTATAGAGAGAGATAACGTATATATTTTTTGGCGAGAAATTCAACCAACTAGATTCATTCATCATCTCATTGTTATTGATCTACAAATGTAAAGATACAAAAATGAATAATAAGCGAGTTAGAGAAACAGTACATGTAGACATGCATGTATGTATAACTCATAAACATTGCCATACAGAAGCTGTAAGGAGATACCTATTTTGCCACCCTAGAGAAATGGCCATTCCCTCATCTCTGTCAAACACCTTGAACCCACCACCATCAATATTATTATTATCCCCATCAAAGTGGAGTAGTGGAGAATTATAATGTGTCCTCATTTTCAAAAGAAGCTTTGCCTGTATAATGGATTTTGAGCTTATTCTAACCCCTTCAAATCCATGCTTTTCCATTCTCTCTTTCCACATCTCTAACCTCTCATATTTTGGGTAATTTTCTACATCATCATTATTGTCATGATCATAATTCAACATGGTTTTGATCTCTTTACCAAGATGGTTCTTCTCAATGCTCAATCTCTGTGCGCTCTCTAGCGGAAGACAATCATCCAATGAATCGAACATCGCCGCGAAATAATGAAGAGATTCTATGAATCTTGACAAGAAACTGCGGGCACTTCTGCTGCCTTCTTGTTCAACCAAGATCACAATTGAAGGATTAAGCGAAGTCACCAGTTTTAATGTCTCGGATACCTTTGAAGTGTTTTCCAAAGTGTTCAAATGGAATACCAAATTCACCGCTACTGTTTCGTTACTCTTCTTTTTGATTCTTTGCTTATTGATAGAATTAGTACTACTACCTGTTGATGCTGATGATCTTAGTAAGCCTTGGAAATCGAAAGCAAGATTCCGAAACCCTTTGGAGAAGCTAACAAGCCTGTTCTCCGTTTCCTGCAACTCCTCGGGGCTTCTTCCGAACCCGGTTATGCGCAGAGATATCCGGTTACCACTGGTAGCCTTTTCAGAGAGAGATTGAAAAAGAGAAGGCCATTGAAAACCGTAGGCGATATCGAAATCGACAACATGCAAGGCCCGGTTGTTCCTCTCTTCGTCCTTCTCGAACGCCTCGATTATTGCTTGGTTCGCGGTGAAATGAGCAAATTGATAGTAGGGAGAAACCCTATAGAGATCAATGAAGGCCGAGAATTCTTCCTCCGATGTCGGGCCCTTCATGATCATGTCGAAAAAGGGCGACTTTCGAGTAAGAAGCCTTGCCACCAAACCGTCCGCAAAGTAGGCCACGACTCTTTGAACCGAGTCGCCGTTCAAGGAGACGCCTTTGTAGATCTCTTTCAGGTTCTCCAAGGCTGAAACGGTGTCGTTTTCACCGATGGCGGTGGCGGTTATGAGCAGGAGATGGATCAAACGGAGGCCGTAATTCTTTCCTTCTTGATCAATTGTTGGCGCTTTCCTCTTGTGGTGGTCTAGTTTGAGCATTTGTTCCCTCATTTGGAGGAGCCAAAATATCTTCCCTTCACAACCTTCATGATGATCGTATGTTGAATTGTTATTTATGCTCACTGTCATCATAGGGCTTAAACTATCCCTTCGTCTAATTCTCTTCCTTTTCCTCTGATCATTACAACCTGAATCTGCAACAATTGCGAGGCTGAGATTCAAGAGCTTCTCTTGATCATCATCCACGGCTTCCATATCTATAGAGAGAGAGAAAAAGAGAGAGATGGGATTTATCAAAATAACACATGAAACCCTTTGAGTCAAATTTTAACAAGAGAATATGGAAGAGAAAAGACAAAAGAAAATCTGAAAACCACTTTTTTTTATTCTTTTTTTTTTTTTTCTATTTCACAATGCTTGAGATGGAGATTTTATACGATGGGTATCTTCTTACGCTTTCAGAATCACTGTCATAGTTCAATGAAAACATACATACATATTGATATTTCCATATATTTTTTTAATGGAAAAATCAAGTTTTTAAAATGTTTGAAAGAGGGTGGTATATTTCTTTTTGCTCTTTTTGGTAGTTCGGTAAGGCCATGAGAAGATGCCATATGCATTAGACAAGAAACAGCGTGAAAAAGTGGGGAATCTCAAACCTACCGAACCCCAAAAATTTGTCATAACATATTGCTTTCTAGATCTAATAACAAATACTTTACCTTACTAAATATGACAATATATATTCTATTTTTTACTCCATTCAAAGAAAAAAAAAAACCTCTAATTGTTAATTAGTGATGTTATTCCTATTTATTGTGCTTGGAAGAGTGGCATCTTTAATGTACCAAACCTCTGCCGGCATATTTGTCAAAGTAAGGAAATTTTATATGCTTTTGACTCTGATTGGATGAAGCTTCTTTTTTTTTTTTTTGGATGAAGCAATTTTTTTTATATAAAGATACGTGCATCTTAATTAAAACTTTGAAAGAAATAAGAAACTTAACCTCATGGGAAAAATGATTGTCTTTAGCTTGGTTGACAAATCAAAATCCATACTTGGAAAACAAATTGGGAAAAAGGAAAAAATAGAAAGAAAGAATAAAGGAAATTTAGAGCCCGCTGCCATATTATTCTCTTGAGAATGGATATTTATAGTAAATACAATACTAATTGTAATATTAAGGAATTTAATTATTAATTTCTAGCATATTATCATAGCTAAAGTAAGCAACTGAAAATCAATACAATTATACATCTTTAGCTGTTATGAGTTTAGATCACATATTAATAAATAATCAAGCAATGAAGTTACGACCAAAAAATAATAATAAATAATTAATAATCAGGAAATGGTGATATTGGTCAGGAAAACTCTACTTCATGGATCTACCTATGTAAAAGAGCAATGCTATTCAGCACAAGTAAGTTGAACTACCAATGGGTGAGTTCCAATTACAAATTTTACTACTTGTGATTTGTGAATTGTTGTATCAAGCACTATTATTCTATCTACAAATATCACGTCAAATGATCATGAACCATGGCATCAAAAATACAATTAACTTCCTAAAATCAGGAGTTTCCTTTCAATTGATCAAGTACAGTCTCTTTGTTAATCCCAATATCATGAAGGAAGACATGGATATTGCAGGAACTGTTCAACTAATTGGATTGCAAAATCAAGTGTTTCTAGTGACAATAGCCAAGTAGATGATGTGAGTCCGCTTATTGTGGGCCGGATTGATTACAACCAAGTTCAATTCGATTTGAAAGCACCGCCTTGGAATTTTTTGGTTATATATATATATATTGGTTTAGTGTAGTTTTAATGGCTGCATGTACTATTATTATTCTTCGTTTAATATAAATCTGATGCTCGTAATAAATTAAATAGTTGACCAAAAAATTTATTATAATTAATGAGACTGAATTTTTATCACACCACACCAACATCAATTGTTGTTAAAATTTACCCTTATAAAAAAATTCAATATATAACTATTAAAAACAACTCCATATATCCTTTTTTTAGTTTTTGCAGGCTTTGATCTATTATTTGACATATTTGATCTCAACGAAGTATATATTCTAATGTGTTTTACAGGAAGCTTTAACTTTGGCAGATATACAATATCCAACGTCGACGTCTTTGGCAATATTCTCTTTGCGAATAAGAAAAATACTTGGAGTAACCATCGAGAGCACTCTGAATGTTTAATATGGAAATTAGGAATATGAATTGGTATTGGTATATTCTTCTATATTCTTATATACTTAATATTGTTCTACTTATTTATCATCCGTTTTTGTAGCACTATATATTTCTAATGTTTCTAACATATCATCAAAATTTTATGAATTGCTTTTAGTTCTGATCTGGTGGTAGCAAGGGATTCGCTTAATTTTGATGATGGGCATATAAATTCCGCACATATCATTAAATAAAGTTCCACATTAAATTTTTGGAACGAACTGTATGCATGGTAACAAAATAAACGTATACGTGACGTAAGTGAGATATATGCATCAAGGATTAATGAATCCGTTTCCATATATGTACACATACGCATATACATGTATACAAAAAACATTGAGAGAGAGTAACGTGAGGGATATACTCTAATATTTTAAACTTTTTTACTAGTTTTGACTTATAATTTTTTCATCGATGTGGCAATCTTTTAAATACCCAATAATAAAAAATGATAATTGATGAGTTTAACACAAAAGTCAGAATTACACTTGGTGCCCTAGTATTATTATTATTTTTTTTTTTTTAAGGTTGAATCCACTCGCCAATAGGCATTAATAATGAGTGGCCAATAAGCATTTTCTTGGAAACGGACAAAATGACTAAGTCCAGGAAAATTAAGGTAAAACATGAAGGAATATATCGAAGTTCTTCATTCTTGTCTTGTTTAAGGAGGTCATTTTAAGGTATAATTAGCTTAGCTATCTTGTACCTATATGTATCAATTATGTTAATCCCTGTAAGATAGATGCTATAGGTGATCATGATATACCATAAGGTTGACACATGGCGAGTCTAGGATACGTTATGCTTGCACCCGTATATAATGCGCACGTGCGTGTATATGTGTGTATATATATATGATTTTAATGTTTACGCTTTCAATAAATACTACTATTATTAACCATTTGATATAAATCTGACTATTATTACTATAACAAAAAGGGTTATTTGTCGTCACAAATAGGTTAAAGTCATCGCAAGACAATTATTTATGACAACATGTGGTCGAAAAAATGTCGTCATGAATAGTTAGTCTCAAAAAAGTTATTTATGTTGATTGGCATCAACATCGTTGTCATTAGCAGCATCTAGAGAAGGCGAATGACCTATAGGGGCATAAGGTTAAGGATAAGTCAGGGGTAGGAATTGGACATTAGAGTGCAACTGGGCCAACAACTCTATCATCTTCTTATGTTTCTTGTACATTTGTATGTTTTGTTAGTACGATCTTCACAAATACTCTTCCACGTGCAGATTAACAAGCACTGAAGATGTTCCCTTCGATTGGGAGCTAGAGAATGAAGCAACGCCAAAGTAAATCCTCTGCGGGAGTGTAAGGCCTACTCCAGTCTTATGTCCTCTACGTGTACCTAGGACTTGTTCTAAAATTTCTTCCTCATTAACCACAGGTGTAGATGAACCAGAAGTAAACTATGTCATCTGGGTTTGTCTCTCCCCTTTATTGTATTCTACACAAATAAAAGTAAACATTTGTTTTTAATACACATGCTAATTTGAATAAGGAAAGATAATGCTAATGAATAAAAATACTTATAAAAATATGTTGTGCTTGGGGCTTAACCCAAGTGTCCCCGTGACGATGCATGTCACCTCAGTTGTCTATGACAGACACAGCTGCTCGATCTCCATGTCGGCTTGCACAACAATTTGAATGTGTTAGAATAGTATATTAGATTATCAAAGTTTACTTTTACAATGAATAGTAAATGAAAAAAAAAAAAACTTACCAACATTTTTGTCGCGATACAAGGAGTATGATATCTAACCATGTAAGCTTGACCACTTCTGGTTGTCACAATTATTCTTATTTATGTTTATTTTTTCTGTTTATAATTATATTCAAATTTAGCAAAATTGAAATTAATATATATAATAAATCACCAACTTAATAGATCTACAATTACTTTAAACTCAGTGGACATGAACCTATCATAGCAAGGCCCCAATTGATCTTGATTCCTAAGGTTGGGTGGCGGTTTGCCTCAACTACGTGCTTGTTTGTTGCCCCACCTTGTGCTTTGAAGTATTTATAGAGGTCACTCTTCCAATCCTTATAACATTTAGATGCCTCCTTATAAGCTACAGAACAAAGGATACTGTCCTTGTAGCTATAATCAAGGTCAAACCAATCCTGCAACAAATTTAAAATGCTAAGTAGTTATTTATTATGTTTAACTTTAGGGTGGATTTATAACAATGATCCAGTTGGATGAATACCGGCATACGATCTTTATGGTTCTCTTTTGTTAGGGGTTCACATCTTTTTAGGCATCGTGAATTGACTCATATGCATCCTTGGTGTAAATGACAATTGCACTATCAAACCAAGAACCGAACCAGCCAAGTGCCTTCCAAGTACTGGCATCCTCGTCGAATTTGAGGGTAATCTTTCCTTTCTTTGCCACATATGTAGCAATTTCAAGACCCTTCGCCTTCCATCGACCTCTATGTGTTCGAGGTGCAGCATCCAACACTGTAAACATCATTAACTTTTCAGATTAAAATTACTTTTCTATCATATTTACTATTTATATAATATTGACTAAAAAAAGTTGATAAATTTTATTTAGGTTGTAACATACCTAACTCATAGTTGGAAGGAAGTCTATAAGGATACGGTGGAGGCTTTAATGTCATCCTATGATCCAATTTGACTGCTCAGCTCCTTCATATGGTCATTGTTAATTAGGGAATTTGAGTGAGTGATACAATTCTATTTAACATAACTATATAAAATGAAAATTAGAGTGATACTTACTTGACTTATTGTTGAATTTTTCAAAAGTTGTATAATATGTAACACTTAGTTTTATTTTGTAGATAGTCATCTAACATGATTAGGTTTATATTTCCAATTGGACGATAATAAGTTTCGAAGACAGAAATCTTATTGATGTTACCGTCTTCATCCTCTGCCCAATTTCTCTTAAGTCTATTAAATCTTGTCTCAATGCCATTTAGATACATCAACAAAAAATCAAAACTTCATTGTCAATATATACCTTGGTAATCGATCCCTCTAGTCTTGCATGATTCCTGACATATTTCTTTAATGATCCAAGGAAGCGTTCAAATAGATACATCCACCTTAAATGAATACATCTTCCTTAAATGGCTTCTTTTGACAAGTGCATGACTAAATGAACTACAATATCAAAAAAAAAGGAAGGTAACTATTTCTAAGTTGTGTAAAATAAGAACAATATCTTATTGGGCTTTCTTTAAATCACTTATCCTAAATGTCCTTGAACATAACAATTGAAAGAAATTGCTAAATTCTATTATTGCATCGATAATCTCTTTCTTCATGAATGGTCAAATCCTAGTTGACAATAATCGCTGCATTATGATATAATAGTCATGTGATTTTAACCTAGTAATCTTCTTGTTCCCCTCAACCATGTTTTTCCTCAGATTTGAAATAAACCTATAAAGAAACCGTATTGATTTTAAAAACTCACAAAACTTTTTACTGTCATCTGGGGTCAATGTATATGCTGCACACGGTTTCATCCAATGATCACCTTCATTATACAAATGCAACTCCTCATGCACCTCATGTTTTGCAGCTTGTTCTTTGCCTAGTTTATATCTTTAATTTTTCCATTAGTGTTTAGAATTGTGTCCAACAAGTTATCTCACACATTCTTCTCGATAGGCATGACATCCAAGTTGTGACATAATGATAATAAGTTCCAGTAAGATAACTCAAAAAAGATACTCTTCTTCATCCAATTAAGCTCTGTCGGATGCCTCTTACACTTCTTGTCGCCATACTCTTCATGCTTACTAGGCAATCTAGATCCAACCTTTTGTAACTAAACCAATATTTGTTGAACAAATTTCCGAGGCAAGGGAGGTCGTCGATCAACCTTACCATCAAACTTTTTGTTGTTTCTTATCCTATGAGTAATAGGAAGCCATTGTAGATGCCCAACAAAACAAGTTTTACTCCTTATCCACTTTGAGGGGTTGCATCATTGTAGGGTGGACATGTCAAATACCTTTGATCACTCCAGCCTAATAAACTACTATGGCCAGGGAAGTCGTTAATTGTCATGAGCAATATAGCCCACATTCCAAATGACTTATTCGAAGCAATACCACGCACAATAACACGTTCATCTCATAATTCTTTTCAATCATCCACTAGAGGCCTTAAAAACACATCCATATGCTTCCGATGAGCATTTGGACTAGGAATCAACAAGGTCAACATCTTGTATGGATCCTTAGTTCATAACCACGAAGCTAAATTATAAGTAGTCATAACCATAGGCTACATGTTGGATGAAAGACTCATGTTTCCGAAAGGGTTGAAACCATCAACAACTAATCCTTATCGAATATTTCTAAGTTCACGTGCAAAGTTAGGGAACTTTCCATCTAGCTCCTTCCATTCTTTACCGTCAACTAGATGATGCATTAAGTCTTCATCCTTTGATCGGCCACATATGTGCCACATCATTTCCTTAGCAGTGTGACAGGAAGCATACTAACGCTTCAACCGATCCTTTAAAGTGAAGTAACAAAGTACTTTTCATGGAATTTATTTCCCCTTTTTATTCTTCCAATGACTTATGTTACACACTGGACACACTTGTAGATCAGCATTCTCCTTCCAAAACAAAGAACAATCATATTTACATACATGAATAGTTTTGTAGCTTAGTCCCAATTTACTTAGTAACTTCTTCAACTCATAATGAGAAGGAGGTAACTTGTTTCCACTAGGGAATGCATCTTTCAAAAACTTCAAAGTAGCATCCATGCACTCATTAGGCCACTTATAAAGCACCTTTAGGAAAATCCATTTCACTAAGGAATTCAATGACGAATACTTAGTGCAGCCCAAATAGAATCCCACTTGGCTTTTGGATAAGAGATCCTTAAATTGATCATACTGCGAATCTTCTATATCTATGTACATCTCACCCAACATATCAATGATCATCATTAATCCTAGGAAGATCGTTTATGAATGCAAGCACCTCGTTTGTTGGTTCATTTATAACTGGATAAGTACTTGAAATTGTTTCTACTTCACCATGTGAATCCATTCAGTGTATGTTGTAACAAAAACAATTCAATGTATGTGCGCGTCACTGTTTCTATTGGCAGCATGTCATGATTTCTACACTTCAAACAAGGACAACTTATATGCCTAGTTGAATTTGCATAATTCTTTGAGACCTCAATAAAAGCAAACAAACTATTCCAATACTTATCTGGCAACTAGTTCTTCATATAAATCCAACTCTTATCAACCGGCATTTCAAACTATAAACAATAACAGACACAATCATTAAAGTCAGTCATGTTAATGTATATATGCATGCAATTCTAGACACCACAATTACTCCAAACCTAAAGGATAAGGCCCTATCCCATTTAGTATTGTATTTTTATGCATTGTGTCACTCATCCTATAATGCCCATTTTCTGTAGAAATTTTGACAGCTTCTCCCTTTAGTTCTCCTAAGTGTGCTATCAAATGCATACCCAAAGAACAAAGAAAGACGTATCGAAACCTCTACCAAAGACATAAGTGAAATTGAATAACAAACACGTAATTACAATATCAAACTGTCCAAACGAGACAATTCAAGCATTGGTTACTACGTACTGATCTGTTCATTACCGATGCTTGAAGGGGTCTAAAGTTAATTCATGCTTACACGTGCAAAATGAAAACATAAACACGTGCCCATGTACGTTGTTGTTATGACTATCCAGTCAGTCACATATCAAACCATATTAGAAAAAGGCACAATTTTTTTTTAATTTATGAAATCTTATCAAATTTTACGATAATCTTATGTCCAATTTTTTCATATAACTTAAATTTAAATTTATTTTTTCATATCAATTACTTGTTAATTAAAATAATATATTATATTAATTAATTCTAAAGAAAATTTAATTTCTTTTCTTTTTTAGTTTCTTTTCTATTTGCAAATAATATATTTATATTTGTTCATTATTTTTTAAAAAACAATTATTTCTTTTCTTTTTTAGGGGAATTTTATTTCTTTTCTATTTGTAAATGTTACATTACTTATATAATTTTTCTTTTTTTCAATTTTTATTATATGACTATTTTCATAGTTTTAATCAAATAATATCATTTAATAGTTCATTAACTAAATTATGTCCATTTTTTAATCTAAATGGTACAATATACCTTAATTAATTAATTAATTAATTCTTAATTTTAATCTTTTTAAATCATAGAACACATTTTAATTAATTAAATTAATTTTTTTAGGAATTAACTTTTTTTGATAACTCCAAGATTATAAGAATTAAAACAACTTATAAAATACCTTATATCAATAATAAAAATTTGACCAACAACATAAAAATTCTAACTAACTTAATCAACAACTTAAAACAACTTAAACAATAATAGCAACTTAATCATACTAAAAATTTTAAGGAAAAATTTTACCAACGTCTTTTAACCTTTTTTATATCAATTACAACCATTACAACAACAAAAAAACATCTAATTCAATTATAACCAGCACAAAAAAAAAAAAAAAACGCCCAATCCAATACCCAACAAAAAACGTAACTCAGTATAAATATAACCATATTCCACATTTCTAAAATTTTGCAACATTCTTAGTAACCTATCAACATTTTCATTAAATCAAACCACATGAACATTCTCTCAAAAAAGGAAAAAACCACATAAACATTAACACAATCACAATCTAAAAATAAAATCAATCCAATATCGAACAAAAAACATAGCCAATCCAAATACAACCACATTCCATAATTCTCAAATTTTGCAACATTTTTACAAACTTATCAACAATTTTCATTAAATCAAACCACATAAACATTATCATTATCACAATCTAAAAATTAAACTATTAAAACAATTAAAAACTTACTAAACCCAATACCCACTAAAATCGAGGACTGGAAAATAAAGAGTGGCAATAACCAACAAAAAAGATAGCCAAGAATGACGACAACAACCGACAGACGGTAGTGCCAACAGAAGTGGAAGAGAAACATTGGTATCTGGGGTTTTTTGCATTTTTGGGGGGATTTTTTTCGAAGTTCTTTGGGGAAATTGTGGTTTTAATTCAAAATAGAAGCAAAAGTAGAAGAGAAAGGAAATTTTGTGGGGCTTGGGATGGTTTTTGACCATAGAGACTGAGAGAATCAAAGAGAAGAGCGAAGGAAACTCGAGAAAAATTAGGAAGAAAGGCTTTATGTTTTAGTTTATACACAAGAGTTTTTTACAACAACCTGTGCACAAAACGACGCTGTTTAAATTAAGCTTAAAAAATAAGAAATGGGAGTAAGAAGATTCTAGAGCCACTTTTTGTGATGAAATTTTTCAAAATTATCGCAAATAATTTTTGGGAACTACCAAAAATTCTGTCAATTTTTCCCTAAAAGTTAAATTTGGTAGGTATTTGCAACGACATGCTATTGCAAATACCGTAAGATAGAATATCTCTAGCTTCTCAGAGCCAGCTGTGTTCCACTATTATTTGTCATCGAAAATACCTGCCAGTTGGTGCTAATCTAGCTCACATTAAATTACATTTGGTGGGGTCGTGCTATTTGGATGACATGTCGTCGCAAATAGGTAAGGTCAATTTTCCTTTTTCATGTCATCCATTGTGCGACCAGATGTCAACTTAAATAGTAATTGCAATAACAAGTTCAAGGTAAATGTATCTGCTTCATTTGCAATAACAATTATTATTTCGGATGACAATTATCATTGTAAATAATATCGTCACTAAGACCTACTTTGCAGTAATGTGTAAGAAAGTGGATGTAATGATAATTAATTAGATTGAATTTTTTCACGCCACATCTTTAACTATTGTTATAATATATCCTTATTGGAAATGTAATCATTTGAAACATAACCATTTAAAACTAGTATATATGTATGTGTGTATGTACCCATTATATATGTATGTATGTATGCTTGGACTTTATCTATTTTATGTTAATGCTAGTTCATTTTATTAAAATAACATATAGAAGTGGCTTCATGAAAAAATATGCTTTAATTTTTATAGGATTATTAACACCAATGACCTTTCAACTTTGGGGTTTCTCTTATTTTACTCATAATTTTAAAATCATTACTTTGCTATATGAAATTTTAAAACTCCTTGCTTTATCCCCTAAACTTCAAAAATCACTATTTTGCCCCCTAAAGCTTTAAGTTTCCTTTTAAATATAGATGGAATTATGCCTACATGATTCGTCCATGGATCACCTATAAAGGCAAGAATGAAATTTATCACTCCTAAGTTTTGTTTCACATTTATACTCGTATTTAGGGATTCTTTATTTTTATCTGAATTCTAATTTAGGATCGGTTGTATGCACATTTCTTCTCATCTTTAATGTGTTACTCTTATTTAATAAGTCGAAATCTCTTTATCATTTTTAATGTGTAACTCATCTTTTTTATTATACAAATTTAGATATCGACGAATAATATGGACTTATTAAATAAGTTATGCATTAAAGATGAGAATAATGTATAGATAAAACCTTCCTAAATCAAAATTCAGATATTTAAAAAAAAAAAAACTTAAGTGGGAGTCTAGACATGCAACAAAACTTGCATGTGATAAAATCTTATTTTTACTCTTATAAGTGACCCATGTGCAATCATTTGAGCTTAATTCCATCTGCTTGAATGGAAAATTAGCAATTCAAAAAACAAAAGCAGAAGACTTGAAAGTTCATGAAGTAAAGTGATAATTTTTAAAATTTAAGGGGCAAAATGCTCTTAAATAGAATATCGATCGGCTACATTAAGTATCAAGTTTATATATATATATATATTTATTTATTTATTTATATATCTAGGCAAGGTTTACCACTCATAAAAAAAAAAAAAAAATAGTAGTGAGGCTACTTGTTCTTCCTTATAAAATCTTGAATTTGAGTCAGCCTTACCATAACGTGCAGAATATATATAGACAACTTATTTCATGCAAAATTCATATGCACATGTAGAGGATATGCCTTGCTATTTATGGTTAATTGGCTTGGTACATAAGAAAATACATTACCTCACATAATAAAATATAACACCTCACATAACAAAATAAGAATTCAATTAGTTCCATCAAATGAATTGTTATACAAACCCTGCATATTCATCTATCATCTCAATCAAATGCTCATTGGTATAAAAATCTTCACTTGTGAAGAATTGTGGATAATATCTCTCATGTACCTTACCACAAAATAGCTACATTTTTTGCCTCATTGTTATAGGAGTATATTCTAAAAAAGATGTTAAGAATATATTAGTTTAAATGACAAATAATTGCATTTTCAGTTGCAGTTAAACTTATACTTAAATGCTTATTTTGTTTGGCTGTAGAAACTAAGTGTATCCATAAGGCTTATTGAAGATGACTTTAGTGTTTGTTTTTAATTTCCATGCATTGAAGGTCCTAAATACAATTTGTTAAAATACAATCAATTAAAAGATAGATGTTATAAGCTAGCAATAATAAATAATATATTTAATGATAACACACATATAATAGAATCTTTTCGCTAAAGTCGGGGCGTACTGGTTGGTCAAGTGAATCGAACCATAAAATCATATCTTTTTAGGGGTAAATAAAGGCCAATATCCAATGTCCTCCACTATTATATGACATGAAATAATACTTGTCAGCTTTTACTTTCTCTAAAAAGTCACAAAGAAAATTTGCTCATTCTTGAATTGAAAGCTCAACAGTGCCTGGCACATAAGAGGTGATACAAGGATTGATGAGGCCATATGTGTTGAGCGAATTGAATCTTTGGTAATATTGCCATAGAAACTACATACAAAAAACAAAGATTATTAGTTGACGACAAGTAACAAGTAAACAAAAAAAGCAAATGACCATATTGTTAACAATCAATGAAAAAGAATAAATATAGTTAAATACCTTGTGTATGCCATGGTACATGAAACACTAATTTGAGTAAAGCTGGCAAACCAATTAATGTCCTAGGTAGTGATGAATAAGGGTCATAGCTTTGAGCGATGTCAAAAGACAACATAAACATAATTGTGCTAGAGGCATCCATGGATTTTTTCGAATAACTATATAAGCTTGCCATGTTTAGAGGTAATCCTTCTAAACATCCTCCATTTGTTGCTTTTTTTTTTCATCTCAGTTTCTTTGCACGACCTCCCTTGATTGGCTCGTCCATTGGTACCATAGGATCTTTGCCCAAATGATGGGGTTGGTCAATCGGAGCTTTGCTTATTTAACTTAATGACCCAATTTGAATCCATGCTTTGAGTGAAGAAACAAACCCTCTGAAAGCATCGATAACAACCTTATTTCCTTAATCAAGAAAGGTAAAGGTGTGTCCTTTACATAACATGTGTCAATTGTAATGCGCATATTACCTTCCCAACTGCCATACAATGAAGCATATTCATGAGGAGAGTATTCATCCATACCCTTCTCCCAAAACGGTGAATAAATGAAAAACACCACTTTTCTTGATTGCTAATAGTGTTAGAAAAAGGCAAGATTCACCCTTACCAAGATTTGATGAGGGCAGCTTCGTAGGTGATGTTGGCGTGGTATGAGTTGTGCAACTTGCTTTCCCACTTGTTTTTGATCTACCATAGGAGTTGTGTTTTCTTCCTCATAAGAGGTGGAATTCCCTCGAGCTTGGCTTCTTATAATCTTCTCCCACTTGAAAAACTTAGACTCCATCATTTCCACCTCTTTACTTAGCTCGGTCAACTCTATGTGGACTTTGAGCTTTGAATGGAATGAAAATATTTGGATTGCTTGACAAACTAAGATTGACCTCATACCCATCCTAAATGTTCAGGATTATCCGAAGTGGTAGTCAATATCTGCCCCTTGAGATTGAAACGTGTCTTAGGATGCTTGCTCTTCATGATCATCTTGTTAATCATGAAATGAATACAAGTTAAAACTAACAACATTAAACACAAAAGCTGAAATACCAAAAGTTAAAAACATTAAGTAACTTACAACTCTTTGGCTAATCTCTTTGTATCTTGGATTTTAAAAGTTTCATCCTTCTTTTATCAGATAAACTTTCAAATAGCGTAATGAGACATAGTGGTGTTTTGTATTCTCATCTGCATTAAGAGGTGAGGTTATTTAAATTTTATAGGAAAATTACAAAGTTTTTATAAATAAAGTAAGCAAAATTTACTTGCTCATTCACA
This sequence comes from Artocarpus heterophyllus, assembly GCA_025403435.1. NCBI lineage: Eukaryota > Viridiplantae > Streptophyta > Magnoliopsida > Rosales > Moraceae > Artocarpus > Artocarpus heterophyllus. The sequence continues at coordinate 138,560 of JAJQZP010000161.1, forward strand.
CTCCGCTTTCTTTTGTCTTGAATGACCCCATAAGTGCTCAAGATTGAATTCATCTCTCTATTTTTTGCTTTTTCTGACAACTCCTTTTATTCCTCACTATGTTTGTATTTCATAAAGTCCATCCATTGGTATGAACTAATAGAAGGGTGGTTTTAAATTTTTTTTTGGAGCTTGAAAACATTAGGGTCATTTTCGTGGCCTTCAATGAAAGCCTTCTTTAGGTTGTGCCAAAAGTCGCATGCCATCATAGCAGTGCTTGTCATCAACTTCTTCTTCATGGTCTCGGGAACGATGAAGGATGAAACATTACCTTGTCAAACATGTTCCATAAAGGGCTCTTGTCTCTCCAATCCTTTGTTGTTATAAGGACGTGCTCTTAAACTAAAACTTCAATATAACTTTAGAGCTCATCCCCTCTTTTCTAATACTTTGATTCTTTTCGACGAATTGAACTTGTATTTTTATACCTTTTGACCTTAACCTTGATACATGTTTCATCAAGGTTGCTCTTCTTTTTTTGTTCGCATCCAGATTAAATGGCTCCCTTTTCTGGAGCTCAATAGCCATCTTCTTTTCTTGTCCATTCATTTCCCCCCTCTATATCAACAAATTCGTTGTCCGAGATATTAAATTCTTAAACAATAACAAACAATATTCATTAAAATCACACACAACATAACAACACGTATGAAAATTGACACACACTAACATAGTAAAACCAATAACACTAAAAACTAAAAATAACAAAAAAATTAAACCTAATAAACCTAAATTAACATAGAAACAATTTAGTTTAAACCAATAAAAGTAAAGAAATAATTAAAATAACTTAAAACTAAAAAAAGTGCATTAATACACACATATATAGATATGCACACACATATAAATGCACATCAAAATACCACATTGCTATCTATTTTTCGGGTTACATAACACTCATGACCTTAACTTAAAACAGAAAGGGCAAATCATAATATGAAAAATAATCACTCACAAGCTTTTATGTTTTTCTATTTTATTTTTATTATGCGAAATCAACCAAAATTCTCAATACAAGAAAATTAGGAAATATAAACATAAATAAAAAAATGAAAAATAGAAATTTGGAGATAGAGAAAGTACTGGAGGTTAGAGATGGGCTCTTGAATGTGGCGGGGGCTTAGTTTTGGGCGATTGAGCATTGACTTGAGCGAAGACGTATGCGACGGCAGCAATAGCGTTGAGGACGATGACAATGGCTACGGAGGCAAACATATTGAGGGTGATGCGGCGAAGGCCGAGGATGACTAGGTGGAGGATGAGGATGGCAAGGAGGAGGAGGAGGACGAGGATGATGGCGGCGACGCTAGGTGAAAGAGGTCTAATTTGCGAGAGAGATGTACTGTTAAGTTTTGATTTTTGAATGGACGTGATTAAAGAAAATGATCAGACGATGATTTATATTTAACCGTCTTGATAAGCAAGGTATTAAACCGTCAACCAGAGTCTGCGTCCTTTATTACTAAAAAAGCCGCGTTATTTTTTCACAGCGCTTTCCCAAGAAACCGTCATCTATTTAGCGTCGCCTAAGCGACTAATTGTAATAGTAAAAGTTTAAGGGCCATAGTGTTAATAACTCATTTCTATAAGAGAAAAATGTTCTTCAGTAGAATATTTTTAAATACTTCTTGGCAAATTTTTACCACCGATCAAAAAAATAGTGGTGAGGCAACTAATTCTCCTTCCCTAAATCTTGAGTTTGAGTGAGTCCTACCACAATATGCAAAATATATAGACAATTTTTTTTCGTGAGAAATTCATATGCACATGCACAGGATATGCCTTGCCTGCTTACGGTTAATTGGCTTGGTACACCTGCGTACCCTTCTACCGTTTTAACACTTTTAATTCAAAATAAAAAATAGGCTAGGGAAATCTTATGTTGTTACTGAGCATTTCACGGCAACTGCAAGCATATAAGATTTCTTTTTATTTTTGGTCCGATCATAACATTTAATGATGAGCTAAATGGTTTCCCTGCTTATAATTAACCAGCATGCGTTATAATTGAGAGCAATAAATGTAAAAGAAAAGGAAAGAAAAATATTAAATTTACAGTAACTACTTCAGTAAAGTTGTTTTACAACCAGCCAGGAGTGGATCATCTTCCTTTAATTTTACACGTGACAATTTTTTGTACCAAAGGTCGAGGCAAAAAGCAGCAAATTCAACAAAGGATAATTTCAAAAATTTAAAACAGAATTCAACGTGTTTTGCTAAACTACGTATAATCTTTACTTTCATGCACAAAAAACTCAGTTTGGTAAAATGCAGAAATCAATTATCACCAAGGGATGGCCACAGGTTAGTAGAGGAGACAAAAAATGTTACAAATGCATTCTCACAACTCGTATTTTAAATTCTCACATGATATCCTACACATGCAATTATGTAAATATTAGCTAAATCACATAGGGCATGTTTGACACACCGTATTGTATTGTGTTGATTGTATTGCATTGCATTGTATTGTATCATATACAAAAAATGCAATGCAATACAATACAATACGGTGTGTCAAACAAGCAACTAATTTATAGAATAATATCTATCTATACAATTTAAATCTATATATTTATGATTAGTGGCTTATTAATTGAAATTGACCTTTTAATTTGTAAAGTTTGATAGGATCACATAAAGGGTTGGTCAAATTTTTAGTCGATGATTATAGACATATTTGATTCTTGACTTTTAGGAAATCCTAGAATGAGTATTCGATCTAGTAAATCATCTCAAATTAATTATTTTATCTATCAAACTACTGAAACCTTAAATAGGGAGGGGAAAAAAAAAAAAAGCACAAAAAGTGGCCTTCCGTAACTGTTAAAACTCAATAGCAATTGGACATGGTCCTCACATATCCTTTTCTGTTGAGATTTTTTAAATAGATAAAATGACTAATTATTGAGACAACTTGATTAATTAGAAACTTGTTTTAGGACATTTATACAGTTTGGCCTACATTTGAGCACTAAAAATGTTATTAACTCTGTCAAATTAGAATAACCAAAAAGTTTTCTAGAAACCTTCCCTTTGCCCTGAACCTATTACATCATGATCTATATTTTACGAATTAAATACCTAAATTTGACTTTACAAAATTTTCACCTCATGTAGATAATAATAGAAGAAAGTAAGAAGAGCAATAATCTTCTTTCCCTTGAAAAGGAAAAAGTTGATAGGGAAGCATATAATAGCTTTAGTAGAAGAGATAAAGAAGTCAGATTATAACACCCGATAATTTTTAATGCATTAAAAATGCATTAAGTTAGGGATTATATTAAGATAAAGTACAGTTTAATGAAAAAAAATATTGTGTAATAACATGAAAAATTATACAGTATTAGAGCAATACAGTATAAGAATTTGATTGTGTGGACCACAAATTTCTTTAATAAAAGTGCAAAAAAAAGAGGAAAAATAAAAAAAAATTTGGCTCTCTCTCTCTACTTTCTCTCTCTAGATTTTCTCTCTCTCTCCTCAAATCTCGTTCGAGATTTCGGCATCCGTTTTCGACACCTCCCGCGCCAATAGAAAGCTCTCGACGAGCTGAGTCCAACGAGGTGTCGTGCCGCCCAAAAAGCCGCCGGAGGAAGCCTCACGCGCCGCCCAAAGTGGTAGAGAAACCCATTTCTTTCCAACGAGATAGCTTCATCGTCCGACGTCTAATCGATGTGATTCTTGTTCCTACACGACCACCGTGATGAAAGGAACAAAACCCACCCTTGGTGGCAGCTCATCAACGGCCGGATTGCTCCGCCCGCCTACCACTGCCGTGGGCCACCGCGAGTTCTTCAATTCCATCAATTTTGACAGCGTTGAGGGGCTGCAATGGAGGGGTAACACTCAAAGGAGAATGGGTAGCAAAAACCCTCAGCCAATTTCGGGTTTCCACAGTCGGAGAATCAAGATTGGAATCTCCATTTTTGGCTGCCGACTTTGAGCTCCGACCTGCTATGTTAGAGGCAGAATTAGGTGAAATTGACACCGCCTTTGGACTCAAAAGGGTCGATTTAGAGGGGATAGGCTCGAGCTCAGCCCCCAACAGAGCCAATCGCCGCCGATCAATGCCGGTCAACGTCGGTCAACAGTGACTTTGATTTTTGTGATCTGGACCTCCGATCGAAGATCCGAGACCGCCTCCCGACTTGTTTCGACGCTCTGAATGCAATGGTGACCTCTGTTTGAGCTAATTCCACTCTGGTGAAAATCATCTGGTACTAACTGCACGTGGATCGAGGCGATTCAAACAGCAGTAACAGAGTCCAAAATGACAGTTTCAGTAATTTATGATCTCCAGGAAGCATTCCTAGCTATTCATGGTCGCTCGAGGAGCACTGCAGAGGATGCTTCGCATACTGTAGATGCAGCGAGATACAACTGGACCTGCTTAGCTTGGAGTCCAAGTAAGTAGGAATCTTGCCTACAGTATGAACCATTTTAAAATAAATTATTTTAGATGCTTTCATAAAAATTTATGAAATGCATGATCAGTGATTGTTACACTGTTTTATGTGAGAATGGGTTTTATAATGTTACAAGGTTGACAAAAAAACCGTTAAGGGTAAAATCGTCATTATCAAGGAAACGGCTAGAACAGAGTCGAACACTACGATTTAGCATAACGTTCTTAAACAGAAAATGTTCCGTAATACGTTAAGTAATGAAATCGCCAGTAAGACAAGAAATTTAATAAGGGCTATTTAAGTAAATGAAAGGTAAACCGTTGGGTTACAAAGTTAAAAGGAAAACTAACCCCGGTGGATTACAAAGCTAAGTGAAGGAAAGGTAAACCGATGGTTTATAAGGTTAAGTAAAGACAACGGTAAACGAAAGTACACTAGTCAAGTTAAAAGGAAAGAATGGTTAATGTTTATGTTTTATTATCAATCGAGTGGATTGATAATAAAGAATGTTAACTAATAAGTCGGCTGTCATTTGATCAGGACACAAAGGCGGACTAATGGAAGGAAAAGGGATGGAATAGAAAACGCTAGAGTATAGTTCGGGTAAGTTTCAAAACTCACCTACAGCATGAAGTAAATGATTTTTAAATGCTTAGTTATATAATTTGCAAATGAGTTTGCAATTATTATGCAAGTTTCTTTTAAAGTATATTTGCATTTATTATGCAAAAAGTTTTAAAGTTCAAGAAAAAGATTTGCAATGAATTTGCAATTGTTATATTTAAAGTCTATTTGATTTTCAATATTTAAAGTATGTTTTGCAATATGACAATGCATAATGTTTTATAGTTTAAGTTATAAGTTTCATGATGCATTTGTTATGCAATAAGTTGCATTTGTTGTGCAATAAGCTTTAGAATAAAAGTTATGATTTGCAAAATGTGATTGTGTTATATGATGCATGGTGATACAATAAGTTTCATTTGTGACGCAATAAATTTCAGAGTACAAATTATGATTAGCAAAATGTGTTTGCATTTTATGTTGCATTTCTTATGCAATAGGTTTCATAGTGCAAGCTATAAATTGCAAGTATGTTTGCATATGATATGATTGTATTTGAAATGCTCATTAAAGTTAATAAGAAGGTAACGTAAAGAGGAAAAGAAAGTATCGTACCAGTCACCTTGTTATGAGGCAATAAAAGTAAAGTTAAAGTTTAACCTCCTAGATGTAAGGTACATGACCACGAAGTTCGATGGTCTTAAGTCTCCCACAAGGAAAGCATCACATTTATGATCTCATGATTAAAGATGTTGGTACGAACACTAAAGGTTATAAAATAAGGAAATTTAAAGAACAAAGATAGAAAGTTAAACTAAGAAAAGAATGTTCATGAAATGCTCATAATTGCAGTTAATAATTGAGCATAAATGGAGTCATGCATTCTGATGTTGCTTGAATGCCTTTTTATGAAATATTTATATGTTATGCTACGGAAAACATTTAGAGAAATGTTTTATGATAAATATTTATGAAAAATATTTTCATGTTTTCAAGAAAAGGTTTATGAACAACGTTTTAAGAAAAATGTTCAAGAAATGTTTTACGAAAAACGTTTATACAAAACGTTTCAGAAATGTTTTATGGAAAATGTTTATGAAAAATGTTTTAAGAAATTTTTATGGAAAACGTTTTTGAAGAATGTTTTCAAGAGAAAGGTTTTTATGAGAAAAGTTTTAAAGCATGATTTAATGATTTGTGAGTTTATGCTTGAACTTACTGAGCGAAAGCTCATTAAAAGTTTTTCACGCTGTAGGTAATTTATTGGTGACCAATAGGACCCGTTAGAAGAGCTGGGTGCTGCGGATGACAGATGTGAAGATTTGGGTATGGATACCATCACTGTTTGCTTCTGCTACGTAAAGAAAAGGTTTTCCACTATTTAATATAGTGTTTTCAAAGTTTTAAGAAAATCAGAGTTCTAAGAATTGTATTCAAAGTTTTAAGATACAGTTTACGATCTGTTTTATGTAATTATAAACTAAAGTTTTAAGCTATGATTTAATAAATGTTTCTTATTAAGTTTTAAGAAACGATTTGAAATGGTTTTAAGGGCATATGTTGAGCGAGGTCTCAACTTGAAATGCGATAGAGGTCGCATCAGTTTTAAAGAACGTTTAAAGAAAAAAAAATTATTTCAGTATTTTTCTTACTAAGTAAGTAAGATTACTGTTTAAGTAATGACGTTTAAGTAAGTAAAGTGACTGTCCAAAAAGGCGGGTCGTCACAGGTGGTATCAGAGCAGTATCCTGCCATCCCATCTCGCGCTGTCATATGTCCGCTACATCATAGCTCAAGTAAGTAAGTTAAGTTAAGTAGGAAGAAAAGTTTGAATTTAATGAATACGTGTTGTTGTTGGGCGTAGCCTTTGATATTGGCACACCTAGATGAGCAACGAGAAGGTAAGGGTCAAAGGATGAACATGATGATATATGCTAGAATGTCCTCGCAAGTCGACAGTAGTCGTCGTCTATTAGCGATGTCAAGTCAACTATGACAAAACGTGGTCAATGATGGTCAACAGATGACCGACGGCTAAAAATCAAGAAGATGAGCTTGTGACACGTTATGATGTTTAGGCGCACAATGGTGTTTCTATATGAGCAAATCTTACTCTGTTGGAGTTATTTTGTATTGGCTACACGTATAACGAGAAAAAGTGGATCAAGATAACGGAATAATGAAGGTCTGAAGTGATTTTCAGTGCTCTATGGAACGAGAGTGCCTGAAAGCAACCAGACGTTAGATGACTAATTATGTGATTTGATCGAGCTTAAGCACTCCTTCGTTGAGCTGAGACATGCGAATGAGCTCGTAACTACCCGGATGGGAAATACGATCAAGACAACGATGCCCAATCTGGCAGCAGAAAACCTCACAGATGGGAGGATGAAAGCTGGAAATTTATACGTTATGAGGAAAATTACAGGAAAATGCATTTTTAGAATGTATATAGAACCGAAAATTATGGATTTTGTGGTCGGATGACCCTGATCTTTAGAAAGAAATGAATAAATTAGAATGGAAATGAACCCTATTTTTGAGAATAGCATTCAAATGTAGAATGGTAAACCTTTAAATGAATGGAAACTGCGCTAAAATGTTGAAAGATTAGAGTTGCGCAGCAGAAGTGTGGTGTATAATTTAAAGGAATATGTTAGTAATATGATGAAAACTGTAGAAGTTCCAAGATGAAGGCTCCGTTTTGGTGAAAAAGTAGTGACCAAGGAAGCATGTTAAGAACGAAAAAGGATGACAAAGGAGATGAACTACCTATGACGGTTCCAATTTTTGAGGACAAAATTTGTTAAGGAAGGTAGATTGTAACACCCGAGAATTTTTAATGCATTAAAAATGCATTAAGTTAAGGATTATATTAAGACAAAGTATAATTTAATGAAATACTGTATAATAACATGGAAAATTATAAAGTATTAGAGCAATACAGTATAAGAATTTGATTGTGTGGACCACAAATTTCTTTAATAAAAGTACAAAAAAAAAGGAAAAATTAGAAAAAATTATGCTCTCTCTCTCCCCTTTCTCTCTCTAGATTTTCTCTCTCTCTCTCTCTCCTCAAATCTCGTTCGAGATTCGGCATCCGTTTTTGACACCTCCCGCGCCAATGGAAAGCTCTCGACGAGCTGAGTCCAACGAGGTGCCATGCCGCCCAAAAAGCCGCCAGAGGAAGCCTCACGTGCCACCCAAAGTGGCGGAGAAACCCATTTCTTTTCGACGAGATATCTTCATTGTCCGACGTCCGATCGATGTGATTCTTGTTCCAACACGACCACCATGATGAGAGGAATAAAACCCACCCTTGATGGCAGCTCATCAACGGCCGAATTGCTCCACCCTCCTACCACCACCGTGGGCCACCGCGAGTTCTTCAATTCCATCAATTTTGACAGTGTTGAGGGGCTGCAATGGAGGGGAAACACTTAGAGGAGGATGGGTAGCAAAAACCCTCAGCCAATTTCAGGTTTCCACAGCCGGAGAATTAAGATCGAAATCTCCATTTTTGGCCGCCGACTTTGACCTCTGACCCGCTATGTTAGAGGCAGAATTAGGTGAAATTGACACCGCCATTGGACTCAGAAGGGTCAATTTTAGTGGGGTAGGCTCGAGCTCAGCCCCCGACGGAGCCAATCACCACCGGTCAACGTCGGTCAACGATCGGTCAACGGCAACTTTAGATTTTTGTGATCCGGACTTCCGATCGAAGATTCGAGACCTCCTCCTGACTCGTTTCGATGCACTAAATGCAATGGTGACCTCCATTCGAACTCCAGTGAAAATTGTTTAGTACTGACTGCATGTGAATCGAGGCGATTCAAACAGCAATAACAGAGTCTAGAATGACGTTTCCAGTAATGTACGATCTCTAGGAAGCATTCCTAGCTATTCATGGTGGCTCGAGGAGCACTACAGAGGATGCTTCGCATACTATAGATGTAGCAAGATACAACTAGACCTGCTTAACTTTGAGTCCAAGTAAGTAGGAATCTCGCTTACAGTATGAACCATTTTAAAATAAATTGTTTTAGATGCTTTCATAAAAATTTATGAAAAGCATGATCAGTGATTATTACACTGTTTTATGTGAGAATGGGTTTTATAAGGTGACAAGGATGATGAAAAACCCGTTAAGGGTAAAATCATCATTATCAAGGAAACGGCTAGAACAGAGTCGAACACTCTGATTTAGAATAATGTTCTTAGACAGAAAATGTTCTGTGATACGTTAAGTAATGAAATTGCCAGTAAGACGGTAAATTTAATAAGGGTTGTTTAAGTAAATGAAAGGTAAACCATTGGGTTACAAAGTTAAAAGGAAAAGTAACCCCGGTGGGTTACAAAGCTAAGCAAAGGAAAGGTAAACCGATGGTTTATAAGGTTAAGTAAAGACAACGGTAAACAAAAGTATACTAGTCAAGTTAAAAGGAAAGAATGGTTAATGTTTATATTTTATTATCAATCGAGTGGATTGATAATAAAGAATGTTAACTAATAAGTCGGCTGTCGTTTGATCAGGACACAAAGGCAGACTAATGGAAGGAAAAGGAATGGAATTAGAGAACGCTAGAGTATAGTTCGGGTAAGTTTCAAATCTCACCTACTGCATGAAGTAAATGATTTTTAAATGCTTAGTTATATAATTTGCAAATGGGTTTGCAATTATTAAGCAAGTTTCTTTTAAAGTATATTTGCATTTATTATGCAAAAAGTTTTAAAGTTCAAGAAAAAGATTTGCAATAAATTTGCAATTGTTATGTTTAAAGTCTATTTGATTTTCAATATTTAAAGTATGTTTTGCATTATGACAATGCATAATGTTTTATAGTTTAAGTTATAAGTTTTATAATGCATTTGTTATGCAATAAGTTGCATTTGTTGTGCAATAAGTTTTAGAATAAAAGTTATTATTTGCAAAATGTGATTGCGTTATATGATCCGTGGTGATACAATAAGTTGCATTTGTGATTCAATAAATTTCAGAGTACAAATTATGATTAGCAAAATGTGTTTGCATTTTATGTTGCATTTGTTATGCAATAGGTTTCATAGTACAAGCTATAAATTGCAAGTGTGTTTGCATATGATATGATTGCATTTGAAATGCTCACTAAAGTTAATAAGAAGGTAACGTAAAGAGGAAAAGAAAGTGTCGTACCAGCCTCCTTGTTATGAGGCAATAAAAGTAAAGTTAAAGTTTAACCTCCTAGATGTGAGGTATATGACCATGAAGTTTGATGGTCTTAAGTCTCCCACAAAGGGAGCATCACATTTATGATCTCATGATTAAAGATGTTGGTACGAACACTAAATGTTATAAAGTAAGGAAAGTTAAAGAACGAAGATAGAAAGTTAAACTAAGAAAAAAATGTTCATGAAATGCTCATAATTGAAGTTAATAATTGAGCATAAATGGAGTCATGCATTCTAATGTTGCTTGAATGCATTTTTATGAAATATTTATATGTTATGTTACGGAAAACAGTTAGAGAAATGTTTTATGATAAATATTTATGAAAAATATTTTCATGTTTTCAAGAAAAGGTTTATGAACGACGTTTTAAGAAAAATGTTCAAGATATGTTTTACGAAAAACGTTTATGCAAAACGTTTCAGAAATGTTTTATGGAAAACGTTTATGAAAAATGTTTTCAGAAATGTTTATGGAAAACATTTTTGAAGAATGTTTTCAAGGGAAAGGTTTTTATGAGAAAAGTTTTAAAGCATGATTTAATGATTTGTGAGTTTATGTTTGAACTTACTAAGCGAAAGCTCATTAAAAGTTTTTCATGCTGTAGGTAATTTATTGGTGACCAATAGCACCCGTTAGAAGAGTTGGGTGCTGCGGATGACAGATGTGAAGATTTGGATATGGATACCATCACTGTTTGCTTCTGCTACGTAAAGAAAAGGTTTTCCACTATTTAATATAGTGTTTTTAAAGTTTTAAGAAAATCAGAGTTCTAAGAATTACATTCAAAGTTTTAAAATACAGTTTACGATCTGTTTTATGTAATTATAAACTAAAGTTTTAAGCTATGACTTAATAAATGTTTCTTATTAAGTTTTAAGAAACGATTTGAAATGATTTTAAGGGCATATGTTGAGCGAGGTCTCAACTTGAAATGCAATAGAGGTTGCATCAGTTTTAAAGAACGTTTAAAGAAAAAAAAAATTATTTCAGTACTTTTCTAACTAAGTAAGTAAGATTACTCTTTAAGTAATGACGTTTAAGTAAGTAAAGTGACTGCCCGAAAAGGTGGGTCGTCGCACAGATAAGCCGAATTCAACCGCTAGATTCCACGTGATCATCACCTGCACAAAATCTTGAGTCCTTCAATTTCTTTTACTGAAAGAAAACAATTCAAATTAATAATTAATTCACTTGAGCTTAATTTGCATGATCTACATGTCTTATTTGCATTGAAAATTAAATAAAGGAACGTTATATGAACAAGTAATTAAGATATGTTTGTTGAAGAAAATACCATATTCCTTTTAGGTTTCTAATTTGTATATTTGGTTGCTAACTATGCAAAATTGAGATACACACAAGTATATGTAGACAGATAACAAGTCTTGTTGATAACAAAGAGAATACATTCTGGCTTTTACTTTAATATTGCCTTCTTTTCTTATGTGGTGGAATATTATTCTTTGCTCACAAGGGGGCTATTGGAGAATCCAAAAAAATTGGAAATTCTTGGGTTTTCAAAAAGGAAAACAATATATTATTTTTTCTTTCTTTGATTAGACGAGGAAACTTTTATTCTTATGTTTGAGTATGGCATAAATTAGACGTCAAGTTTGTCTCTGTCTGCTTTGATTCCTTATGATGAAAAGGTCATTTTCTCACCAAAACTTATGTCCTTTAATCAAATATGCTTCGGCAGATTTCTTCCTGTGAGATACTTAATTGACGCGTTCTTGCATTCTGCAAACAAACAAATAAAGTATCTTCTCTTAGTTGGGTGACTTGTACATTTATATGATTTCCACCTATTGGTTGAGTTTGATTTTAGCTTGAGCTACACAATGTTAAAGATCCTTGAGCAAATTTACTCGATGAAAATTAACACATGTTTGATCATGTTGCCTTATTTTCTTATTTTTCGCCCCCCAAATTCTTGCGCTTTGTTGTTTTATTATTATCATGAATATATTAATGGTCACCAATTTTAATATTCTAATTGTCCAAGCAAGCGTATTGACTGCATGAATTGAGAAATTCACTGTATTTATAAGTACTAAACCAATTACTTCTTGTCTGCTATTTTCGTTTGGGACGTTTGTAAATATTGCTCTACACCATTGTGTTAGAGTTTATTTGATTAAAGGAACAATAACAATTAGATTATGATACCTTGTACTTTTGAACTTTAATTTTTGGATAATAACGGTTTGATAAATTGGTGCTCGATACATTTTTCCTTTTTTTTTTCATAAAATACCTTTAAATAACTGTGCCCCTCATCTGAGACTTAAAACATCCTTTTAAGTAAAAACTCCAAATTAATTTCTTTAATGCATATAAAGTAAGGCTAATTATCATTTAAAAAAATAAGATTAATTACATAATTATACCTCCTAGTTTTAACTATTTTTCAAAGTGTCTCTCTATTTTTAGAAACTACAAAGATATTCTTTTAAGTTTGAAACCTTATTTCAATTTCAACCCTATAAATAGAAAAAAAAATTGGCAAAACAATATAACTACTTTTAAACAGTTATGAAAAATATTTTATAGATTTGAAAACATAAAAATTATTTTCAAGGTAATTTATATATCAAAAAGCAAAGCGAATCACGTTAATTTTGCTCTGCTAGAGCTTTTGGACTTTCATTAGTGCCACCACCTTACCCCCCAAGACTGACATCCGGCGCCCATCTTCGGTAGGCTATCGATGCTTTGGTCTTGGGGAGGGGGCGGCACCTTGGAGTGGTGGACTACATAAGGGCTTAGCCAAAAGTGGTCTGATAGTGGAGTAGTGATGGCTAAGCAGGGTTGGGAGGCTCACGATTGGGTTTTGAAACAGGAGGGTGGAGAGGTTAGCATGGGAGAGTGGGGGGTTGTGAGTTGCCCTCGGATGGGGGTGCTTTCTCTCTCATGCTTCAAATTAGATCCAATCTCTAGGCTTTGGGGGTAGTCCCTGTGTTTCCAGTTGTGCTTTTCAATGGATGAAGCTGCTCTCTGTGGTTGTTTTCTTAATAAGTTTTTGTTTTGGTTTATGTAAAATAATTGTGGCAGAGATTCTGCCGCATCGGTGATTTCTGTAATAACAGAGATAGTCTTCTCACCTTTGGGTTTAGTTTGTTTGTCTCCTCTACTTGCTATTGTCGTAAAGTGTATAGGTATCCGGCTAAACCTTAGTCTAAACCGCGTTGTATACACCCTCAACAAGGAGGGTTTGGCTTCATTCGACTGGTCTTTCTATCAACTGTAATCGGTTTGTGAAACGAGCCTTTCTCGAGTTCTATTGTATGCATCAAGCAAGCTTTTTCCCTCTGGGTCTCGATACTTGAATTTCATCCCCGTACGTCATCTGCCTTTACGATGGATCCAATTAGTATTTGCGGTCAGATTCTTCCACACTTGGTGGTCTCATACGACTATGTTTGTACTTGTTTTAGTTTCAATGAAAGTTCCCATTTCAAAACAAAACATAAAAAAATTCTGAAACAAAACATTAAATTTCAAAAAAAAAAAAGATTTCAAGTTTTATTTCTTTTTAAATGCTAAAATATTTTTAAAAAATTCTCAAAAAAAAATATTTTTCAGAAACAAATACGATCTTATTAAATTTATCTTTGTCTTATCTGCATGTTTTTTCTATCTAAAAAGTTTGCGAGAGATAAATTTAAAACATGGATAAATTTAAAACATTTTTTTCAAATTTAAAGAATACCATTGTAATTTCTAAAAACAAAAGGATAAATAAAAAAATAATTAAAACTAGAAGGTATAATTATATAATTAACCCATGCATGAAATTCTAAAAGTAGAAAAAACAAATGTGGAAAAAACGTAAACTATCTTTGTGCCTTTTTTTGAAACTAGAGGTGGGAGAATTCGAATATTACATCTTATAGGATAGTTGGGTGTGGTATTACTGCTAAGCTATGCCTACAATCACACCTTTGTCACTTTTTTATAAAATGATGTGAGGTTTTCTTTTTCTTTTCTTTTCTTTTCTTTTGTGAAAAAAAAAAATTCCCTTGAACAATGCTTTCATTTGGTGTGCAATAAGAAGTAAGGAACCATTAGCAACCTTGAAATCAAAAGAAAATTAGTTTTATTTCTCTTAGATACTGCAACGATTGAATCTAATATAAAAAATAGTGAGAATTTTTTTACTTTGTCAATACCAATTGTTGTGAGTGATCTCGGTGGCCCATTGAGCCAAGTTCGAGATCAATTGAAGCCCGTTAAGAATGCACAAGTTTAGAGGTTGAGACCATGTGAAGGACAAGTTTACCAAAGCTCTCTAGAGCCTCAAGATAAGGTCAATTAGCACAAAGTCAAGATAATAGGATGACCACATTCAATGAATAATCATAAACTTAATAAGATACGAAAACAAAATCGCTTCAAAATCAAGGGTGTAACATTCCATGTGTGATTAAAGGGGATATCAACCGTGAGACAAGGGGAGAGTTCAACCTAGATAATTATATAAAAGGATATTCTCATTATTCTTAGAATTAATTCGTAATAATTATTTCATTTTTTCTCATTTATTGGTAAAAGGGCTATGGATAGGGGTTGAGACCCATGAAAAAGCCTAAGCCTCATTTTGAGAAAATTATTGTGTGTATTCTTTCTCAAAGAATAGTGAAATCTCTCGAAGTGGGAATAACTCATTCCGAATAAACCACTATAACTTTGTGGATTCTTTACTATATCTGTAAATCCTTTTATTTTCAAACTAATCAAACAAACGCCATGGTGAGGAATAGTTTGATAATTATTATTGTTGACGAATTTTCACCATCAACACCTCTTTTAATTTGAATTAATGTCTTTCTATTAAGATTAAACCTCCTAAATTGGAATTTGATTTTCACCATATACGAGGATCTATGGCTGAATGGTTAAACCATGCAACTAGTAATTGCGAATTCTACGTGTTTTTAGATTAAAAGGAATGAAATGACACTTTTATTAAAAAGAAAAAAGAAATGAAGGTGTTGGGTATTATATTTGAGGTATTTATTCTTTTTTTAATGGAATTTTAATTTGTGTTATCCAACCATTAGGGTCAAAATATACTACGATAAAATACGATAGGAAAACCATTCAAACACACACACACACATACATGTATATGATAAGAAAAAGGTGGTACTTTGCATCAGCGTTTTTGATAGACAACCATGTATTAGTCCTCTTAAGAAAGATTCATTTTTTGGTCCTTACAAAAACAACACCATACTTCATTTTTCAACTCAAGATACATACTTTGCCAAAGAGATGAATTAGCAAGAATAAAATATTTTTCTGGAAACCGGTTGAGGTTGTTTAGTCATGCAGAACAAAAGCTAATTGTAAAAACTAACGCATTTTTTCTTTTCCAACTGTAACGTCATTTGTTTGGTATAGAACACCCGTATGTTAAAAGAGTAAGATCCGCTTACTCAAAAAACAAAAATAAAATCTGGAAAGGAGGCTCATGCTTTTCATAACGTCATTTTCTTTTCCAACTATAACGTCATTTCTTTTTATAACGTCATTTGCTTCTACTTCTTTTTATCGTTACAAATGGTTGTGTGCCATATATGTCAATAATTATTTTCTATATAATCACACATGTTTACTTTTAAACCTACAGATAATTACAGATATCACCACAAAATTTTACGTGGTAATTTATCACGGCCTGAAAATTAGTAGTGATATTGGAAGTTCTGACATCTTTTTAGATTGTATTACAGTGAATAACACCAATGCATAGAAATTGAAATTTAGTTTAGAGATAATGTTTAGTTGAAATATTATTTCCACCCAATGCTTTTAGGAATGATGCACCTATCCCCTCTATGTTTTACAAATCAGGTTAAAAGCCTCACCGGATGGGAGGTTAGGGGAGGCTGAGGAAGGTTTTTCGCACGACTTATGAGAGCGTTTGGCAACATCATCCCAACTACTACAGAGTAAAGCTCTCATATACTGCAATGTAAAGCAAAAATAGGAAACAATATAAAGCTCTCACATGCTGCAATAAATTGGTTCTAACTTTTGGTTCTAACTGCGTTGCCAAACGCAAACACAAGGATAATTTGTTTGAACATGATTTGTAAACGTGAAGATAGGCGCAACATTCCCAAAACAGACTGAAACTTGACATTTTGATAAAAACACAGGAGGTTTTTGTTATTATCCCTCTCTCAATATCTTCTATATAAAATGATCATAGCAAACAACTATATTATTGTCCATACCAACTAATAAATGATAAATAGACAATCCTTACTAGCAAACTTCAGGATACCACAGTGGTAATTTCCATATATAAAGTTCATCTAGCTTTAGCTTTACACAAAGGTTTCAGATGGTTTATTTATCTTTAAATGTTATTGGATTTTCACACGCAACTTTAAGTAAATTGGACATTGTCTTTAAAAATAATAATAATAATAATAATAATAAAAGCACATAAACGCTAATCAACGGATATCTGTAAATGAGAGTGAACCATACACTACATGAAGAGTACAGCAATGAAGTAGAGCATGAGATTATCTTCTTTGTAGAGCAGCCGGTAAGACATTTCTGAGCTTCTTCCTAGAGAGTTTTTGAAAGGCAGAACCTAACAATGGCCAGCTTGTAATTATCGCAATGTAAGCAAGTAACCATATGGAATACCTGTTCTGTCGACGCAGAAGATACAAGCATCTTCTAACAGAAGAAGTTGAATCAAGAGGCTTTGCATCCTGGACAGCAGTAGCTTGCACAGATGATTGTTCAATGTTTGGCACAAAACTGGACTTCGTTTGTATACTTTGTTCATCTTTGAGGCCTGTGTCTGAAACCATTTCAGTTCTTTCACTATGAACCGGCCCTTGCGGCTCCAATAATTCTTCTCCCGAATCATTGTCTTTTTGTTCATTGCCTATTGCAGCCACCATTCCATCTTCTGCAACACTTACAAATGGACCCTGATCAATTGTAGAATCCAAAGACGATTGGGGGCCAGTACTCGGAATCTGAAATAGAAAGACCAAACCAATATTAGTGTGCAGAAATACAAGACAAAGGAGTTAAATAATAACATGTCTGATTATTGACAGCATCAGAAACCATAGAAAAGCAATTATTATTATTATCATACTAGCTTCTCAGCAAACCAACTTAATTACAATAAACTGAACCTTGTTCTGCACATGCATATACTGGCTAGAATGTAGGACCCTTAAATATTCACCTGTAGCCCTTACCCACCTGCAAGTGAAAAGAAATTAACCAACAACATTAGGAAATGTTGATTATATGTCACCCAAGGCCACAAAACTAACGCACGTGAGATGATATCCATGGAAAAAATTTTGATACAACAATGAATACAGTACAAAAGCAAACAAAATTCCACATTTCACTTAACTCTGGGTTAAAACCGACACAGAATCTAGTATAATGCAGTTCAAAATATGGTATGAAGTCTTAAAATCATCTGGGTAACAATTATGAAAATCATTTTAACAATTAAATCTGTTAATATGAAATATGTAATTATGGAGTACCACAAGCGAGCTCCAGTTATCCCTTCAAAGAAAGCAAGATGTCCTCCATGTTTTACTGTAGCCAATACAACGTTTTTATTTAACCTATGAAAGACAAATATCTGAAGTCAGGAACTGAAAACAAATGAAGAGAAAGCATTCACGAACATAATTAAAGCATCTCCACCTGCATTCATCCCAAGGAATGGCTTCTCTAGTACAAACAGGATCATCCAAAGCACTGATACAGAGAAGAGGGACCAACACGTTTCCTACATATCCGGCACTGCTGCAGCGCCTGTAGTACGTATCCACAGTCTGAGAAAACAACATACTCTTGGTAACTAATAAAGAGAGGGAAAAAAATTGAGAACATGATGAAATCATGAAATACCATGCATGCATACCTCATATTTCCCAACAAGGCGTGTAGCATGGTGGTCGAAATCTCTAATAGAGCGTGACTTTTAAAGCAAAAGGGGAGAATGTTAAAACAAGCATTAAAGCAAAAGGGAAGAATGTTAAAACAAGCATTAGTTGAAGGCCGCAGAAGATATATGTCAAGTGGCACAAAACACTCGTAAGATTATATTAAAGATCTGGCACACCACAACACCAAGGGTCATCCTTTATAATGTGAAGTGATATTTAACATCGTTGCTTCTAGCAGAAAAAGTTTCTACATCCTTGCATATGCCTCACAAGCCATATGTTGCATTCCCATTAATCACCATCCATTAGCTTCATAATTAAATTGTTTTGCTATGTTAACGTGAGAGGGAACAACAATTGCATAGCAGTTTTATTTGTAGCAAATAAGATGCATTCTTTTCCAGCTTCAATGGAGATATAAGTGCAACTTATTTTTTGTTATAGATGTTTTTTCTCCTGTCTTGAGGAGAGTAGCTCGCTATATCATGAAAGGAAGTAATGAGGCATGAAAAAGTATCCACTCTAAAATTTAGAAATAGTAGCGGGAAACCATCCATTTGCTGTTACAAAAGTCGGATATTGCAGGACAGACTCTCAATCTCATCATTTATTAATGATCAAAATTTTCACGATCATCTTATAAAGCCACATTTAATTAAGATCTTCGTCATCCACTAAATTAAACCAGTTGTAAGCAAGAAACGCACATGCAAAGAAGAAAATCCACTTTCCTGAGTCGTAACAAGGACTACATTCTTAATTACTCAAGGAACATTTTCCATTTCCTTTTTGTGTGCGCACGCGCGTGTGTGTGTGTGTGTGTGTTTGTCTCAGGCCACAGATTTTTGAAATCATTCTTGGCGAATTTGTGGCTAGAAAAGAGTCGTAAAATTAAAAGAATGTCCAGTTCTATGGAATGAAAACGGGAATTGAAGCCAACCTTTATAATGCCTTCCCAATTCGCAAGGCGAGAATAGCGAGGCTCATGCCTGCAAAATCAACATTTGCATTACTATCAAAGTTGTGAAAAAAAATATATCAACAGAGACAACTAATTAATTAAGGCATAAACTTGAGTCTTTAACGGCCATCTAAGTATAAGCTTTGAATACATGTGCAAATGTAATGCATGCACATCTATGGAGTAGAAAAGTCCTCTGAACGTTCATGGAACTATTAAGTATTAAATTTCATTGTCTATTTAATCAGCAAAAGGGGAGAATATACGTACAATTGAGCGTAACCTTGAAGGCCAATAGTAAGTGCTCTGTCATAAAATGTCTGCACAAACCTACGCCTTATAAATCGATCACCAATCTGCACGATAAAAAATGAAATTGGGAAAGGATAGACAACCAATGAGAAACTACTTTCACATTGATCAGTAGTCCTTATAGTTAATTATAAACCAAAAACTAAGTACCCTAGGGAACATACTTTGAAAATACACATCAAATCGTGAAAGAGAATAGTGCATTTTGGGTGTTTAGATATCAAAAGAACCAGTATGAATCATGTAATGTGATGAAGCAGTAAGTCTTAAAGTTGTTTCAATAAGGATCTGCATCAAGTCCATAATACATTCATTAAAGTGAGTCTAATAAAGAATGTTATTATCAGATAACATGATTTAGTACAAGAGACTAAATAGGGGATTAACTCATAACAAGTAGTGTGAATCAAGACCTTAGAGGTTAATGATTTTAGATCATGTAGGTTTAAGACAGTCAAATTTCAATTCAGTGAAAATAAGTAGACACAAGGGAACAGTGATGGATAGTCAAAGAGACAACAAGAGTGAGAACTTTTGTCAATCCAAGGTCAAGATTAACAAGGAAAGACATGGAAACAAAGATGTCGATCACAAACAACAATAGAAGGATCAATAAATGGAGGGCATCTGGATTTTAATGAAAGTGCATATATATTACAAGATATAAGACACAAGTTTTATCCAAGAGGGCCGGGCCAACCATGCTGACACTCAGCTTTAATTTATGTCATAGAAAGTAAGGAGATCAACCATCAAGACTTTCTAAATAATTTTATGCAATCTTCTATTCGTACAATTATTCTCACACTCAGAAATATATTTTCCATAAATGAACACTAGTCTACAGTCAACGTCTAATCTAATTTGATGCTGCAAAATATTCACTTGTGTGTGCTCACTGTACACAGATGTAAACTACGCATATTCCAATTTCTCTAGCAGGACCAGGCGCATTGGAAAATAGGTTTGGTCCAAGAAATAGAAAATTCTTGCATAATTTTTGTTATAGCAATGTGATCATGTGATGAACATTTACACCAAGTCGAACACTAACCAAAAGGTCCCAAGGGGAGCAGATAGCTACAGCTCCAGCAACAGGAACGTTGTCACCATCCTCCCCAAGATATTTTACCTAAAGCAATGAAATAAAAAGAGCAAAATATTATTCACAAGTCCAGAAACATTATTAATTATTTATGTGACGAGCTAAATATTTTCCCTAAGACCTAAGAAAATGAGGTGAAGTACCAGAACATTGGCTCCGATACTAGTTCCAACTGCAAATAAAGGAGCCTTGGGGTATTCATGATGCAGATGATTGATAATTACGCGAATATCTTCAGTCCATCCAGCATTATAAAAGCAATCAGACTGCAAAATTTTCCATTGAAAAAATATGTTAACCAAAAAAACTACGAAGTCATTTTTTTCAACTAACATATTAGAAGCATTACAACCCAGGCAATCTGTCTCTTCACGAAGTCAATGCAGCTATTTTAGGTGAATTGTACAAATCTAGTATATCATGTTTCTGGCTTGTATACTTCAAAACAAACTAATCTGTCACTGTAGAAAATTACCCAATCCCTTTGTAATTAAAGAAGGAAACACATGGAAAGATGAGACTGACAAAGACCCCACAAATTTGATTCTAATACACCAAAAAAAAAAAAAAAAAAACCTTTCATGTTTAAAATAACCTTCCATTCTATTATGGCCTAATTAAATGACCAAACTACCCATCACTGCTGCTAAAGCCACAAAATCTTCATAACCCTCTCCACAAATAGGTCCCTTCACTTTATTGGGAGTCATCAAGTCTGATTTCATAACAACCCAATGGCACAATAAAATGTCAAGAGATATCTCCATGAAAATTCACCCGATTAAGCCAAGTTTACCATCTAGTCATTGTCAAGTTTCATCTAGGACAATTTTCCCAACAAAGGTAAGTTCCTCGTTTTCAAGGCACAGTGAGTCCACCATATAACTAGACATCCACTTCGTTTGACACCATCCACAAAAGATCTTACTCAAGTTCTATTGTTAAACTACACAATCAAAGACCTCAGGTTCTTTGGATAACTTCCTTTTGCTTAATATCCTTCTAGATCCAAATAAAAACCCAATAAAACAGGAAATATAAAAATACATCTGTACGTGGAAAAGTTACAGAAAACACTATTATCCCCTTTTCCTTTGGTGATTCTAAATTGTAATCATAAACAAAGTAGTATGCAAATATCATTTGCATTCTTGAATTTTCCAACTCTAGGAATCAAGAAAAGACAAGGAACAACTCCTGTTCTGCACGGAATCCTGTTTTCCTTTACTGGAAAAATTTCTCCTTCATGTCAGAAAGTTCTCTTTCATTTTATCTGCTTTTTACAAATGGAGAATCAAATCTCAAAATAATGTCTAATTATTATACATATGATGTAAGACAGAAAATTAGAGAATTTGTGTTTTATTCGGATTTTTATTTTTATTTGATGCAGCAGAAGTTAAGATAAATAAAATATATGTAATATTTGAAAGAAAACCAAGGTTTTTATATTATTTATGGAAAAAGACTCCTCTGAAACAACAAGCTTATATATTAGGTAGCCTTATTTACAGTCTTAGTTGGAAAAATAATTTAAATAAAATACAACATAGATAAACGTCCTAACATGTTAATAATAAAAATCCAAATCGAGCAAAAAATAAATATAGATAACAATTATATATATATACATATATATTGCATATAAATCCTAATAAAACACAAATTTCCTCATTTTCTGTCTAACACCACATAGCAACAGTACACCATCCTACCAGCAAACAAACCAGAAACAGCAAACGTTAATGTCTTATTATATTCATATCTTTTTGATGTAGTCAAAACCAAAATTGCTTGGTTACATTATAAGTGACAATAAGTTAATAATTAAAGGTTACAAATTGACATCTAAAATGGAAATGAAAGATCAACATAAATGGTGTTTCAATTTAAGAAAGCTGCTCACAGTAATTGAAACGCCACCAAGTCCTCTGTGGTTGCTGACAACTACATTCCACCCACTTTTTGCCGTACTAAAAGCAAGGTGCTTTAAATACTGCAACAAGCATAATGAAATTGATCTAATAAAATCTCTAGTTCTCATACATAAAGTACTTGAAAATGATAAAAGTTGCATGGATGAGGCTACAGAGAAAATAAATTATCCTAGCAGTTAAGCTTTGGATTATATTTGGCTCATCTGTGATCTCGTCTAAGTAGCTGTGATCTCACTTTTGGTATAATACAGGCTGTACTTTATTTAAATAAAATGTGGAGAAAAAAGTGGTTCCATATATGTTGTATCTTCCCCCCAAATTAATAAAATTGTTCTCGTTTCTTTTTCAAAATAATAATAATAATAATAAAATTTGGATAAAAAAGGGCTGTAGTTAATTTTAAGTGGTCAATGGCCATGAATTGAAACTTAAAAGGACAATCCAAGGATTTCAACTAGACGTCAAATTGTCAGCCAAGGTTGCACGGATGTGATCAATAAATTAGTTCAAGGCTCCACAGTCATTTATGTTTCTTTTTCCAAGAGGTACTGGTACTCTATCTTTGCAATTCTGTTTTGTTCAAATAGTCTTTAAGGGCAACTTTACTAACTTGTAAAGGAATTCAGTGGAGAAACAGAAAGGTTTCCAGAAAGAAGGGAAGAAAATAAGAAAAAGATGATCGACCCTTTTTCTATTGTTTACTTGCCAGTGGCCTATTAAGAAGTGAAATTGGAAACTCTTTGATCCCCTTTTCAATTGCTTTCTACTTTTACTACATCCAGGAATAGGAATAACAGTAAATCAATTAAATATACTCGTCCATTATTTAAGGCAATTATTAACTAAAAACTTACTAAAAGTATATAAATAATTTTTGTAGTATATTCTAATTGAGGAGGAAACAAAGCTAGGAGGTAACTTATCGTAAATCTGGTGGAGCAAAGACTTAAAAGTAGCTACTCCAAAATGTGTGAATGCACATTTCTAAAGTAGATTAGTGGGATAACCATTCCACTTCAAATATGATATTAACTAAAACTCTTGGACCCCAATTTGTGACCCCCCACCAATATCATAATATATAACCTAAATTACCCACCCCACTATCCCAATGTTATGACACTATGAGTGATTAAACTAAGGTTTTTGTAAAAATAACTTTGTTCCATTCCATTCCAATAACTAACCATACATAAAATTGTGACTCCAGTGTTAATTCCAATGTTCAACCAAACGTCATAATTGGAATTAACCATTTACTATCTTTCTACCCTAATTACATTCTTATACAATTCCATCAAACCAAACATCACCCAAGTTCTGTTTGAATCCCTTGAAGGTGTATTCGGCCATCTGTAAGTCTGCAAGTTATTTTTTGGGGAAAATGTACCCAATTTTTTTTCCTGGTATTAGATATCTCAACCACACAAACAGACAACCAACATACTTTCCAAATTCCCTTAAACCTCTTGGCATTAATTTACCTGCCCTTTAATAGTTGGTCTAGCTTCATGGGAAACGTAGAAGTGTAGAAGTCTTTGATATAATGAAGAGAAAATTCAAGACATAAATGAGTTGAATATTGTATGGTCGATGAAGCTAACATACAACCTTTTGTTAATATTGAACCATTCTCCACAAAGCCAATGGCCTATAGACCTTGCTTAATTAAGGCACCCCAAATATGCAAATGGTTTTTTTTTTTTTTATAAGCAATATGTGGATGATGTTATCTGCAAAAATAAAAGTTAATGAAATGCTCGTACATATTATGATTTCACGTTTACATGATAACTTCAATTTTCAAACAACATCTAGCCACCGAATTCTAATGTCATAATCATTGTTAAGGTTCTTTTTTTTTCTTTTCTTTTTAGTCTATAAGAATGTAACTCATCTATATACTTGTATTCCTAGATTTTAAATAAACCATTATATGAAGTTAATCTTCTAGCATAAAGCAAAAGTGAGATAACTATTCGATTAACTTACAATAGTTCAAACCAACTTCCATTTTTCCACGCTTGATGAAATTATTCATAGAGGGAACAAGGTCAAGATAGGGAGTATTTATGCAGGTAACTTCATGAATGAGTGCAAAATAGCATAGAACTTACAGCAGACTGAGAGTCACTGGTTAAACCAGGAATCACCACCATAATTGGGGTTGTATCATCTCTAGAAATCACATTGTTCATGTGAAAACCACCATCCACAACTATAAGAAAATTCAAGTACGTCAATCTAGTAAAGGAATTGTTTATAATCTGTGAGGCTCACAACAATATAGTGAAAATCATTGGGGAAAAAAAAGGTGAGCAGTTTGATGACAAGTAGAATTCACTAGGCAAGCATTTGCATACATGCATGGTTCCCAACCCAACCTCCTCCTCCCCGTCCATATTGCTTTTTGTGTTTGCAACAACAAATTATAGATGGAGCTTTTTTTGCATATAACTCAATCATACACAAAACACTTTAATATAGTAAGTACTTCATAGTTACCATCAGATTTTGTTAGCCAATCCAAGGCAATAGTTCCACCGTCGGAAGCGTGGAAGAGTTCTCTGAAAGACAATATCATATCATTTTAGATGAAACCACAGTAAGAAATACAGCCATATAACATCTTGCTATAACAAATAGGAACTTTACTAAGGAAAGAACACACTAAGATTGCAACGGTTAGCGAGCTGGAATCTCTTTCTTATTAGAACAAAGTTAAATTACAGAAAAATAACTTCACAGAAATACTGGAACAGAACTGTTGTTTGTTCACATTTCATATAAATAACCAGCTTTAGGAGCTTATTCCTCTTAACAATTAACAGTTCATGGAAATACCTTAGTTGACGTTTTATGTCCTTCCACTTTTTCCAAACTAAATTTATTGGTGCATTATCTGAGACAAACTTGTTCAAGGAAAGTTAAATTTCAAAGCTGCTAATCCATAAATTCTCCATTCATAAAACATAGACAGATTAATTCTTCCATCTAAACAGCATTTGATTCAACTTCTAACGGAAGAACTATTATATGGCAACGAAAATGATGTAATCAATACTCAATATGCTCAGAAAATATAAAATTGACAATTAAAGAAGTGAAAATTAAGGCCAAGAAACACCAAATACCAATAGGGACAAAAAAAAAGGGGAAAGAAAGACAGACCTTTTGTAGCTGAAAACAGGTGGCCTTCCAAAGAAATTGAGAAAAACCGTCTGAATATGAGGGCTCGACAGCCATGGCGTCGCCAAATACCTGCGTCATTTCAATTACCATCATCAATGTCGATAATCCATTTGGTCACCGAGAGAAATAACAAAGACAGAAAAATATCTTGACCTGCCATGGAGAATCCCGCACTTGGAAACGACGCCATTGTAGATTTGGGAAGACGGATTGTAGGTCAAGGCGACGGGACATCCGCGGAATCCGGAGAGAACGTCTTCGATGAAATGGAGCTCGAGAAAGTTGTAGAGGAAAACAGAGAAAGAGAGGAGAAAGACGAGGAGGTAGTGGGAGAAGGGGATAAGGGAGAGGCCGCGGAGAAGAAGCGCGTAGGGATTGGCGCAGTCGCCAAGGCCGAGGGAGGAGCAATCCATGAATGTGCGATTGCGAAGAAGCAATCGGCGGTGGTGAAGATGACGGGACGGAGAGTTCGAGAGCCAGACCCTGAACCGTCGGTAACGGAAGAAGGAGATCAAACGTGAAGTGTGAACATCCAATAGCTTGGTTGACCACGTCACCCGAATTACTGTGGGGCCCTTTTCAGACAATGGGAGGGCAATTAGGGAGAGAGAACAAAAGAGTGTACCTAGCTATCCTCGTACTAAGTAAAGACCCGTCTTAGATAGGGTTAAAAAAAAAAAAAATGGAGGGTGTAAAAGGTAACTCAAGCGAGGGGGCGAGTTGACAAGTCTTTGATTGTATTTCTTTTTTACTCGTCGGATTTAATTGTGTTATATTTTTGAATTAAATATAATATATGTTATATGTTATAATATATATAATTGTAACTTTTAAAAATAATTTTTTATTACATAACATTTTAGAAAATATAAAAATATAATTTTCTTTTATTTTTAACTTTAAGTCTTCTATAAATGTGTTAATTGTTTAATTATTTATTTATTTATTTATTTCATCAAGAAAATCACTAATGAGGTAAACACGAATCAAGAGTACCCTAAGTCTATGACAGGAAACATGTCCAATCCCTTGTCAATTTATGTGAGTTGATGGGACAGGGATAGGATTGTTTTTCTTTGTGGGGCAGGTTTGTGAGAATGTTTTCATGTCCAAAATTTGTTACGTTGCTATCCCTAGATATGACCTTACAGTCAACTCGGAACAATACTCAGGACTACTGGACAGCACCACAAATAGAACGAAATCCTGCAACATGGATCACACTTTCTATTTATTATGTTGTTTAGTGTATGTGTCTGTATGTGTGTGTGTATTTGAAAACATTTATGCTGTTTAGTATTAGTGGTGCTTGCAAGCCTTTTTCATTCCACACAAGTCTTCATCCTACAAGTGAGTAGGGCTTGGTGCACAAAAACTAATTAAATGGTTGGCTTGCTAAAATATAGGTTTAAAATATTCGCCCATAAATCAGTATGGACGATTTGCAATGTGACATTTGTTAGGATAGATTCCCTTGAAGCAAATGATGCTTTGTAAAGAACATATTAAAAAACAAAATAAATAAAATAAATTTTCCATAACATTTATATGCATGTATTTCGAATATTTTATGAATATCATTAAATTTCATAATTATCTATATACCTCAAATATTGTATGTAAGTGTTCTGAACAAGATGATAATATTTAAGGGTGTTAATTAAAATGGTCAATATTATATAATTAATTATGCAATTAATACGTGAAATCTTTAATTGAGCGTTACTAGTACAGGTCATTTCTATTAAGAATAAGAGGGTCTTTATCCGAACCGTTAATAGAAGGAGTTATTAAATAAGTGTACTATACATAATGAGATCATGTAGGACCGGGACATGATGTGATATGAATGGCTAAACAATTTTCATTAGAATATAGCAACTTATAATCACATATATCGATGTTCATACATAAGATGGTCATAATACTAAGTTATTAGCAAACTCTTAGTTATAGAATTATGTTTTTTGATTTACTTAGCACGGATTCGAGTATCTAATCTTATCTCTTATATTTTGGAGACATGGTGAAGTAAGTATCCGGGAATATTAATATTATAAGATGGAATCTATTCATTCTTTAACGAGACTTAGGTAAATAATTCTCTTAAGTATTGATTCGGGTCTTAAACAATATGAGCGCTCAATTCCTGATTAAACACTCAAAGATAAAGAATTAATTAGAAGGTTAACGGATTTTTCTCAACTCTAATCATGAATTATTTATGGAGGATCAATTTATATGCAATGAATATATCGAATGGACGACTCTAGAATATGAGTAATTACATTTATAAGTTTAAGAATGTAATTTCAATTTTTTAGTGGAGTAACATTTGAATTAATAAAAGAGTGATATATTAATTAAAGAGTTTAATTAATATATTCATTTTATTGAAGCTTGAAATCATGTCTATCAATCCATCGTTATCCTTGTAAACACAATTTAGATAAATAAAATTATTGCTTTAATTAATAATTCTAAATTAAATTTCTCTCGAAATAAATTAGTCTACAATTTATCATTATTAAATAATGAGATTATTTAATAAATAAATAAAAATGGAAGACACATGGTGGGTCACCCTTTACGTGTGGCACAAAGCACAAACTATGTAATGACATGGCGATTCGAGTCATTGCTTAAAGCTCTTTTCTTAAACTTAATCTTAATTTTACTTATAAAAATGTTGAATTTTTTTGTCACTTACTCATATTACTTAGAGGTCATAATAAATATGTTTAAAACACTTGCTTACTTATAAACAAAACATTTTTTGAAACATTTTTACAAAAGCGGTTCTAGCTTACTACTAGACCTTAACATACACAATCAAATAAACAGTTTTTCAAAAAGTGGAATTTTAACTTGTAGCAGTATCCATAATTCACCATCACATACGACCCATCGCAGCACCCAGCTCATCAACTTTTCATACTAAAATTTTAGTAAGATTTCCCACAGCATAAAGGCTCTAGATGAGCTTTCGCTCAGCAAGTCCAAACATATCCCACAAAATATTTATATAGGATTACTAGTAGTAATACAATGCATGATTCTCATTATGCTTACTTATGAACATCTTATCATAATTCATATCTTATTCTAAATTAAGGGCCTAAGTGTTTGTACCAAATGCACATGATCATCGAACACCGAGATCATATCTTAATTTGATGCTCTGTTTAGTCGGTAGACATAATCCTCGCCTGAGTGGAGGTTGGTATGACACTTAATTATCTTATCTTGACTTCCTTAACTTGGAGTTTAGATTACCAATCTTGTATCTTAGTGAACGTACTTTTGTCATGACTTGGTGTCTAAGACAACATACCTAACAATTGCGGTCATAAATCATACATTAATAAAGCATATAAAAATCATTTTTCTTCATAACGTAGGTAAGGTTTGAAACTTACTTACTCCTCGCGGTTGTGTATCCACGTAAATCTTTTTCCTTAGTTAGTCCTTTTTTTGTCATGTTTATGTAACACCTGACTATTACTTTGAGTCTATATTATCGATCTGTTTATACACCGCTTGACTCAGGTAAACTAAGCTTAATTTAACATCTCATTATACGGTTTTGAACTTTGTATGATGAGATTTATCCATTGTTTAAAACCTTGAGCTTAATCGGCAAGGTCGAGTTCATTTTAATCATCTTTATAAAATGACGATTTTGCCCTCAACAAGTCTTGGAAAATTTTTAAAGTCTTTGGAATTAGACTTGTGATTGCTTTCTACCCAAAATAGTGCAGAAAAATCTGATTGTACATGAAAACTCTTTGCTAATTTTTATGGTTTTGATCCAAAACATGAAAATATTGACATTTTTGCCCCTGGCACCAAAGGAAAATTGTTTGTCACCATATCGTATAGTTTTTAACAGGAATTAAAACTCTCCAAAGGCTCTTGGACATATTCAAATATTTTAAAAAGTTTTTCTCATTTTTACGGTTTTAAAAATTTTGCGATTAAGTCTTGTAAAATTTATAACTCAAAATCGGTGTGAAGTCAGTAGGAATATTATTTCACGAAAGTTGACAATTTTGATGAGATCTACATTCTCCGTGTTTTAAGTTTTTCGAAATCAATCGTTTTGATAGACTTTTTGGCTAATCTCGAACTGAGCAGATTTGAAAATAGCCTATTTCGAGTTGATCTAGTTGGAATTTGAGGAAATTTTCTCCACAAAAAACATTTATTTTGTAGTTTCTAATAAGTCATATATTGAGCTCGAAAATCAATTCAGTCTCTATGTTCTTCAAAAACTTAGATCTATAAAAATTGTTTCAAAGGTGTGTTGCAACACTTTAAACAACAAAACTTCCTTTTTAGTGTAAAAACCTTAATCTAAGCATAATAATCACATCCATAACCATACAATACAAAAACAAATCATACTATAATATGTTCCTTACATGCCAAAGTCCATAATCATATTGTAACCCATGATAATTTAAAAACACAAACTTTGAACACAAGTTTAAGGTTAGAATTTTACCTATGGGATCCAAAAGTGCAAACCTTCCCTTATGAGTTTGAAACCTTTTTAAAATCTACTTGATAACAAGATCAAAATACAAGGAAAAAGATCTAATTCAAAGCTTAAACCAAACCTTGGATATGTTAGAAAAAGTTTTAATTTTTATCTTAAAATCTCTTTGAACTTCCTTCAGTCCTTCTCCAAACTTCTTAATCTTGTTTCTAGAGATGATTTGAAGACTTGATTCAACAAGATTTTGAGAGAAATTTCACTAAAGGGGCAGTTTTGAGAGGAAAATGGAGATAGAAATTTTTGTTCCATGAAACAAAACTTGGAGGACAAGAAACAAATGAATTTTGAAAATGACCCCTTGGCCTTTATAGAGCTTGATTCTAGGGACTTAAGTGCAAGAAAAATTTGCTTAGAATCCCCTTAAGCAATTCAAATTTCATTCGAAATCAAGAAGAAATTTTTGGACTCTTTTTGAGATACGCAGATATGATCAAAGTACACCTAGTGTACTAGGTTTTACTTTATCGGTCTGATTTAAGCTAAATCTGTATTTTTCTTGTTCTGACAGTATGGTTTAGAGAAGATATTTTTCTTATCAGTCTAAAAATATCCTAATACACTGTGCACCTATACTTTAATTACTCAGCAATAGTAATTCATCTGTCTATGTGAGAACTAATTTTGTATAATTCTACTGTGTTGCTAACTTATCTGCTCTGAATGTATATTGGATACTATTAATGGCTAGACTGCATATGCCAATATCTATATTCGCTTATCTGACTAGTATACTATCAATTTTTATATTGCTTAGGACTTTAGCATGATTTTTTAATCTTATTGTCCCATATTTATTGGGTATTTTTATGACAGGAATTGGATTTTATCATAATCCATATAATATTAATTTTGCCTCTTAAGGCATTTAACAAATTTTGTGAGTTAAATACTTCAAAATTTAGTGACTAAAATATAATGAAATTTCATGTTATATGTGCAAATTTTTATGATTTGAAGTGCATTTTATATGTACAAATTTTGTAAGTTAAATATAATGAAATTTCATGTGCATTATATGTGAGTTAAATTTTGTGCATTTTATATAATCCGGTTACTATTTAGCCGTTCGTTTTCTTTTCAAGCATTTCACCTTGGCTAATCGCTCTCCACATTTTTGTTCATTTAGTGATCTTCAAGGATTTGGCAGGGTCAGAGAATGGGAAAATTTAAGGTGAGCATTAGAGAAGGTCATCTGCTTGTCCCTGATGTTCTATAAGCAATGCTAATTGAGGTATTGCAGGTCTGAGCTGTACCAGAACCCCGCCGCCCGCACTGGCATACTGAAGATCGAGACACTATACCATGCAGATAAAGAGAAAACAGAAGCCTGCATCTTTCATTGCTGGTGTGGCTACACCATCTCATCAGCCAAACGAGGACTGGCCATGTGGCTTCATCTTCTTGCCATTCATCCTCAAACTTGACATTTGAAGATCAGGAGATGCTCGATGATGTTGGGAAGAAGATATCCACTCTTGGAATAAGCAAGAGTCAGAATTTCGACGCCTCAAAGACCAAGTTATACAAGCACCACAGATTGACCAAGAGTAGTAAAGAATCCCCAACAAGTGAAACCAACAACTATTCATCCATCAGGTGGCTATCTTGCAGTCCTGTTATCGACTTTGATATCGACAGGATCAAAGCTTTGAACGTCATTGATGGGTTAGGAACGACTTGAAGTTTACAAGTGTAATGATATTTAAAATGCAAAAGTGAAGCAGTAAAGAATATGGCAGCTAAGTGGCAAAGGTGAAGCAGTGTTCTGCAAGTAAAATAATTGTTCTTCTTCTTTGTACTTTGCTGATTTATTTCAATATCACGATAGAATGCAATACGTCTAGTTGTAGAGGGGAACCGGTCTGGGGCTGTGCCTTTTCACAGTTTTGTATGTACATAAATACATGAAAAAGAGTTATGGTTGCTCATAATCCTTGAATAAAAATAAAGTTTATTTGTTAAATCTCTCTCTCTCTCTCTTAGTTATATATTTTATATATATATATATATATGTCTTTGTATATATGCACATGCGTGTGTGTTTTACATATTGGTTATTAATACTTAACTAAAGAGTGGCTCAATAAATCTGTTGATTTGAAATTTGGATGAATTTATTTTAGCACTGAGGATAGCACATGTCAAAAATTTGACATTCTTGCTGGTATTGATTGATGGTTGATGTATAAACTCTTTCATTTAATTGGTCACAATAATGTCTTTTTAAATTATTTTAAAATTAAAAGTTTACTTTTACATGTTTTGATGCTTAATAATTATGACCACATTAGATATATGTATGGGTTTGAGCACGAAATAAAATGAAACCTTAGTCCGTGTTTGTTAATTATAGTTCTATTTTACAGTTCCAACATTTTTGGTATAATATTTTTTTTCATTAAATTTAAACCAAAATACAATTTCAACCATAAAAAAATGTTTCTAATTGCTTTTTCAAACAAACTACTTATGTTAGTGTCATATTTTAATATCAGATATATTTTTAGTATTAATATAAACATCAAAATTGGGAATAGTTTTCTACGTTATATGTGGCAATCTTGATCCCTTACTGTGCTCTTCCGAGGCCACAAAAACACATGGCCCAGCAAGACGGCTTTCCCATGGACAAAAGTGGTGGTATCATGGCATAATGAGACTAATCGGCACTGACTTAATTAACTCGACAAAAGACTCATCAATAGAAACGTGTGTGAAAACAAATGCTAAAAAAAAAAAAAAAAAAGAGAATGAGGACAACTAACTTTTTGGGTTAATAGCTTAAAACATCCTCAACCGTTTTAAAAAAATTGTAATCTGGTCTTTTTTTTTAGCTGAATTGGATCTAGTTTTTCGATTTAAATACAAAATGATTAAACTGAACCAATGTCCATCAAATTCAAGGTCACTGAGGCGCACATGAGCTCTTTGTTTGGCAAAAATACAAAAAATTGCCCTCACTAATAAATCAAATACTTTAATTAAAATAACCTAAATGTTATTTTCTAGAATTTAAAACGTATAATAAGTGTTAAGGTTTCTAAGAAATCCCTTTACTTCGATTCTTGAATTCTCTAGAATATAACAGTTAAATGCTTAAATATTGGACTGAATTTCAGCTTGGACCTTTAAGGATGCATTGACGTGTCTAAAGCCAACCCATTTCTTAAACTTTCACACCCTTTCATGATCGTTTATCTTATTATCTACTATTATGGTCTAACGTTAAGCCCCTAGCTAAAGTATTGTTGTTATTCCTAAATTTGCTCAATATTTACCATATGACTGAACCTATCATATTATAGTTGTTTCGAACAGTCTAACAAACAGGAACTTGCACTTATAGTCTACCGACTCTTGCTTTCTTATGAACTTAATGGCGTAGTTATAAGAAAACCTTAATTAATTACACTTGTTAATTATTGGATTTTTCTAGACATTATAGGCATTGAGATTTATTTGTCCCTTCTAGGATATTTATGTAATGACCAAGGCAAATTCATTAATAGAATCTAATATTTAATTGGGTTTAATTAATAAATTTATCCTTAAAAATTGTATTTTCTGTAAAAATTGTGACAATGTATAAATAAGCAGTATTAATAGGAAACTCCACTGCGAACTTGATGCAATGTTGGATATTGTTAATACAAATTTTATAAGTCTAAATACTCAAAAATTTGTAAATAATATCCATAAAATGAATTTTATATCACAATTAATTGTAAAATTGTGATATAAATGGATGGGTAATAAAAGCATAAATAAGATAAAGAGTCTACCAAAACCCTAAACCAGTGTAAAAGGGGGTCCGATGCGGTGTAGGTATACTGCTAAGTGAAAACAGAGATATAAGAAATGTTATGTTTGGCCTCTAAAAATAAACCAAAGGCAAGTAAAATATTTTATACAGTCTAAGAATACGTTTTGCACTGATTTTACCATAGCAATATAAGAAAAATACTATGTGATGAAAAATTATACTATGTGGTGAAAAATTATACTATGTAAAATTTTTGGAGCCCACCAAGTGGACAACCATTGAAATTTTATTGAGCCACCATGCCATGAAAGGTGGCCCAATCACACCAAGCCACCTTAAGTAGCCCACTTGATTACTTGGTGAGTCACCAAGTAAGATAAGCATGAAATAAATGCAAAACAAGCCAAAATTTTTTCATTTCTTCTTCCTCACCACTACGGCAGCCATTAGAGCTCCATTCCAAAAATTTTCTCAAACCCAAATCTTTGCAAAATGGACCCCAATTGAATTCAAGAAACCAAATTCAAAGGATTTTATCAAATTTGAGGTAAAAATCTAAACTTTATTTCAAGTTCTCCCAGGGTTTTTCTTGGGTTAAGGGGGAAATTGATTCAAGGTATTTTTGTATGAAAAATACCTAGGAAAAAGTTTCAAAGGAGCCCTTGGAAAGGCTAGAATCACAAATTTCTTTTGGGTAAGTTTTGATTTCTTAAACTTAAAGTTTATGTGGTTTTTGTTTTGATTTTTATTTTTTCAAAAGCATGTGGGTATTCAAGCAAGATTGTGATTGAATTCCATGGGTATATGGTGTATGGCATGTTGGTATTGTTGAAATTAGAGGTTAAATGTGAAAAGCGTTGGTTTATATAAAATAGGTTATTTTGTAATTTCAATGTTAGTTTTGCAAAGAATAGTGATTTGGCATGAAAATGGTTTAGGCAAAGGTTGAAACTGCCTTCACAGTGGTGGAAATGCTAGTTTAAAATGAATTTTTACAAAAATGACCCAAGGACTAAATTGCAAGAAAAAGTTTTTTCTCGACAGATTTGAAAAACCAAAACACCCCTGTGTAGTGAGAATTTCAAAAAAGTTAAAACACAAAAATTATAGATCTCAATGAAACTATTAAAATTTTCAGACGGTTCGTCGAAAATCACATTTGTTTGTGAGATATTAATTTTACAAAAATTTGTTAAAATTTGAAAAAATTTTAAAAGGGCAAAAACATCATTTTTTTAAAAAGGATTTTAGATATTGTATTTCAAGAAAAAATGATCCTTATGAAAAATGAAAAATTTTGGTTTAAAGAGATTAATTTTAGTCCCGAGGTAAAATTATCAAAATTTTCAGATAAGGGGCAAAATTGTAAAGTTTTATTAAAATGGGGAATTGATGTAAAATAAGGAGACCCGACACCCCAGAGTATTATTTTAAGATAATATGCAACTATTTTTGCTAAAATAGTAAAATCGAACTTGAAAAATTTAGAAAGGCCCATCGAGGGCAAAATCGTCATTTTCCCCTTAATAACCTACATTGCTCCAAAATGTTCTAAAGGGGAAAAAGGGATGATTAGAAAGATTTTTTCCCTTTGTTAGAGACGATAAGGTAGAGTAAGATAGGAGTAAGAGAACCCGTGATTATTGGAGTTGTATACGGTTATTTAACTCGATCTATTAATTAACGAACGTTTTATATTGACACATAGAGGAAGTAGTGAAAATTGGGCTAATAGCATTGTAATTGGCCAAACAGGACCCTAGAAGACTAGGAAAGAGGGGGCTGAGGTCAACTTGCGCCACAACCTAAACCAAGTAAGTACCCAATCCCACCTACAGTATGAAATTATAGGTATAAAATATGATATATATATATATATAAATACTTGTGTGTATATCAAGTGTATACCTGTGTGTGTACAATAATATAAGTACATGTGAGCATATTAATGTGTACCTGTGAGTATACAAAATAAGTAACTGTGTGTATATTATGTCATATACCTGTGTGTATATTAATGTGTACTAGTGAGTATAAAAATATGTACTTGTCTATACTATACAGTATAAGAGTATTTATGCTTTGCATGTAACATGTAAATATGACTTCATGCATGGTATGATAACCATAATAATTTGATTGGTAAATACATCACCAGAATTAAGAAGAGTGTCGTATCGACTTTTGACTCAAGAAGAGTTTAAAGTTATAGTATGGTCTCGGTGTCACATAGACCTTTGTGTACAATGGTACGAACACTTAGGCCCTAGTAAAATATAAGACATGAAAAAGATAAAAAATATTCATAAGAAGGCATAACCAGATCATACATTTTAGTGAATGCGCATGTGCGCTATATTGGGACTTACTGGGCATAAGCTCACTTAGTATTTCATGTTGTAGGTATTCCTACTAAAAGGTCAGAATAATTTCACTGATGAGCTAGCAGAGGGATATGAGTAGTGTGCAGAATAGGTATGGATGCCGTCGCAGTTATGTTTCCGCTGTAATATATTTTGAGTTATTTTGAAACGTGTTGTACAAAAGTTGAAACGTAGTTAAGTAAGACAAAGCCTCTCTCGAGAGTATTTGGCAAACAGTATTGTAAAAGAAAGTGTGTTTATGTAAATATATGTATATGTTTGTGTTTTGAGAATTGCTAAAATTTGCATGGATAATATATTTTGAAAAAAAAAATATTCCTAAGTTTTATATCTATACGTAAGTAAGAAAAAGGTTTATCATAGCCCAGAAAATGTGGGTTGTGACAGTTGGCATCAGAGCAGAAATCCTGCCACCCTATTGCACATTACCGTCTGCTCCACTGCCATAGCTTAAGTAAAATAGTTTAATTTTTAACATAGGAATACTGAATTACTATTCTATGTGACAACGTGATGCTGATTAAAATAATAAATATAGTATTAGGTGAAGCCGCACAATAATCATGACGTTGAGGTGAACCGAAGAGCGAGCATTAACTTCAGGGAAATGATACCTCTGCGCTACTTTGGCAGTCGACGACCAAAGGTCTTGATGAAGTGGTTCCACTAGATGGAAGTATTTCGAGACTTGCCATACCCCACAGCATCTACAGGTCCCATTAGCCTTGGGGTGACTGGCAGGGGAAGCATTGGAATAGTGGATGGGACTCGGGCTATAAGAGCGGCAACATGACTAGGAAGAATTTAAAATGTAGCTCTCCAAAACATTCACTCTGTTACCACCCACCAGCCCCATACTAGTTCAGGTTAATCCTTATATGTGGGCGGATTGGTGCCATATACTCTACGTACGTATAGAACTGATCTGGGGTAAGTATGTAGGAGAATCGGTTGAGCATTATCTAATGAGGTTCTGTCAGACCATGATACCGTTGATCCCGCCTGAAATACCACTGCTATGAATTTATGACCTTATATGGAGAGACCTTCTCGATGTAGTATAGCATCAGATGCAGTACCCAAGATATTTCCTCAGCCTCAACGATTTTATTATGGAGGTATTAAATGCTAAGCAGAACATGGTCGCGCCATTAGAGGATCCCCTAGTGGAAATGGAAAAGGATGATGAAGATGATGGCGATGATGATGATGATGAAGAGCTTGAATTTGTTCCAGTACCTCCTGAACCTATCATTACTAATGACGACGAGTCTATGGATTCTAGCGAAGAGGAGGAGGAGGAGGACCCCGAGGAGGATCTCGAAAATAGCGATATGTCAGGTGTAGGGTTAGATTAGGAAAAAAATGGATCTATGAAGACTTTTATATATTAAGATGTATGTAGATGTGTAACTAGTATAGTTTTGGCTTTATTGCCCTTGTATATGAGTGTACCCTTGGTAACTGGTATCCTTCTCGACGATAGGGTATATGTTGCCATAAGAGATAACTGCTCTCGGGAATGATATGAATAGTTTATGCAAGAAAGGGAAGTAAGTATGTATGTTAGTCACTTATGTAATGTTTTGGGAATAAAGAATGTAAAAGAAAAAGAAAGAAGTTAATGAAATGAAATGTATGAGATGAGATATTAAGTTTATATTAATGTTCATTTTTGCTTGTATTTATATTACTTGAAAA
This sequence comes from Artocarpus heterophyllus, assembly GCA_025403435.1. Taxonomy (NCBI): domain Eukaryota; kingdom Viridiplantae; phylum Streptophyta; class Magnoliopsida; order Rosales; family Moraceae; genus Artocarpus; species Artocarpus heterophyllus. Next base: position 176,652 of record JAJQZP010000161.1, read on the forward strand.
TTTTTTTTTAATAAATACTATTAAGTTAATAGTATGTGTTGACGTAATCATGAAACTGTACGGTAGGCATATAATATTATTATTAATGGTTGATGCACACGGAGGACCTGCGAACCCAAACCTGATGGCCATGATCGCTGAATTGCAACAGAAACTTCAAGCCTAGGAGTCAGAAATGCAAGGATTAAGAGAACTAGCTAACCAGAATCCCGTACCACCGACACGCACTAACTCTCCACCCCCAGTACCATCACCTCAGTAAGCAGAACCTGCTGCTCCAGTTGCTATGGTAGTATCTGCTACTGAAGTTTATGAAAGATTCTGATGGATGAAGGCCCTACAATTTCATGGATCTATGAACCCACTAGAAGCCGATGATTGGTTTATCGACATAGAGAGGGTTCTGAAATTTATGGGGCTTAATGATCGCAAGAAAGTCTTATGCACCTCATTTTCTCTCACTAAGGATGCCAGGAGATGGTGGGAGTTAGTTGAACGTAGAAGGAATGTAGACGAAATGACTTGGCCAGATTTCGTGGAGGAATTTGGAAGGGCCTATTTTAATGTGGAAACAATGGTAGCGCAACAAGAAGAATTTAATAATTTGTGACAAGGCAATATATCAGTGGCAGATGCTATGAAGAGATTCAATCAATTACCCCGTCTTTGCCCCGAATTGGTACCTACTAATCAGGAACGGATAAGAAGATTGATGCGGATGTTTTAAACTGACATTGCTCTTGTAGTTGATAGTGGAGGGCAAGCCCCCAAGGATGTAGAAAATTGTATCGAACGGGCTACTAGAGCTAAGTTTAGAATTAACCATGATAAGGAAGAGAGAGCAAGAATTTTTAAAGCTCAAAAGGAGGAAAAAGCTCTAGCCAAACAAAGTTAAGCTTTACAAGCAAAAGGACAAGGAAGCATTCCAAGTCAAGGGCAGTCCTAGAGTCACCTATCTAGATGTAACCGTAGCACCAATAATAAGAGGAAATAGAACGTAAATAATCAAAGAATCAAAAGGGACAACCCCAGAAGAGGATCAATGATGGAGGGAATAACAAACCACTCTACGATCAATATGGGAAGTGGCACGCGGGAGAGTGCAAAGCTAGCACCAATAAGTGTTTCATTTGTGGCAAAGAAGGACACTATGCCAAAAACTGTTTTTTTTAATCCCTAGAATCAGAATAATCAAAGTCAGCAAAGGCCCCAAGGAACTCAGCTACATGCAGTCCAAGCGCACATCGAAGGCCCTAGCATCAGTTAGGGACGGCTGGAGGCTTCGGAATCTAGTGGACGAATTTATGCCTACACAAATAAAGAGGATGATGCAGGAACTTCAACAGTAGTAACAGGTCAGTTTTTTGTTGCCAACACTGATGCTTATGTTTTATTTGATTCTGGAGCAACGCATTCATTCGCATCACTTAAGTTTGCTAAACGGATAGGAAATGAAGGGGATAGGATAGAACAGACTTTTAGAACTACACTTCCCTCTGTGGAGGTATTAAATTCTGATTATTCGTTACGTCATTTACCCATCATCATTTGCAGAAGGGAATTGTATATCGATTTAATAATAATTGATATACAAGATTATGATGTTGTCTTGGGAATGGATTTCCTGGGAAGATACACTGTCAAGATTAACTACCGACATCGTAAGGTTACGTTTCGACCTTCCAGAAGTGAGAAGTTTGTATATTCGGGGAGGATTCCCAAGGCTCCAAAGGCGCTAATTTTGGCATTAAAAGCAAGGAAGATATTGAAAAGTGGATGCACTAGTTATCTGGTGAATTTAGGAAATAAAGATCAAGAAGCTCAGATAGGATCAGAGAATGTCCTTAGAGTAAAAGAATTCATCGACATGTTTCTGGACGAGTTACCAAGTTTACCATCAGAGCGGGAGATTTCATTCGAGATTGAATTGATGCCGGGTACAACCTCGATTTCGAAGGCACCGTATCGTATGGCTCCAAGAGAACTCAAAATGCTTTAGGCGCAATTGTAAGAATTGCTGGACAAAGGGTTTATCCGACCGAGTCATTCCCCAAGGGGAGCGCCCGTCTTATTCGTCAAGAAGAAAGATGGAACCTTACGGATGTGCATTGATTACCAGGAATTGAACAAGGTCACGATTAAACATAAGTATCCACTCCTAAGGATTGATGATTTATTTGATCAATTGAAAGGAGCGTCTGTATTTTCAAAAATTAACTTGCGCTTTAGATATCACCAACTTCGAGTTAAGGCGGAGGGTGTGCCAAAAACAGTGTTCCAAACGCGTTATGGACATTATGAATTCTACGCTATGCCATTCGGGTTGATTAATGCCCCAGTAGTCTTTATGGATCTTATGAACCAGATTTTCAAGGACGATCTTAACAAATTTGTCATCGTGTTCATCGACGATATCCTCATTTATTCAAGAATGTCGGAGGAGCATGAGAAACACTTGAAGATTGCACTACAGTTGTTAAGAAAACATCAGTTGTACACCAAGTTCTCAAAAGGTGAAGTTTGATTAGAAAAAGTTATTTCCTAGGACATGGGGTGTCACGAGATGGAGTATCTGTTGATCCTTCCAAAGTTGAAGCAGTAAATAAATGGCCTACACCCAAGAGCATTACCAAAATTAAGAGTTTTCTCGGTTTAGTGGGTTATTACCGACGTTTTGTAGAAGAATTCTTCAGACTTGCAGCACCGCTTACGGCTCTTACACGAAAAACAACAAAGTATGAATGGACTAAGAAGTGTGAAGAAAGCTTTCAAGAGTTAAAAAGGCGGCTCACAAGTGGACCAGTACTGACCATACCTGATCCGAACCTAGGAAATTTTATGATCTACAGCGATGCATCAAAAATGGGTTTAGGAGCCGTACTTATACAAAATGGAAAAGTGATCACATATGCATCTCAGCAACTAAAGGATCATGAAAGGAACTATCCGATGCATGACTTAGAATTGGCGGTGATCATATTTGCACTAAAGATTTAGCGTCACTACTTATATAAAGGTAAATGCAAACTTTATACTGACCATTAGAGTCTAAAGTATATCTTCACACAGAAGGAGCTCAATATGAGACAACGAAGATGGCTCAAACTATTTAAGGACTATGACTGCAAAATTTTATATCACCTGGAAAGGCTAACCAAGTAGCTGACATACTCAGTTGTAGAACAATGTCCTCACTTGCATTGGTGCTGCTGATACCAAAATCTCTCCAAAGAGACTTGATAAAAGCGGGAATAGAAATTATGACAGGAGGACTAGCCAATCTATCATTCCGACCAGCTATCTTGGAGAATTTGAAGGAGCGACAAGAAGCAGATCCATCAGTGCTCAGATATAAGACTGAGGGCCTTGAGAACAAAGAAGCATAGTTTAGCATTTTGGAAGATGGAATTCTTCGCTATAAGGGTAGATTATGCATTCCCAATAATGAAGAGTTAAAGAGGCAGATATTAGAGGAGGCTCATGAGGCGTCGTATGTTGCTCATCCAAGAGCTACCAAAATGTACCAAGATTTGAAAAAGCACTATTGGTGGCATGGAATGAAGAATGATGTCGCACAATTCGTCAGTAAATGTCTCACGTGTCAAAAAGTGAAGGCTAAACATTAACAACCGGCAGGCGAACTACAGAAGATTGAAATCCCAAAATGGAAATGGGACCAGATAAGTATGGATTTGGTGACTGGACTACCTAAAAATAAGGGAGAACAAGATGCTATATCGGTAATCGTGGACAGATTGACTAAATCGACGCACTTTTTACCCATTAAACTTAGTAGTTTCATAGAACGATTAGCTGAACTGTACGTTGCCTAGATAGTTCGATACCATGGAGTTCCAAAATCCATTATTTTTTATCAGGATGGCCGATTCACTTCCAAGTTTTGGAGGAGTGTTCACCAAGCAATGGGAATGAAGCTGACCTTTAATATAGTCTTCCACCCTCAAATAGATGGTTAGTCTAAATGGACCATTCAAACTCTAGAGGATATGCTGAGAGCCTATGTGTTAGATTTCAAGGGGGGATGGGATAAAAAAGCTTCCATTGATCGAATTTGCTTACAATAACAGCTATCAAACCTCTATACAAAGCTCTCTACAGGAGAAGATATAGACCACCTCTGCATTGGTATAAAACTAGAGTAAAAGTGTTATCGACTACGGATTTCGTGCAAAGGACAACGAAGGACGTGAAACTAATATGTCAACGGATGGAAACTGCTTTTAGTAGCCAAAAGAGTTACGCAAATCGACGACGAACACCCCTAGAATTCCAAGTAGGGGATTTAGTTTTCCTGAAGGTAACACCAATGAAAGGGGGTAGTAAGATTTGGGAAGAAAGGAAAACTTGGCCCAAGATATATTGGACCATTTGAAATTCTGGAAAAAGTAGGCAGTGTGGCTTACAAGTTAGCTTTTCCCCCGAAAATGGCATCGATACATAACATGTTTCATGTATCCATGCTAAAGAAGTATATAACTGATCCCTCACATGTTCTGCAGCCTGAAGAAATTGACATACAAAAGAATCTATCCTATGAAGAGAAGCCAGTCCGAATTCTGGCTCGAGAAGAAAAGGAATTAAGAAACAAGAAGATACCTCTCGTCAAAGTTTTGTGGCGCAACCAACAAGTGGAGAAGGCAACTTGGGAGCGAGAGGATGAAATGAGGAAAGTCTAACCCGAATTGTTTTGATTTTTGAGGACAAAAATTCTTAAGAGGGGTAGGTTGTAATAACCAAGGGAAATTCATTAATAGAATCTAATATTTAATTGGCTTTAATTAATGAATTTTCCCTTAAAAATTGTATTTTCTGTAAAAATTGTAATAATGTACAAATAAGGAGTATTAATAAGAAACTCCACTGCAAACTTGATGCAATGTTGGATTTATTAATACAAATTTTATGAGTCTAAATACTCAAAAATTTATAAATAATATCCATAAAATGAATTTTATATCACAATTAATTGCAGAATTATGATACAAATGGATAGGTAATTGAGGTATAAATAAGATAGAGAGTCCACAAAAACCCTAAACTAGTGTAAAAGGGGGTCCGATGTGGCATAGGTATACTGCTAAGTGAAAACAAAGATGTAGGAAATGTTTTGTTTGGCCTCTAAAAATAAACCAAAGGCAAGTAAAATGTTTTATACAGTCTAAGAATATGTGTTGCACTGATTTTACCATAGCAGTATAAGAAAAATACTATGTGGTAAAAAATTATACTCTGTAAAATTTTTGGGGCCCACCAAATGGACACCCATTGAAATTTTATTGGGCCACCATGCCATGAAAGGTGGCCCAATCACACCAAGCCGCCTTAAGTAGCCCACTTGATTACTTGGTGAGTCACCAAGTAAGATAAGCATGAAATAAATGCAAAACAAGCCAAAAAATTTTTCATTTCTTCTTATTTACCCCCATAACAGCCATTAAAGCTCCATTCCAAAAATTTTCTCAAACCCAAATCTTTGCAAAATTGGTCCAAATTGAATTCAAGAAACAAAGTTCAGAGGATTTTATCAAATTTGAGGTAAAAATCTAAACTTTTTTTCAAGTTCTCCTAGGGTTTTTCTGGGGTTAAGGGGGAAATTGATTCAAGGTATTTTTGTATGAAAACTGCTTAGGAAAAAGTTTCGAAGGAGCCATTGGAAAGGCTAGAATCAGAAATTTCTTTTGGCTAAGTTTTGATTTCTTAAACTTAAAGTTTATGTGGGTTTTGTTTTTATTTTTATTATTTCAAAAGCATGTGGGTATTCAAGCAAGATTATGATTTAATTCCAAGGGTACATGGTGTATGGCATGTTGGTATTGTTGAAGTGAAAAGCGTTGATTTATGCAAAATAGGTTATATTTGTAATTTCAATGCTAGTTTTGCAAAGCATAGTGTTTGGCATGAAAATGGTTTAGGCAAAGGTTGAAACTGCCTTCACAGTGGTGTGAATGCTAGTTTAAAATGGATTTTTACAAAAATGACCCAAGGACTAAATTGCAACAAAAAGTTTTTTCTCTGCAGATTTAAAAAATGAAAAGTTTTTTCTCTGTAAATTTAAAAAATGACTAAAAACACCCTGTGCAGTGAGAATTTTAAAAAAGTTAAAACATAAAAGTTGTAGATCTCAACGAAATTATTATGAGTTTAAGACGGTTCGTCGAAAATCGCATTTGTTTGTGAGATATTAATTTTACAAAAATTTGTTAAAATTGAAAAAAAAATTAAAAGGGAAAAAATGTTATTTTCCAAAAGGATTTTAGATGTGGTGTTTCGAGCAAAAATGATCCTTATGAAAAATGAAAAATTTTGGTTTAAAAAGATTAATTTTAGTCCCAGAGATATAATTGTCAAAATTTTTAGATAAGGGTCACAATTGTAAAGTTTTATTAAAATGGGGCATTGATGTAAAATAAGAAGACCCGATACCCCAGGGTATTATTTTAAGATCGATACGCAACTATTTTTGCTAAAATAGTAAAATCGAGCTTAGGATATTTAGAAAGGCCCACCAAGGGAAAATCGTCATTTTCCCCCGAGTAACCTATATTGCTCCAAAACATTCCAAAGGGGAAAAAGGGGATGATTAGAAAGATTTTCGCCATTCGTTAGAGATGATAAGGTAGAGTAAGATAGAAGTAAGAGAACCCATGATTATCGAAGTTGTATACAGTTATGCAACTCGATCTATTAATTAACAAACATTTTGTATTGACACATAAAGGAAGTAGTGAAAATTGGGCTAATAGCATTGTAATTGGCCAAACAGGACCCTAGAAGACTAGGAAAGAGGGGATTGAGGTCAACTTATGCAGTAACCCAAACCAAGTATGTACCCATTCCCACCTTTAGTGTGAAATTGTAGGTATGGAATATGACATATATATATATATATATGTATACCTGTGTGTATATCAAGGTGTATACCTGTGTGTGTATAATAATATAAGTACTTGTGAGTATATTAATGTGTACATGTGAGAATACAAAATAAGTAATTGTGTGTATATTATGTCATATACCTATGTGTTTATTAATGTGTACATGTGAGTATAAAAAAATATGTACTTGTGCATACTATACAATATAAGAGTATTTATGCTTTGCATGTAACATGTGAATATAACTTCATGCATAGTTTGATAACCATAATAATTGGATTGGTAAATACATTACTAGAATTAAGAAGAGTGTAGTATCGACTCCTAACTCAAGAGGAGTTTAAGGTTATAGTATGGTCTCGGTGTCGCATAGACTTATGTGCACAATGGTACAAACACTTGGGCCCTAGTAAAAGATAAGACATGAAAAGGATAAAGAATGTTCATAAGAAAGCATAACTGGCTCATGCACTTTACTGAATGTGTATGTGGGTTGTATTGGGACTTACTGGGCATAAGCTCTTTTAGTATGTCATGTTGTAGGTATTCCCACTAAAAGGTCAGAATAATTTCACTGATGAGCTGGTGGAGGGATATGAGTAGTGTGCATAATAGGTATGGATGCCACCGCAGTTATGTTTTCGCTGTAATATATTTTGAGTTATTTTAAAACGTGTTGTACAAAAGCTGAAACGTAGTTAAGTAAGACAAAACCTCTCACGAGAGTATTTGGCAAACAGTATTGTAAAAGAAAGTGTGTTTATGTAAATATATGTATATGTTTACGCTTTGAGAATTGCTAAAATTTGCATGGATAATATATTTTGAAAAAAAAAATTCCTAAGTTTTACATCTATACATAAGTAAGAAAAAAAGTTTATTACAAACCAAAAAAGATGAGTTGTGACAATTTAGTGCAATTAGCTATTTGTTGAGGTTAATTATACACTCTTAAGGAAATTTCAGTATCGAGTAGCAAGAGAATTGAAACTTTTCTAAGTGAACATAAGAATTCATGTCCTATTTAACAAGATAGTTTCTTAGTTTTGTAAATATTCATGAATTCAAGGTTGAGCACATGCTCGTATTAGTGCTAAATGGAACATAATTTGAAACTAAAGAAAGCTCATATGTGATGTATTTCATTTATTTGCTTAAGACAGTTGGTTTAATGCTTAGCACACCATGTCTTGTGAACACATTGAAGTACATTCACTGATTGAAGGTTTAAATCAAAAGATACATTCTTGTATATGTTAGACATGTATGCCCTAAGGAGTAAAAATGTAATACATTTTTTGGAGACATTTTTATCAATAAAGAATTTATTCATTTATATATACCAAATCTTGTCCTCTTTACGTTCATATTCATTGAATGTGTGATAAGCAAACAGTAGTCTTAGACTGTCAGTCTAAGCCTTAAGAATTGGGCATATGATGGACTGATTATGCGGAAGACACGATTCTTAAGGTGATGGTCTAAAACATATGATCCGCAATCAAAGGAATAAAGTTGGGCGCTTCATTCATGTAAAGATTGTTATGTTGTCTGTATCCCTTTTGGGAGATAGTTTGTCTTGACCATCGAAGTTGGACTCCATGAATAGAAATATCGGCGCATTGTCATAGGTGACGATGTGTTGGATCGGGACATAAAGTGAATTGATTTGGATTAATAATTCTGTCTCGGCAAATCGATTCACTTTAGACAGTCATTTGTGTTGTATCTTAATCCTAAGGTGAATAGTGGGCCCGTTGTCTTGACTTGTGTCTTTTGATGTGCCAAACGGTGACACCCACATCTCAATAGTGGTATGCATACCGGTACATTGGAGGCATGACTCTTGATAGCATAGACTTGTTATTCATAGATATGGAATCCATAGCTCCTCTTTAGGAGTAATGATATCATCTTATATGCGTTGTCCTGTAATTGAAAACTGAAACGCTCAATCATTTGGATACATAGGTGTAACTGAATGGTATACTATCTTTGGATGGTAAGTTTTCTAATGGTGAGACAATGAACTGTAAGATAAAAATAATCAGGAAGGTAAGACAGAACTTGTCCTTAAGCCGATTATGGATGATCTTATGGGGATGCGATACACTATGATATGTCATGGAGACTTAGCTACACAAGCTTCGTAATTCTATAAAGTTCGAGAGTGCAGCTCCAAGCTTTTAGTGGAGTAGCGTTGGAGTTGATAATTGTAAAATGTATATATGGGATATTGGGTTTCATAATTATCATGAGCTTGAACTTTATAGGTCCATTTTGGTCCCCTTGGCTAGCTCACAAAATCCTGAAACGACACGACGTGTTTTTCCAATAATTGGTGACTTATGTCGGATTTATCAGATTGGTTTAAAATTTGTAAGAATCAAATAATTCATGTCTGTTTATCGGTTGAATTAATTTTGTAAGAAATTAGTTCAAGATAAACTTGTTGAATTATTGCGATCAGATAATTCTTGTCTGTTTATCGGTTGTTTTAATTTTGGACAAATTAGAACAAGATAAACTTGTAGAATTATTGTGAATTGATTTATTTTCTTAGAGATTATCTTGATAAAGTTTGTTTTGATAAGAGAACTTCTCTATTGGGTTATTTGAATCAAAATGAGACTTTATCCTTTAGAATCTCGGGTGGAAAATAAAAGATTCGTGGAGATTTTTTCTCGGGAGTTCGGCCTACCGAATGACGTGGTCGGCCTGCTGAACTGGCTTGTTCGGCCTGCCGATCAGAATGTTCAGCCTGCCGATCAACGAGCGATAAGATTACGCGTTTTCACACGGATCTTATTAGATATTGATCCAAACTTGATTCTGTTTCGAGTTTTTAAGACCTAATCTGATATGGACTGACCCCAGGACCAATAGCTATAAAAAGGGAGTGAGTCTCATGATTTACTCAGATCAATTTGAGAGATTAAGAGTGATACTCTTCTAGTGAGCATCTGAAAACTCCCTGAGAGCCTTTGTTCACAAATCACGAACACTAGCTTTGGGTTCTCTCTATTGGTTGGAAGGAGAGTCACCAGTGGAAGAGCTATACGTGTGAGCCCACACTCACTCTGGTTGTGGATAGAGAATAACAAAGAAGACTAGTTGGTTGAGGCTCTTCTGGAACGTTACTTCTCTACACAGGTTACGGAGGTTCTTCGGCACACTGAGGTTAGTAAGATCTATTTAATTTATACATATAACATGTCAAACTTGTGTTTTGGAAATTACTCTGATGAAAATTTTTTTAAAAAATTTCGTTGCGCACTTTGTTTCCAACAATTGGTATCAGAGCCGAGGTTTTTACATAAATTTGCAAGTTTGTGATCATGTTATATGCATAAATTTTGTGATCTTAATCTTTCCTATGCTTGAATTGAATTTTATAGAGAGATGGCACTCTGGGTTTCTATATAATATATATGTTGTCATGGATTATGTGGTGAATGTTTATTAATTAATTATGGTTGATTAAATCGTTTGTTTAATTATTTAAAAATTAATTAATTCATACCGGTTATGGTTCCTTAGAGGTTAGAATGTGTATCTAGGTTTTTCATGTAATTAGATGGCGGACTATCATCTCCGTCTAGGAATTGTTATTTAATTTTTAATTTGTAAGAATTTTGTAATTAAATAATTATTCGGAGAAGACGAAACGAGAAGTCGGATCTTAAAGATTGATGATGGCGCCTCCAGGTATTTCCTAAGTCTCTAATTTTATGTTTTTGAATTGTTGAAAATAAAATTGATGAATTGCATTAAAATTGTATTGTATTCTCTAGAATGGGGTTTTCTGCTCTATCGGCATGCCGGACCACACAGTTCGGCAGGCCGAAGGTCACAGATCGGCAAGCCAGACGTGTGGTCCGATAGGCCAACAGTGGGGCAGAAATTTTTGGTGCTCTGCCGGCAGGCCGAACTTTCAATTCGGCAGGCCGAACCTTCATGATCGGCAGGCCGATCACCCAGATCAGCCTGCCGACCGAGAGCTATCAGGTGTCTAGAAAAGGTGCAATTTTTTCGGTGCAGTTTTAATTTTATTTTTGGGATGATTATGAGAAACATTAAATTTGGATATGACCGAAAATATGAAGTATTCGATTCATACGGGATTGAAGACTTGAAGATGGATATTACATGAAGAAGGATACAGCTTGAGGATTCAAGGATGAAGAATCGAAAAATGTCTCGATTATTCTCTTGTAATCTTAGTTTCCTATTCTCTAGGGTGGAGCCATAATATTACGGTTATTATTATTTTGCTTGTAGCTTTGCTTGTCTGCATTATAATATGATTTACTATATATATTGATAACATGTCATATAGAATAGGGAGTGCCGCTCATGTTAAAATTGTTCATGCATAATTTTAAAATAAAACCTTGACTTCAAAAGATTGAGTGGGAGAAGGTTTTCGAAGAGAGGACCTAAGGCCTCCATCGTTGGTCCATAGGAAGAACATGGTGGTCCCGACCCTAGGAAGGGATTTCTATCATGTACCAGATTGGATCTCTGAAAGGATAAGGTATTTTAGTATGATTTATGGTTGCACACCCCTAGGTGGTGATTATAAATCATGGATAAAATATTGAAATGGTGGTTATACACTCACATTAATTTTATTATTAACCTCCCCTAGGAGCTCTGTTAATGAAATTAATGGCCAAAGAAACGATTATTAGTATATGCTGGATCATACGGGTCCTGGATGGCATATATTAATCAGGAGGGGATCCATGTTCTTGATTGAATTGGCATGACTCCCCTAGGAGCTTGTTGAATTATGAGTTGGGAATTATCATTGTAAGGTTGTGATATTTTCAAGGTTTTGACACATAAACACATTTGTATGATTTTACATGATTGTGTTATCTTACTAAATTATTATATATGTTTGCTTATGTTTGGTATATGATTCTTTATTGTAGATTGAAAATGTCTAAAAACGCTTTATCATCGATACTTGACAAAAACCAATTAACTTGTGAGAATTATAACGATTGGAAGTGGAACCTGGACATCGTCCTATCCTTTGAGAAACTGAAATATATACTGACAACCCCTTGTCCTCCCGAGCCTACGAGAGACTCAAGTAATGAGCAATTCCAAGCGTACAACCGGTGGAAAGATGCTAATGATCAGGCCCGCTGCTATGTTATGGCTAGCATGAACAACGTACTGCAGGCTCAACATCAGGATTATAAGACTGCGAAGCAGATCTTGGATAATCTTGAGGACACGTTTGGAGGCTAGGCTATAATAAAGCGGCAAGGGGCGCTTCAGAAACTCTTAAACTGTAGACAGAGACCGGGGACATCATTAAAGGAGCACATGATGTTGGTCATGGGTTACCTCGCTGAGGCTCAAACCAATGGAGCCGACATCGATGCTGAAACTTAGATGACTATGGTCTTTGAGACTCTGTCTAAGGAATTTATTCCGTTTAGAGCTACTTTTAATTTAAGCAATAGACGGGATATGACATTGACATAACTGATGAAACAGTTACAGGAGTTTGAACTGCTGATCAGGGAGTCTCCTATTGGTGGTGAGGCCAACATGGTAGCTGCTTCTGGTTCCAATCCTAACTCTAGGAATGGAAAGAGGCAACGGGCCAAGAGTGGGAAGTCTTCTATTCCTGCTGCTACTAAGAGCAAGAAGAAGAAGAAGAAGAACCCAAAGAAGCTTAAGTGCTTCTTCTGTGGTAAGGTCAGGCATATAAAGAAGCATTGCAAGGACTTCCTTTCCAATGGAGGTAGGTGTGATCTTCTATATTTAGAAACTTGTTTGGTTGAGGAATCCAGTAACATCTGGGTCATATATTCCGGTGCAACTAATCATGCTTGTGTTTCTCTGCAAGGATTCAAAGAAATGAGAAGTCTGTTGTGTGAAGACTTAACACTTCGGACGGGCGATGGATCCTTGGTCTCAGCGGAAGCAGTGGGAGATGTCCATCTTTACTTTGATAATTATAGGAATTTAATTTTGCAAGATTGTTTTTATGTTCCTAAATTTAAAAGGAATTTAATTTCTGTATCTTCTTTATTTAAAGACTCCTACGTGGTATCTTTTAATGAAAAAGTGGTGATTCGTAAAAACAAATCTTTTATCTGTTCTGGATGGATGCAAAATAATCTATATTTTATCAAACCTAAGATGGACTTATTGCTTAATGCTGAGATAAATGATAATAACTCAAAAAGACTTAAAACTTCTCACTCTAATAAGACTTATCTTTGGCATTTGCGCCTTGGCCATATTAACCTGAATAGGATTCAAAGGTTGGTAAGGGATGGACCTTTAAGTAACTTAAAGGTGGAATCTATACCTCAATGTGAGTCTTGTTTGGAGGGTAAAATGACCAAAAGACCATACGGGTCTAAGGGCAATAGGGCCGAAGGGGTTTTAGAACTTGTGCATAGTGATGTTTGCGGACCGATGAACATCCGGGCACGAGGAGGGTATGAGTACTTCGTCACTTTTATTGACGATTACTCAAGATATGGGTATGTGTACCTAATGCACCACAAAAGCAAAACTTATGATAAGTTCAGGGAGTTTCGGGCTGAAGTGGAAAAGCAATTTGGTAGACCCATAAAGGCACTTCGATCTGATCGAGGTGGGGAATACCTTTCTGATGAGTTCTTGGGACACTTGTTAGAGAATGGGATTTTATCCCATTTGACTGCGCTAGGTACTCTGCAGCAGAATGACATAGCGGAGAGAAGGAATAGGACTTTGTTGGACATGATTAGGTCCATGATGAGTTATTCTTCATTGCCTTTATCCTTTTGGGGATATGCACTACAAACCGCATGTTATCTTTTCAACAATGTGCCTTCAAAATCGGTCCCTAAAACTCCTCACGAGTTGTGGAGAAGACGAAGACATCCTTAAACCATATTCGCATATGGGGATGTCCGGCTCATGTCTTGTTTAAGGATCCGAATAAGTTGGAAGCACGTTCGGAAGTTTGCGTGTTTGTAGGATATCCAAAAGGGACTAATGGAGGTTATTTTTATAACCCAAAGGAAAATAAAGTCGTGGTTTCAACTAATGCGACTTTCCTTGAGGAGAGTTACATGGACGACTTTAAACCTCGAAGCAAAGTGGTGCTTGAGGAGTTAAAGGGTGATCCGTTCACTCTGGAGGTTTCGAACGAAACCATTCCGATCGGTGTAGAAAAACCAAACAAACCTGAACAACAACCTCAGGGGCTTCGGCGTAGTGGGAGGATCGGGCGTCAACCTGAGAGGTATATGTTCAATGGGGAGGTCTTCTTGGCTGAACCGGAATGAACATGACAGGGATCCTTATACTTATGCAGAAGCTATGGAGGATGTTGATTCAAGACTCTGGACAGAGGCCATGAACATAGAGATGAAGTCTATGGAGACTAATCGGATCTGGGAGCTTGTGGATCTTCTCGAATGGGTAAAACCCATAGGGTGTAAGTGGATCTACAAGAGGAAAAGAAGAGTGGATGGAAAGGTCGAAACCTTTAAGGCTAGACTAGTAGCTAAGGGTTATACGCAAAAGGAAGGAATCGATTATGAGGAAACCTTTTCGCCTGTAGCCATGCTTAAGTCCATCCGGATTCTCTTGTCCATAGCTGCCGCTCTCGACTACGAGATTTGGCAGATGGATATCAAGACGGCTTTTCTGAATGGCTATCTTGATGAGTCTATTTATATGGAACAACCAGACGGGTTCAAGGTTGCGGGTCAAGAGGGTAAGGTTTGTAAGCTGCTAAAGTCTATTTATGGACTTAAGCAGGCTTCTCATTCTTGGAACATAAGATTTGATCAAGTGATCAAGACTTATGGGTTCCCACAAAATGTGGATGAACCATGTGTTTACAAACACATAAATGATAGGAAGGTGGTTTTTCTACTACTCTATGTAGATGACATTCTGCTAATTGGCAATGACGTTGGGGCGTTATCATCGGTCAAATTATGGTTGACCAAGCAGTTTGACATGAAGGTCTTAGGTGAGGCTAATTTTGTTATCCGGTATCCAGATCTTTCGGGATAGGAAGAACAAAATGATAGCTTTGTCTCAGGCCAGCTACATAGATAAAATTCTCAGGAGGTTTGCAATGCAGGATTCCAAGAAAGGTGGGCAACCATCTAGGTCTGGAATTACTCTTTCTAAGAAAGACTCTCCAAAGTCTTATGAAGAAAGAGAATACATGAAGAAGGTGCCTTATGCTTCAGTAGTGGGTAGTCTTATGTATGCCATGCTTTGCACACGACTGGATATTAGCTATGCGGTCGGGATTGTAAGTCGATTTCAGGCAGATCCAAGACCGAACCATTGGGTTGCAGGTAAAGCATATTTTCAGGTACCTGAGAAGGACTTGAAGGTATATGCTTGTGGATTCGAGTGAGGATTTAACTCCTCTAGGACACACTGATTCGGATTTTCAATCCTGTCTAGATTCTAGGAAATTGACTTTGGGGTTTGTGTTTACTCTGGGTGGCGGTGCCATCAGTTGGAGAAGTGCGAAGCAAGATTGCACTTCTGATTCAACGATGGAGGCCGAGTATGTGGCAGCTAGTGATGCTTTGAAAGAAGCAGTGTGGCTCCGCAAGTTCCTTGGGGGTCTTGAGGTAGTTCCTGGTATGGATAAAGCGGTATCACTGTACTGTGATAATAGTGTGGCGGTAGCTAATGCTAAGGAACCAAGATTTCACAAGAAGAGTAAGCATATTGATCGGAAGTATCATGTGATAAAGGACTTCGTTGAGGGCGGGCATGTCACGGTGTGCAAGATCGCATCAGAGGATAATTTAGCTGATCCATTTACGAAGACACTTACTGGGAGAGTCTTCGAGAGGCATGTGGAAGCTATGGGGATGCGAAATTTGCTGTATTTACTCACTTAGTGCAAGTGTGAGATTGTTAGACATGTATGCCCTAAGGAGTAAAAATGTAATACGTTTTTTGGAGACATTTTTATCAATAAAGAATTTATTCATTTATATATACCAAATCTTGTCCTCTTTACGTTCATATTCGTTGAATGTATGATAAGCAAACAGTAGTCTGAGACTGTCAGTCTAAGCCTTAAGAATTGGGCATATGATGGACTGATTATGCGGAAGACACGATTCTTAAGGTGCCAGTCTAAAAAATATGATCCGCAATCAAGGGAATAAAGTGGGGCGCTTTATTCATGTAAAGATTGTTATGTTGTCTGTATCCCTTTTGGGAGATAGTTTGTCTTGACCATCGGAGTTGGACTCCATGAATAGAAATATTGGTGCATTGTCATAGGTGACGATGTGTTGGATCGGGACATAAAGTGAATTGATTTGGATTAATAATTCTGTCTTGGCAAATCGATTCACTTTAGACAGTCATTTGTGTTGTATCTTAATCCTGAGGTGAATAGTGGGCCCGTTGTCTTGACTTGTGTCTTTTGATGTGCCAATCGGTGACACCCACATCTCAATAGTGGTATGCATACCGGTACATTAGAGGCATGACTCTTGATAGCGTAGACTTGTTATTCATAGATATGGAATCCATAGCTCCTCTTTAGGAGTAATGATATCCTCTTATATGCGTTGTCCGGTAATTGGAAAACTGGAACGCTCAATCATTTCGATACATAAGTGTAACCGAATGGTATACTATCTTTGGATGGTAAGTTTTCTAATGGTGAGACAATGGAACGTAAGATAAAAATAATCGGGAAGGTAAGACAGAACTTGTCCTTAAGCCGATTATGGATGATCATACGGGGATGCGATACACTATGATATGTCATGGAGACTTAGCTACACGAGCTTCGTAATTCTATAAAGTTCGAGAATGCAGCTCCAAGCTTTTAGTGGAGTAGCGTTGGAGTTGATAATTGTGAAATATATATTTGGGATATTGGGTTTCATAATTATCATGAGCTTGAACTTTATAGGTCTATTTTGGTCCCCTTTGCTAGCTCAAAAAATCCTGTAACGACACGGCGTGTTTTTTCAATAATTGGTGACTTATGTCGGATTTATCAGATTCGTTTAAAATTTGTAAGAATCAAATAATTCATGTCTGTTTATCGGTTGAATTAATTTTGTAAGAAATTAGTTCAAGATAAACTTGTTGAATTATTGCGATCAGATAATTCTTGTCTGTTTATCGGTTGTTTTAATTTTGGACAAATTAGAACAAGATGAACTTGTAGAATTATTGTGAATTGATTTATTTTCTTAGAGATTATCTTGATAAAGTTTGTTTTGATAAGATAACTTCTCTATTGGGTTATTTGAATCAAAACTAAGACTTTATCCTTTAGAATCTCGGGTGAAAAATAAAAGATTCACGAAGATTTTTTCTCTGGAGTTCGGCCTGCCGAATGACGTGGTAGGCCTGCCGAACTGGCCTGTTCGGCTTGCCGATCAGAATGTTTGGCCTGCCGATCAGCGAGAGATAAGATTACGTGTTTTCACACGGATCTTATCAGATATTGATCCGAACTTGATTCTGTTTCGAGTTTTTGAGACCTAATCTGATATGGACTGACCCCAGGACCAATAGCTATAAAAAGGGAGTGAGTCTCATGATTTACTCAGATCAATTTGAGAGATTAAGAGTGATACTCTTCTAGTGAGCATCTGAAAACTCCCTGAGAGCTTTTGTTCACAAATCACGAACACTAGCTTTGGGTTCTCTCTATTGGTTGGAAGGAGAGTCACCGGTGGAAGAGCTGTACGTGTGAGCCCACACTCACTCCGGTTGTGGATAGAGAATAGCAAAGAAGACTAGTTGGTTGAGGCTCTTCTGGAACGTTACTTCTCTACACAGGTTACGGAGGTTCTTCGGCACACTGAGGTTAGTAAGATCTATTTAATTTATACATATAACATGTCAAACTTGTGTTTTGGAAATTACTCTGATGAAAAATTTTTTAAAAAATTTCGTTGCGCACTTTGTTTCCAACAGTATATGTGAGTACATTGTTGGTGAATATGAAGAAATATACAATTGTTGGTGAATATGAAGAAATATACAATGTAGTAGGAAGATTGTAATATGTCTCTTAAATGTTGAAGTCAAGTCACATAGCACTACAACGCTAGAATTTTGAAGCCGCAACATTAAGATTTGTGAAAATTTACATTTGGGACATAGGACCCAGAACCTCGGCTCCATGAGAGCAGCGCCTTGGTGTTGGGTTGAACATACTCCGATGCCATAGCGTCAAAAAGCTAGCGCCATGACCCCACTCAAATTTGATGATATTCTTAAATGTATGATTTTGAATTGCTTCAAACTATTGTGTTAATTGATTGTATGCTTTCATACAAAACTAAATATCTGTTATCAACAGATATATCTATTATAATAAATATATTGTTTCATGAAAAGACACCTTTATGTGAAAGATTACATGAATTATACTAGTTACATCCGTTTGTGAAAAGACACCCCTGTGTTTTTATTAGCACTCCAAAATTTTTAGGCTTCATAATCTTGTTCTAAACACTATACTATTGCTAGATATAGTCTTCAGGGTTTGTTGTATTTTGAGGGTAATTTGTCATAAAATCCTGGTAGTAAACTTTCATAGTGGATGAAATAAAACCTTGAGAAAAGTATTTTTATACGTCTTAAACCCAACCTTTGTTTCTAGATTATCTCACTTCTGTTTTTTTTTCTTCAGTTTTCAACCCACATTCTTCAATAGCAACACACTTGGAAAATGTGAGAACAATGGAGCCACAACCATCCCTTGCCATAGTCGAGATTGCATCAAGATTTTTATCTTTAATTTAAGGTTTCTTTTTAATCAATTTAGTGTCCTACATTTTTGTCGATCAAAGATTGTACGTGCTATTCAAATTAAAATAGCTTTTAGTACATCAAATATATAGGTGATGGAACACCCGTTTGACATAGCTTCTGTTTATGCTTTTAATGAGTAAAATAGAGAAGCAAAAGTTATAGTTTTTTAGTAATTGTTTAGAACCATGTTTTTAAAAGAGCTTTATTGGGTCAAAATGGTTTCATTTTTTTTAAAGTTACAAAAATGTTACATTTAAGCTTATAATGTATTATTAATGCTCTATTATAAGTTTCAAAATCTATTTAAGAAGTGTTTTTTTGAGAAGTTATATTTTATGGCTTTGACATGAACCACTTCTCACAGTTTATCCAAACACTTTTAGAAGCAGCTTTTGGACTCATGAAGCCAAAAATAACTTCTAAAAAGCCTTCCCAAATAGGCTAGATATCTCCTTCTAGCTTAAGACCATACTTAACTTAATCATGGGCTGCCAAATTTTTGGATTTAGAACATGATTAACTAAACAGTCAAAGGAAAAAGAAAAAAGATATTTGATGTCAGATACAACATTACAAATTTAGAAGGCCAACATTTGTAACTCAAATTAAATAAGACCGTGACTTAAAGTAGTAGCTTCAGCTTCGATAGATTAAAGCTTTTCTATGCATCTAAAAAACAAAGTGGCCATAAAAAGCCTACGTTGTCTTGAATCAAGATACCAATTCCAACCATATTTTCATCTGAAAGAATACATGCATCAACATTCGTTCCGTATTGTCTAATAAGAGGAAGAACCCAAATCACGATAGAACCCAATAAAAGTAATGTTCCATTGACACCTTATTATTAGGAAAAAAAATTCAAAAGATTCCTCATAGTATGCAAAAGTATCATTCTTTTTTTTTTTCAATGGAAGTAAAATATCATTCTAATTCTTTGAGCTGCTATTTTAAACATGAAAATGTTAAACTTTAACCCCCAAATTAATTTCATGAAACTGTTGGATGTTTAGGAGAGTAGTTTAAACCATCAAGTTTGAACCACAAATAGTGGAAAGTTCTTACATACTATAGTGTAAAATAAATATGAGCTATAGTGTAAAGCTTTTACAAGCTATAGTTCAAACTTAGGGCACGATTACTTTATATCAAAGGGGAATGCAATGTAAGGAGTGATTCTCTTTCTATTTCATTATTGTGTTTAGTTCCAAAATTAGTAATAAGAGTTTTGAAGGCTCCACAAAATATAGGAAATGAGAAAAGTGAATGTCAACCCTCATGTCCCCTTGGTATTGATTCCTTATCAAAGGGAATAAATGCTAATTGTGTGTTTGTTAGAAGGGAGAAACAGAAGAAGGGAGAGAGATTCGATGAGAATCTCAATCCATTGTTTGGTTGGAGGGAACAGAGTAGAGGGAGGAGGGATGGAGGGAGAGGCTTTCCCTCTAGGCCTACCATTTTGGAGTGGAAGGATCCAACAAATATTAGAGATATTGTAACATGTCTTTCTCAAATATTAAAAATCAAAGATTACACTAGTATGTATGAAAATATACATTTTGAATGTGTTTAATATCACCTTGGATTGCCACAATGCTCATATTTGAGGCCACAATGTTGAGAAATGCAAACATCACATTTGGGACAGAGAGGCGTTGAGTGATCAACTCCTCAACGTTGAGAATTTCTAGCATTGGTGCCAGCCCATTGTGTTGAAAAAACACGGCACTGCGGCGCCCCAAAAAATGTTGATATAAAGAATGTATGATTTGAATTGTTTCGAACCAGTGTATTTATTCGTTATATGTTTTCATACAAACTTGAATAATTACTACCAACGGACCTATCCGTTGTTCTAGTTGTGTTGATACCAGAAAAGGTGCCTTTACAATGAAGAGGCACACCTTTATGTAAAAGGTTGCATGGATTACATTGGTTATATTAGTTCATGAAATGGTACCCTGTCATTTATTAAATCTCTAGACTTTTATAGGCTTCATATATTGTTTTGGAACACAATATTATTGCTAAATATCGTGTTTAAGAGTTTGTTATATTTTAAGGGTTGCCATTAAACTGATTAGCAAAGTTTGAGAAGTGATGGCAAATAAAACCTTTAAGCAAAGTATTCCTATATGCCACAAGCCTATCTTTATTTTTAGAAGTTCAAGCATTCATTTCTTCTTCTTGCACACAAATACACTAACAAATCCATCCAATTTAAATTAAAAGGACTTTGATATCCTTCAAAATAAGTTATTAACAAATATGAAAACAGGCAAATTACTAATTAAGCATACAACTATTATCTATCATTTTAACTCTCCTTCTCCCCTATCAAAAAACATGAAAAATTACCATAATCCTTTTAATTCTTTACATATCCTTACCCTACTCATCGTTCTTGTTTTCCATCCTTCAAACCGAGCCTAAATTTACATAAATACCTAAATTTAAATATTATTATTTAAAAGTATTTAGTTATATGAAAAAATATTTTAATAATTATAGTTTCAAACCCTCAACCTAAAAAAAATGAACCATCATACTCTAACTGTATACCAAACCACGCTGTTATAGAGTCTCTGATATGATAGTTAGAATCGTTTGTTAGAATTGTTTTTACCGTAGCATATAAAAGCTTTATATTATAACAATTTTTTTATTATTACTATAGCATATAAATGCATAATACTGTTTATAATTTAAAAAGTGGTCCGAACCTAGAACCTATGGTTTAGCTTTAAGAAAGTTTGGGCGTCTTGTTTGTTACAAATTCCCTAACCGGATTAACTTCCTCTGTCGTTCACTCATCCAAAAGAAAAGTTTTGCCGTTGAAGAGAGACAGAGAGACAGAGAGAGAAAGCACGATGAATTGCTCACTTATGCTTCGACGCTTCTGTTGTTTCACTACATCAACTTCTACATCTTCTTCTTCATCTACTTTACCCCGTTCTTCTAAGAACACTAAGAAGAAGCAGCTCGTGTTTTTGGGCTCTCCTCAGGTTCTCTCTCTATCTCTCTTTCTCCTTTTTTTTTTTGTTTCATTTATTTGTTTAAATTTCGTAATGGGTTTCTCTTTCTCAGGTGTCTACAGCTGTTCTTGACGCCCTCTTCAAGGCCTCTACTGCTCCAGAATCTTTGTTTGAGGTACAAGTCCAATGTATTTCTTCAGTTTTCAAATTTTGCTCCTTTGTTTCCTTCTTGCTTTTTCACCTTTACCCACATTTGGTGCTTGAGGAGGTAAATTTGTTTGTTTGTTTTTTTTTTTTTTTCAATATAACGATTGTAGTCTTACTTTTCGAAAATTATAAGGAAACCCATCAATTGATTTGATGCCAAGTGCGAACTGTCCTTGAGAGATTTATTTCTGCTTCTGCTGAAAGGAATTCTCAATTTTGATTGTAGTTTGTAATGAAACACTAATTACAATCTAGGTTTCAGCAATTGTTACGCAGCCACCTTCAAGAAGGGATAGGGGGAAAAAGTTGTTGCCTTCTCCAATTGCACAATATGCTCTTGATAGCAACTTCCCTTCAGACGTTATTTTCACACCCGAACGGGCTGGAGAGGTATTCCCAGAATTTTTCAATCTTGGTTGGTTCTACATATTTAAATTTCTTGATTGCAAGTCTAATGCTTGCTTATTTTAATAATGCTCTTGCATTTCATCCCTTACTAGTTAGTATTCTTTACAAATGATTTGATCCTGATAACTTGTTTATATATTGATATTGAGGAACTTCAATTCTACTCCTCTTGTAAGTTTATATGCCCTTTAGAGACGAAGTTAAAGCAATTGAAAATTTTTTTTAGATTTTATTATTTTAAAAAATTCAAATGTTTCTTTTTGTTGGAGTTTTGTTATCTCAATCACATCAAACTCCAGTGGTGTTCAAAATTTCTAAGAGAGCGACCATCTATTCGAAGCTTTTTCAACCATAGTATACCACCCTCTTATGAGGTCTAGACGCACGTGTATCAAGCATTTTTGCTTTCGTGGTTCCTTTAATGTGCGTCTATGGTATCCACATAGCAATTCACATGTTTGTGGATGGACGTGATATTTTACTGCCTCCTAATGATTGGAATCATGGAAGGAGTGTTTTTAGTATTTTGATCTGATATTGTTTTCCTTCGTATTTTTTTTTTTTTTTTTTTTGAGGACAATTTATCCTCTATTGTAAACTTTTAATTCATTAATAATAGTTCATTCTCTTAACCCAAAAAAAGGAAAAAAAAAAAAAAAAGATATGATACTGTTAGTGATCTCCAGTTTTGGGTTCATTGTTCTTTTTTTCTTTTGTGCAGGAGATGTTCTTATCCAACTTGAGAGATTTGAAGCCAGAACTTTGCATTACAGCAGCGTATGGGAATATTTTACCTAGCAAATTTCTCAATATACCATCATTAGGTTAGTCAGATGTATTTTTGTAATGAAAACTACATAGTTCTATTAGTACTTAAACATGCCATTATGATTTAGATTTTCTTTAGCCAAGCTAAATTTGAGGTTTGTGTCTGTGTGTACTTGTGTTTTGGAACTTTCTGTTGGAAACAACTTTTTGTTCTCGTTCACTATCTCAAACTTTTCGGTTTGTTTATGAAAACAAGGCAATATGTTTGTGTTCTAATGCTATTTGGCACATATGCTTTAGTGTAGCTCTTTTTCCGTTTCTCATTTTGAGCAACGCTCAACATTATATAGAAGTAATAGGACAGTTGCTCTTTGATTTGAAGATCCTTGCTTTGCTTCCTTTTGTGACCTAAATTGCAGACAAGACCCATTCAAAGGGGGGAAGATTCTAAAGAGACAGCCATTGCCTCTCTTATGTACCAATAATACCACATTTTTGTCAAAAGTTTCCATAATAAATATGCTGATTGGGCATGAGGAAGAAATTTGAATCACAAGTTAACTTTTGTTGCGCCCAAAATCAATCTTTGCATTTGGTATTTAGTTTCTTTTGTTTGTCTAATTAGGCTACTTTTGCTTGAAAGCATTCAGAAAACAGGGGCTTGGTTTGGTGTTTGACATAAGAGGGCTATAAGTGTCGTGTTTATTTATTTATTTTTTTCATTGTCATTTTTTTTTATTTATTTAGACGAGATATATACCAAAAAGTTAAACTGCATTAAAGAAAATTTGCGCTCTGACTGGTTGCAAATTATGACTGATCAAACAAAAAAGGGTGTAGAAAAGTTCAAATGATTCTATTGAAAAGCATGATCATTTCTAGTCCTAAGTTCTTGTAAAAATCTCTCAGGGACGGTAAATATTCACCCAAGTTTGCTTCCGCTGTACCGTGGTGCTGCTCCTGTTCAAAGGGCGTTGCAGGTTCTTAATTTTTTGACATTCACCATCAGCCATTCTTTGTATTCTATGTCAAAGTCACCTTATAGCAATTTCTTCAAAACTGTTTTGTTTAAAGTTTTACAATCACATGTCAAAATTTTTTAATTAGGATGGTGTTAAAGAAACAGGAGTGTCCCTAGCATTCACCGTACGTGCACTTGATGCTGGACCTATCATTGCCAGTGAAAGGTTCGAAGTTGATGATCAAATAAAGGTCAGTTTTTTTTTTTTTTTATATATTGTAATGAACTGCATTAAAGTTTTAAAATTTGGATATAATGGGTTGCTGAGATGCCTTTGAGGGGAACTTGGAAAAATTTATTTGGGTGTAAAGTTGAAAAGTCTTTCTTTATGCTTTTTCTAAACCATGACAATTTTTTTTTTTGTTTATTTATTTGGAAATTTTGTAACTTTCTCCTATCCCTTTGCCTGCATTTGCGTGTGAGCATAAGTGTTCCGTTAGAGACTATGGGTTGCATTGTATCAGAGAAGTTGGAAAAATGTATTTTCTGTATTTCACTCACACTTTTACAAATACAAACTAGCCTGACTTTTATAGGCTAAATACAGTAACATAAAATCAGGAAATAAAAATGATCCTAGCCTAAAAATAGAGATAACCTAAGTCAACTCTCTATAAATATAGCACCTAATCAGCCAAAAATACTGTACAGCTAATACTTCCCTAATATATTACATCAACGTAATTTGGGCATAATCTCCAACACATTGCATTGAAGATATGAACCAACTTAACATATTAGATTAATTATGTGTTCGTTTTTAAATTTAGCATTACCCCTTGGCATGCATTTTCTGATTAATTGTCTCACCGGTTTGCATGCAGGCACCAGATTTACTTGCAGTGCTATTTTCTGAAGGTGTGTATGCTTGTATTATTTTTCTTCATAGTCATCCTAACAAACAATCAGCATTTAATTTTTCTGCACGCCAAACCAAATTCTGAACGTTTATTCTACCATTTAGTCATAGCTTTTTTAAAACTGAAGAAGAAAATTATTGTACAAATTCTGTCAAAACAAAAGTACTGTACAAATGAAGTAAGTTGAAAGTTGATTCATAGTTATTTTTGTTAATAGACTAGTCTTTATTCTATGGGATTCTTCTTTCTTTTTTTTTCTTTTTTTTTTAGCCAACAGATGTAGTTGCCTCAATAAATGATGATATTGTTTTTCTCCTAAAATAATGCTGCCTCATTTTTGTTTTATTTTTTTTTTTTCGTTGTTTATTTGACATCATTCTCCGGACACATAGACCTTTAAAATTTTAAAAAGATGGAGCATCTTTCTCTAGTTTTGGGCTGTTTGGATGGAGAAATTATGATTTAAATTTGCCAATACGTAAAGGGCATAGTTGTATTGCTTCAAAAAAAGTTCCTTCAGATTTTTAATCCTTGACTGCCTCAGCCCACCTTGCTGGATAAATTTCAAATTAAAAGGGAACACAATGCAATCCATTCCCCAATACAGGATGTAATTTGTGCATAAACGGATATTATGGGGTTATAATTTGCTAGATCTATCTGTTTCTTAATTTCTTCAAAATTATCTTTTTGTTGTACATATTCTGAGTTAAGTCCAAGTTTAAAATACATATAACCAAGTAAACCAATGCTCAGTTCCGTTTAGTGATGAGATATCATTTGTTGTTCAGGTTCTAAACTCTTGATTCGTGAGCTTCCTTCCATACTTGATGGATCAGCTAAGGCAAAAGCATTGCCCCAAGATGATTCTAAAGCTACGTTAGCACCAAAGGTACAAACAACTCATTTTACTTTTATGGCAAAGCTTGGCTACATCATCGAATTTGCTAAATATTTTGACCCGGCTATATTTATGTAATGGATGTATTTTTTCAATGACGTTTATGTTTCTTATAGAAGAGGAGGACCATATTTATTGAATTTCCATGCATCAACGGTTTAGTTGACCGAAGGTATCATAAAATTTCCTGTACTGTTGTTGTGGTAGATCTGCGCATTACCCCCTTTGATATATGGCTCTTAACTTATGTAACTTTGAATGTACGGTTTCATCTTCTTGAATAAAGTGTTACCAATATTCTTGATTGGTAATGGGGTATCTGAACATCGCTGTGACGTCTACTCTATAATGTAGGCTAGCGGAAAATAATAACATTTACATTAAAAGACATTAATTCTACATAACATATTGGTGTACTTTTCCATAAAGAGTCAGATTTCTGCTTGGGAGATGGACCATGCTGCCTAAAAGTTAAAGGAAGCTTTCTTGTATTTAGGAAATCAACATGTTTATGTTGGACTGAAGGCCACATGCAAAAATTTTATTGATACGTTTAAGTAGAACTTGGTATTCCTACTGCAAAGCCTTATGTTTCTTTCTTCTTCCTAAGTGCTCGATACTTTTAACAAAAGAAATCTGCAAAATTGATCTGAATTATTTGTTTATGATTCTCAGTTTTGTGCAATAACTTATTTGGAAAGTTAATCCTTCATTGTCGCTTGATTGCTAGTTACTTTTGTTTTGCAGATCGCACCTGAAGAATCTTGGCTGTCCTTTGACCAAGAAGCTACAGTCCTGCATAATAAGGTATGCTTTTTCCTCTTCATTTAATTGAATTATACAGTCATGACATACAACCCGAATAGGTTCGTGCATTTGCAGGGTGGCCAGGCACTCGAGCTAAAGTTGTAGTCGTTGAGAAAGGAGACAGTTCTCACAAAGTTCTTGAGCTCAAAATTATCACAACGAGAATTTGCAGCCATAGCAATCTTCAGCGTGATGAAAAAGATGACATTACTTTTCTAAAGGATGCGTTAATATTTCCATGTAAACAATGCACAGCCCTTGAGGTATGCTCCATACTTTTCTGCGACTGTCTGCGTCAACATTTTTTTTATTATTTAATTTAGAAACAGCTGGTTTAAAACGTGTGCTTATGCATTTATATTTTTTAAAGTGATTCTGTGCCACATAATATGAGTTCAGTGGCAGAGCCAGAAAAAATTTTCAATGGGGACTCGATAAAAAATATCAGAATTAAATTTTTCGTTTTGTAAGAATAAGTTATATATTTTAACGGTCAGTGGGGGTGTTATAATTTTTCTAATAAATGTGGGGGCACAATTGAAATTAGTAGGGAAGTAATAAAAATTTTACACAAAAGTCGGGGGTAAAAGTTAAAATTTTCTTCTATGTACCCAAATGCCAATGTATGAGTTCGAGGTTTTTGGTTTGAAGATCTCATATTTTTTCCAAAAAAAAATATATATATATTTTTTCAACATATGAACTCTGGCTTTCTGATATTGCAAATTTCTTTTTTAGTTCTTTTGCTTTTTGTTTTTCCTCCATTGAACATATGGAAAGAAAATATGTACATATTATTGCCACACTTACTACATTCCTTTGACGATACAACTGTACTGCTTGTGACTTGAAGTTCTAACGCGTGAGCATTCAATTTTCGGTACTGTAAACTTTTTTCTTATTTTAATTTTTGATCTTCTTTTTTTTTTGGGTTTCTTAGGTATTGGAAGTTCAGCTTCCTGGTAAGAAAGCAATGAACGCAGCTGCCTTCTGGAATGGATTGCGAGGTCAAAAGCTGAAGGTTTTATAACAAGAAGCATATTTTCTAAACAGCAATATTGGTTGCTCAAACTTTAGGTACAGCTAGCCAAGCTTTGGGCCTATATAAGCATGGTCAGTTGTATTATTTTGTTTTCGTTCTTTCCTTCTTTCCAACATATAACAACCATCTGTTGTAATTTTTTTGAACTGGCCAAAACAAAAAAATTCTTTCTATTGTATTTTTTTTTTAATTTTTTAAAGGAAATATAATTTATTGAACTGCAAACACTTTGACATATTGAACTTCAAAGAGTTGATTTACTATTTCTAGAGTTTTAGTATATTTTTGAAATCTCTTTGCTTCATATGGATGCAACTATTCTTATCCTCCTCACCGAGCCACTTGTACATTTTAGTGGCCAACTTATAAAATGTATTGTTAATATGGCGTTTAAACACTCATATGCTAACTGGCAATGTAGTAACGGTGACGTTTGGTATGTAGTAATCAACAAGAATTATATTTTGGTAAAAGTAATAGTCGGCAATATAATTTTCAAGAAACTAATATTATCACGTTTGGTTGTACACAATATTTTTCTCTTAGATTTCCAAGACTAATATATTATTACGTTTGATTGTACATGAGAATCTTGTGTAGTTGACAAAAATAAATTATTGTATTATCCTTAAAGAAACATTTCCATTATTATTTATATACTAATACAATGGTTTGATTCATATTTTTTAAAAAATAGTCACGCTCATGCTACGAATATTAATATTATACTATTTATATTGATATTATACTAATAAATTGTTATTATTATTGTTAATGTTATTATTAAATCATTGTGATTTTATATTAATATAATATTTTCATTTAAATTATATAATAATATTAATTTATAATAAACATAGTACTATTTTTAATAATATTTTAATATTTTATTATAAAATATATTGATATGAATAAAATAATAATAAGAATATTATTCATAATAATAATATATTATTTATATTAATATTAACATTAAATAAAACTATCTTTATGAAAGTATTATATATAATCGTATTTTATATTTATTATTGATATTACATTATTACTATAATCTAATATTACTATTTCTAAGAAAGGTTGATAATTTAACAGTTGTATTCATAGGGAAGTAAGAATTTGAAAGGTTAATAATTTAATGGTTTAAAATGGCAAGAATTTTACAAACAAAATTTAAAAGAAAATAAGAAGTTTCAACAAATTTAAATAAAATTTTAAAACATAAAATTAAAATGGTGAAACTTCGAGAATTCCTTGCAAGTTTTGTAACTGATGTGGATTTCAACTCTAAAGCATTTGATATATTATATTTTTTTTCATTAATAGCAAACACATTTATTATTTCTATAAGTCAACCTAAAGTGACGATATAGCAACTTATAATGTAGTAAGAGTTTTCCTATAAAAATAGGAAAATAATAGCCTCTCACTAGTGATTTGATGCACTAATTATGACAATTATAACTGTTGTTATTACAATTATAATTAACATAATTATAAGATAAAAAAGATAATAACAAACTAAAATTAATATAATTTAATGGAATAAATTTTTTACTTTAATTTTGGCAGAGCCTTGTCTTATGAAATATTTAAAATCGACAATATAATAGGTCATACAGTAGTAAAAGATACTCTATAAATTACGCATTATTTTAATATTATTAATATTAATTATGTGACATAATTAAATTACATAAAGAAAGTATCACTAAATTTATGTAAAAATGGGCAACATAAGAACAATAACAATAATTATTAAAAACATGAAAAATATAATTTATTCTATATAAATATAAACATTACAATACATATAGAGAATTAAAAACCATGCTAGAGTACTATACATATAAGATCATTTATCTATCTCACTAAACATTCTACACTAATTTAAGTATTACTTTATTATTTTTGGTAGGGTCGGAGGAGTGCTCTAGTAGCATCTCCCTCTGAAAGAGAATACTGCTAAGCTAGTCAAAGGGGGGAGGGTGCCAAATGAAAGGAGGCGTATCTTTGGATTTTGATTTGGTGTGATGCGGTAGCAGGATGTATGAGGAATGACTTGATCTCGACGTTGACCGCGCGATCGTACAGTCGAGAAAAGCAAAAAAATGGGCCCAGGTGGGCCAAATGGGGCTAAAGCTATGACCGTTGGATCGAACACGGTAAACAAATTGGATGGCTGAAAAAACAAGCACACATAAGAACAGTCACATGTAACCCCAAGTCGTGCCTGACTCTCCCACGTGGGTAGGCCTTCTCTATCTGGCAACTTTGTCGGGTGAATGAGAACGCGACACATGGCGTTGAATCCGATGGCCCTGGTTCATTTGGAGGCACATCCAACGATGGGATGAAGCCAAGTGTCCATATTTAAAATTCAATTTTTTTTTAATTTTTTACACATTTGATATCCAATTTGCCTGTTTTTGCGTCGTTTTTCTATTAGATTTCAAATCTAAAGATAGAAAATTGAAACAAAATTAATTATTTTACAAAAATAATATTTACAATAATTTTTAAAATATTTATTTTACATTAAAATATACAAAAATAATTATAAACTTTTAAAATTCTGAGCTCTTTTAGTTTGACACATATGATTTTTAAGATTCAAAAATATTTTAAAAAATTACTAAAAATATTATAAAATATATATACAAACTTAAAGCACACCAAAAAACATATTGAGATCAAAATAAAATTACCACTCTTTATTATTACGGTTTTAATTAATTTCAAACTAAACTAATATTTTATATACAAAAATGATTCTAAAAGTTACTGAAGATATTATTAAACATAAAAGGATATTAAAAACTTAATTTTAAACATATTTATACACCAAGACACTAAAATACTGTTTAACACATAATTGCTTTAATTAAAGAGTTTAATGAGAAATATAAATACAAAATGATTGATTTTAATTTTAAGAAATGTGTACTTTTCAAGTCTCATCACAACTTGTACCAGCTTATTGTTAGTCCCTAGTAATTAAAGCGATATAATCTTGAAATGATTTACTAAATATCCACATAATGTACACCATTTAACTCTAATTTGACTCACCTAACTAGATAGAGTAGCAAAACAAAACTTTTATTTAAATACTTTATAGGCTATTTAACAGAATATATGCAAGCCAAACTTAGTGCATAAAGAAATAATGAATAATTATGAAGTTTCATAAAAAAACTAAGCATAAAATTGTTGTTGATATTTAGCTTAAAATCACTCTTGCAGGCAGCAATACTTCAAAATTATTGATTAGAACAATTAAAAACAGAAACATAAAAGAAAAATATAATGAGAAAGCAAATAAACTTCACAATTTGTGGATGGTGCAATGTCTGGTTTCCTTAAGCTTTCTCCGTAATCTATTTAGCGAGCTTTGGGTCAGTAATTTCTAGATCAGTTGGCCCAATATACTAGGTGTTGAAACACACCGTAGAACTTACACACTCGAGTTAAAGAGACTATAAAACTAAACTTATCCAACTTTTATCCAACAAAACATTTTCTACTATCCTTCGTAGTTCCATGATGGCTTGGTCGGCAAATTGCTTGATCATAGATAAGTCCTAGTTGTGAATAAATAAAAAAACGTACCTAAGTCTAACAAGGCTTGAGTGATTTCATGGGTTCCTATGTGATAAGTGATTGTAGGACATCCTAGATGTTTGTACTTAATTGGTGCTCTTTGCTTAAGAACTGCACTTAATTGCTCAGTCAAGAATGCAGTTATTGTGACATTGTGCTTCCTTTTCACAGTGTACAAGTCTTTCATAACTTTGGCATATGCCGACACTCATTGGATTATTTGCAACAAAGGAAGGTCGATTTGAAGTTGCTTCAAGTGTTCCAAAAATTGTTCATAATTTTCTGAAACTTTCTTAGTGGAATGAAGAGCTTGGAGGAAAGGAGCTTTTTTTAGAAGCTTATTCACTTCTTTTTCTTGTCTTTATGGAACAACTTCTTCACTACTCCCATCTGCAGTGTTTGATGAATTTCTAATGATTTACCGCTGCGAGTGGCAACATGACTAACCTCTTCATCATTCTTCTCTTAGTGTTAGAGGTTTGTATCTTGTTTTGTCTTTCTGAAATGACTTGAGTTTGCAATGAACATTTTTCATATTCTCGAGTGGTTGAAGTTTTGGTTAATCTTATTTTTTTTAATTCTTTACTGTCTTCTGCCAATTGTGGGAAAATAGTTTCAAACTTCTAATTTGACTTACTTTGTGTTTTAATGAATGCTTGCAATGTATCCTTAAGAAATTTACTTGATAGGTGTGGATCATGCTGAGGAGTAATATATCCTTTTGGATACATTTCTTGTTGATTCTCCAAATGAACATGCTTGATTTGAATTCCTCTTGACAAAATTTGAATTGTTTCTTCCATCAAGATTGAGAATTTCAAGATAAGGAGTATAAGGCTTATGATATGTCCCTAAGGCATTACATTATTCCTTATACACTCCTATCATTTCTTGATAGGCATGACAGTCTTGTGGTTGTTCAACCTTTCCACTCACAGAATTGTTCCATGCAATTTAGCTCTTATAACAGCCTGACTTCCTCTCTCATTCTTTACTTTGAGGATTTCTAACTATCTTGTAAGATTTTCAACTAGAACCCTAAGATTGTAGTTCCTCTTCCCTCACTTGATGAATTCCAATGCAAGTCGGGTGCATGATTCATCAACATTCTTTGAGGATTTTCACCTAGTTGTGCCATCGCAAATGGATTTGACAGTGTGGTTGATGAAGATGGAGAATGTCAAAAAGAGTTTGACGTTAGGGTTTCCTAAGTCTAGAGCTTCAGCAAATCGGCCTATTTTGTCTCTATGTCGAAGCATTAACCTCAAACATTTCTCTTTTAATTTTTTATTTTTTAATTTTTACATTTTTTAATTATTTTTTTATATTTTTTAATTTACAAACAAAAAACGAGATGCTTAGTTTTTCTTTATTCTAGGAGAATAATGTAGTGAGTGAAAACCTTTCGCTTGGTTTATTTTGTAGATTTTGGGAATTATATGCTTTAAGGATGTTCCTAGGAAAGATTGGTGGATTAAAGACTCCTTGAAAACCAACATCTTAGTTAGAACAACGCTCCCAAAATTATTGGTGTTGTGAGAATCTTCAAAAGTAACTGGTTATGGGAAAAGTTTCCAAACCAGTACCAGCCTCTAGACACAACTTCCTCAAAGAATACTATTCCTCAAAAGCACAATTTTTATTTTGTGAAAAACCTAGATTTAAAGATTTATGAAATTTTATTTCTAAGTTCAGAACTTAAAACTAAACCTAAAGCTAACAAACAACGGTATTATACAAATATAAGTAAAAAGAAATATTTTTTATTTTTTTATTTTTTATGAATAGTAAATAGTGTGTGAATAGTGATGTGAAGAGCAACCTACGTAAATAGTAACTTATTTAACTAAATAATTAAAATTACAAATTAAAATAATAATATTTACATTATTTACAAGATAAGGACAAAATACTTACCGGGTTTCCCGCTTAATTCAGCAATCGACCAAAGTAGTGACATTGCCCCGACAACAGTGCAAAATTTTTGATGTGTCGCCCAAAACGTTCTTTAAACGCAGTCAAATGCAGTACAATAAGGATGGTCGTATCCACAAGGAGGTAGAAATTTAAAAGATTGATAATTTAACGGTTTAAAATGGCAAGAGTTTTACAAATAAAATTTAAAAGAAAATAAAAGTTTCAACAAATTTAAACAAGATTCTAAAACATAAAATTAAAACAGCAAAGCTTTGAGAATCCCTCGCATGTTTTGTAACTGATATGGATTTTAACTTTAAATAATAATTATCTAAAGTATTTAATTTATTATATTGTTTATAGCAAGCACATTTACTATTCTATAAGTCAACCTAAACGAAAATATAATAACCTAAGATGCAATAAGAGTTTTCCCATAAAGGTAGCAAAATAACAGCTTCTCACTAATGATTTGGTAAACTAATTATGACAATTATAACCGTTACTACTACAATTATAATTAGCATAATTTTAAGATAGAAAATGTAATAACAAACAAAGATTAAAATTTTTACATTAATTTTGGCAAAACCTTATCTTATAAAATATTTAAAATCAACAATATGATAAGTCGTATTGCAAAAGATATTCCATAAAATTAAGTGTTATTTCATTATTATTAATATTAATTATGTAACACAATTAAATTACATAAAGAAAGCATCACTAAATTTATGTAAAAATAGACAGCATAACAACATTAACAATAATTATTAGAAACATAGAAAATATAATTTATTCCATAAGAATGTAAACATTACAACATAGATATAGACCTTAAAACCATACCAAAGTATTAAATATACAAGATCATCTCCCTGTCTCATCAAACTTTCTACACTAATTTAGGCACTATTTTATTATTTTTGGTGAGGTCAAAGGAATACTTTAGTAGCATTTTATCTTAAAAGAAGATACCTAAACTAAAAGCTCAATAGTTAGAATGGAAGGAGGGGGATGCTAAATGAAGGGAGGTGCATCCCCCCTTATAGTAAATAAAAATTCACTATTTTGAGATTTTTTAATAATATTTATATATTATTTTATCATTTGATTATTAATTTATTATTTTTATTTGTCTTATTTGGACCAAGTTGAGATACTTTGAATTTTTTTCTCTCTTTTTTTTTTTTTTTTTCTACGTGTTCCCAGTGTCCTTGAGTATGCAAATCTTTTGCTTTGATTTAGTGTGATGTGGCGGTAGGAGGTACGAGGAACGGCTTCATCTTGTGTGTTAACTGCACGATAGGACAACTGAGAGAGGCAAAAAAAGGGCCCAGGTGGGCCAATGGGGCTGAAGCTATAATCTTTGGATTGGTCAAGGAAAACAGATTGGATGGTTGAAAAACAAGCGCACGTAAGAACAACCGCACACAGCCTAAAGCTGTGCTTGACTTTCCTACGTGGGTTGGCCCTTTCTGTCTGGCAGCTTTGTTGGGCAAATTGAAGACGACATGTGGTGCTAAATCCGACGCCTTGGTTCATTTGCTGGCACATCCAACGGATGAGATGAAGCCACGTGTTTCTAACATTTAAAATTTGAATTTTCTTCATTTTTAAGCATTTGATGTCTGATTTTGCACATTTTAGTGTTGTTTTGCTCCGTTTTTCCACCACATCTCAAATCTAAAGATCGAAAATTGAAACAAAATTAGTTATTTTACAATCATAATATTTACAATAATTTTAAAAATATTTATTTTACATTTAAAGACAAAAATAATTACAAACTTTTAAAATTCTAAGCTCTTTTAGTTTAACACAGATATGATTTTTAAGACTCGAAAATATTTTTACAAATTATTAAAAATATTACAAACTTAAAACACACTGTAAAACATATAAAGATGCAAAATAAAAACACCACTCATTATTTTAACGGTTTTAATAGATTTCAAACTGAACTAATATTTTACATAATGCTTTTAAAAATTATCAAAAATATTATTAAACATAAAAACATATTAAAAACTTAATTTTAAATATATTTTTATTCTATGACACTAAAATATTATTTAACATATAATTATTTTAATTAAAGAGTTTAACGATAAATATATATATACAACAATTGATTTTAGCTTTAAAAAATGTTCATTTTCTAAGTTTCATCAATCATCTTTTTCACTCTTTTGTTAATCTATCACTAGTGTATTTTAGCAGGAAACTGCCTATTGTTACAATAAAGTATTGGCTTAAAATAATTCTTTTTGAAATTGCTTTAGGCAGAGGGTTATCTCTACAAAATTGATAAAACAACCGTTGAGGTAATTATGGTCACTTAATATGTGTTCTAATTGATGTCGATTTCTCTTAATATCTTTCAAAATCCCTTCATGATCAAGAGTCAAGACGATTCTTACTGCTGTAGAATATGAAAATTTGCCCAATTTTTGCAAGCAGTGTAGTGCATGGTCCTTTTGCTTCCTGCCAGTGAAAAAAAAAGTTGTGAATATGTTCAGATGAAGGAGATACATAAAGAAAAAACATAGACTTATGCTCTTCGTACCAGGCGAAGTGTAACACCCGAGATTTTTAATGCATTAAAAATACATTAAGTTGAGGATTATATTAAGACAAAGTACAGTTTAAAGAAAAATACTATATAGTATTACAGGAAATAATACAGTATTAGAGCAAAGCAGTATAAGAATTAGATTGTTTAAAGTCATGCAGTACAGATTTGGACTGTGTGGACCATAATTTTGTTTTATAAAAGAAAAGAAAAAAAAAGGAAGAAAAATCAGAAAATCTCACATAATTTGACTCTTTCTCTCTCTACTTTCTCTCTCTAGAATTTTCTCTCTCTCTCCTCAAATCTCGTTTGAGATTCCGACGTCCTTTTTCGACACCTCCCGCACCAATGGGAAGCTCTCGACGAGCTGAGTCCAACGAGGTGTCGTGCCACCCAAAACGCCGCCGGAGGAAGGCTCACGCGCCGCCCAAAGTGGCGGTGAAACCCATTTCTTCCCGACGTCATTTCTCCGCCGTCCGACCACCAATCGACGTGATCTTGGTGTCTATGGACTCAGCGTGAGGAGAGGAACAAGATGGTACCAATTTTTCAGCTCAATTTTGGCTGAAAAAGCCTCGCCGGAGGAGCTTCGTCGCCGCCGTGGAGCCACCGCAGGACCCACCGTCTCCGGCGGCGGTGTGGCACACTACCGGTGCCAAAATGATCAGAGGGCGATGGTGAGTAAGACCCCTCGGTCAATTGCTCCGTTCCGCCGCCCCTCACCGGAGATCGTGGATGCCCGCCACCGTCGCCGTGGGTGAGATCAGGTTGGCTGTTTTAGGCCGTTTTGTGCCAAATTGAGGGCACAAACACCTTCAGAGGACCGAGAGGAAGAAATTTGGCACCTCAATTGCACGAAACGATGGCCGGTCATCGGAGAACCAGGACCCGCCGCCTAGCGCTGCCGTGGAGAGGTGGAGCCGCCGTTCCACGCGTTGTTGAGCTGCCCCACCATAGGGGAAATACTCAGAGGGCCACGGGGAAGAAAATGCCCAGCTCAATTTCACGGTATCTCCGCCGGAGATAGGAGATCGGAGCCGCCGGTGTTAGCTGAGAATTCTGTCTTCGATTAGCATAGATGGAGGCCAAATTGGATGAAATTGACCCCACCAATGGACTCAGGAGGGTCGAATTAGGGGGTAGGCTCGAGCTCAGCCCCCAACGGAGCCAACCGTCGCCGGTCAACGGCCGATCAACGCCAATTTAGGATTTTGTGATCCGGACCTCCGATCGAAGATCCGAGACCGCCTCCTGACTCATTTCGATGCTCTGAACGCAATGGTGACCTCCGTTCGAGCTAATTCCACTCCGGTAAAAATCATCTGGTACTGACTGTACGCGGATCGAGACGATTCAAACAGCAGTATTGGAGTCCAGAATGACAGTTTCAAGAATGTATGATCTCCAGGAAGCATTCTTAGCCATTCATGGTCGCTCGGGGAGCACTACAGAGGATGCTTCACATACTGTAGATACATCAAGGTACAACTGGATCTGCTTAGCTTGGAGTTCAAGTAAGTAGAAATCTCGCCTACAGTATGAACTGTTTTAAAATAAATTGTTTTAGATGTTTCATAAAAATTTATGAGATGCATGATCAGTTATTGTTACACTATTTTATGTGAGAATGAGTTTTATAACGTTACAAGGTGACGAAAAACCCGTTAAGGGTAAAATCGTCATTATTAAGGAAACGGCTAGAACGGAGTCGAACACTCCGATTTAGCATAATGTTATTAGACGAAAAATATTCTGTAATACGTTAAGTAATGAAATCGCTAGTAAGACAGGAGATTTTTTAATAAGGGATGTTTAAGTAAACGAGAGATAAACCGATGGGTTACGAGATTAAAAGAAAAAGTAACCCCGGTGGGTTACAAAGCTAAGCGAAGGAAAGGTAAACCGATAGTTTATAAGGTTAAGTAAAGACAACGGTAAACGAAAGTATATTAGTCAAGTTAAAAGGAAAGAATGGTTAATGTTTACGTTTTATTATCAATCGAGTGGATTGATAATAAAGAAAATTAATTAGTAAGTTGGCTGTTGTTTAATCAGGACACAGAGGCCGACTAATGGAAGGAAAAGGAACGGAATAGAGAACGTTAGAGCATAGTTCGGGTAAATTTCAAATCTCACCTACAGCATGAAGTAAATGATTTTTAAATGCTTATTTATATAATTTGCAAATGAGTTTGCAATTATTATGCAAGTTTCTTTTAAAGTGTGTTTGCATTTATTGTGCAAAAAGTTTAAAAGTTCAAGAAAAAGAATTGCAATGAATTTGCAATTACAATGTTTAAAGTCTATTGGCATATTGATATGCATAACGTTTTTAAAAGTTCAAGTTATGATTTTCAAAGTATTTAAAGTATGTTTTGCATTATGACAATGCATAATGTTTTATAGTTTAAGTTATAAGTTTCATGATGCATTTGTTATGCAATAAATTACATTTGTTGTGCAATAAGTTTTAGAATAAAAGTTATAATTTACAAAATGTGATTTCGTTATATGTTGCATTTGTTATGCAATAAGAGTTAGAATACAAGTTATGATTAGCAAAATGTGTTTGCATTTTATGTTGCATTTATTATGCAATGAGTTGCATTTGTTATGCAATAGGTTTTATAGTACAAGCTATGAATTGCAAGTGTATTGCAGATGATGTGATTGCATTTGAAATGCTCACTAAAGTTAATAAGAAGGTAACGTAAAGATAAAAAGAAAGTGTCATACCAGCCTCTTTGTTATGAGGTAATGAAAGTAAAATTAAAGTTTGACCTCCTAAAGGTGAGGTACAAGACCTCAATGTTTGATGGTCTCAAGTCTTCCACAAGGGAAGCATCATGTTTATGATCTCATGATTAATGAGTTGGTATGAACACTAAAGTAAAGTAAGGAAAAGGAAGGTTATAAGATAAACAAAGTTAAGAAACAAGAATAAAGGTTGAGAAAGAAAGGAATAATTAAGTTTATAGAATGTTCACAAAATGCTCATAATTAAAGTTCATAATTGAGCATAATTGGAATAATGCATTATGAATTTGCTTGTATTCCTTATTATAAAGTATTTACATTAAATATTTATGGAAAACATTCTAAAAAATGTTTTATGATAAATATTTATGAAAAACATTTTCATGTTTTCAAGAAAAGGTTTATGAACGACGTTTTAAGAAAAATGTTCAAGAAATGTTTTACGAAAAAAGTTTATGCAAAACGTTTCAGAAATGTTCTATGAAAAACATTTATGAAAAACGTTTTTAGAAATGTTTATGGAAAACGTTTATGAAAAATATTTTCATAAATGTTTATGGAAAATGTTCTTGAAGAATGTTTCAAGAGAAAGGTTTTTATGAGAAAAGTTTTAAAGCATGATTAAATGATTTGTGAGTTTATGTTTGAACTTACTGAGCGAAAGCTCATTAAAAGTTTTTCATGCTGTAGGTAATTTATGGGTGACCAATAGGACCCGCTAGAAGAGCGGGGTGCTGCGGAGGACAGATGCGAAGATTTGGGTATGGATACCATCACTGTTTGCTTCCGCTACGTAAAGAAAAGGTTTTCCATTGTTTAATATTGTGTTTACGAAGTTTAAAGAAAATCAGAGTTCTAAGAATTGTATTCAAAGTTTTAAGATACAATTTACAAACTATTTTATGTAATTATAAAGTAAAGTTTTAAGCTATGATTTAATAAATGTTTCTTAATAAGTTTTAAGAAATGATTTGAAATGATTTTAAGGGCAAGTGTTGAGCGAGGTCTCAACTTGAAATGCGACAGAGGTCGCATCAGTTTTAAAGAACGTTTAAAGAAAAAAATTATTTCAGTATTTTTCTTACTAAGTAAGTAAGATTACTGTTTATGAAACGATGTTTAAGTAAGTAAAGTGACTGCCCGAAAAGGCGGGTCGTCACACGAAGAACGGAATCCAAGTTGTGAAAATGAATTTTTGTTTTTGTGGTGGCATATCATCCTGAAATTCCCTTTGGTTTTGATGACGGATTGACAGGAATGGTGGCATTATGGACAAAGCTCATTCTAGATCATGCACTCTTTTTTCTTTCTTGGTTTTTAAGGGCTTTACTATTGAAACAAGATCTTCTTTCTTTGAGATACAGATCTTGTGCATAGTGATTGGAAATTATCAAAATGCCCAAATGGAGAAAAAAATGTAAAATTAAATGGGCAAATATAGAAAAATAAAAAAATAATACAAATTGGACATTCATTCTTGCTATATCAAATACAAGTTGGGCACATTTATAAATGTGTGTACATGCACACCTGTTTCATATACTCAAAAATAAGCGAGGCCTTTTTTCTCCTTCCAGAATGTCTCTCTTTTTATTCCCTCTTTTTCTTTCGCTTTTGTCATCTGTTAAGATTTGCATGTTGAGATTAGGACCGACAATTTCGGACACGACACGATGACATGATACGAAAACGACACGAGATAAACGGATTTAGGTCGCACGTTTATTAATTATGCCATAAATGGGTTGGCACGAATAACATGAAAATAAACGGGCTAGATTCGTGCTAACACGCCTTAACACGTTTAATTAAACGGGCCGTAAACATGTTGATACGACACGACATGACCCGTCCATTTATAACATATTTAAACTTAAATATAAAAATATTTGAAATATTTATAGTAGGTTAGGATTAATTACACATTGTGTTTTTGTTAATTTTTTTTATTGTTTTTTTTTTAATTTTTATTTTTTTTAATTTTTAGTTAATTAGGTCATAAATGTGTTATATGCGTGTTGTTATCGTGTCAACCCATCACCTACATTTAATAATTGTGTTAATCGTGTCGTGCCGTGTTACACATGACATAGACGCGTCGTGTTCGTGTTTACATTTCTGACATGTTTATTAATCGTATCGTGTTTGGGTTAAACATATCATGTTATAAACGTGTCGATACGAATACGATTATTGTCACCTTTAGTTGAGATGTTGCACGTTCGACTTTCCAGAGTAGGCTAGCTTAGGACGGGTATACTCTGTATGGAGCTAAAATAAACTGGGGACAGAAATATTAATATGCGCGCCGCATCAGTGTGTGTATATATATATATATATATATATATGTATATGCGCATTTTGAAGATGGCAATTGAAGCACATTTCCTAAAGCAAAATTAAACAAAGTCCCTCGTAGAAAACGTTCATTCAAAGAGCTGAGCCAATGAGGCAAAACTGGAGTCAGCAAATTATTACGCAGTGCAGCAAGTGGAGTGGGAATTGGGACTACTGTCATCTCTTGCGTTGTAAATTGCTCCAAATTACTCCAAACTCCAAAGTCAACGATTCCTTCCGTCAGATTTTAATTGCTGTTGCCAGTCCTTTTTTTTTTTCTTTTCTTTTCTTTTCTTTTTGGGTTGCGCAAATTTACACGCACACACTGCTGGGTAAATGTGGTGTGGATAAGGTTGAACAACTCTTCCATACTGAACCTCATCAGCATTGACTGCAATGTTCTCCACTCTTCTGATTTGCTTCCAACCATATTTGATAGTGTCAAAAATGACTTGAGAACGTCCATGTACGTAGGTGTTTGAAATATGCATCAACTTTGGGATCATAACTGAGAAGCTTATACCATCAAAATGGTAGCCACTCTAATGGTATTAGGCTTACTCTCATGTAATCTCGTCATTTTGGGTCTTTTAAGTTTCCGCTTAGAATTGTAAGTGACGATTTAAGTTTAAGAATTGTAGTATATAAGAGTTTTATATTGTAACAATTTTTTATTTTTTATTATAATTGTTAAAAGCTTTACACTATTCACAATTGTAACTAATGGGTTAGAACTGAAGTTCCAAATCTTAGTTTTGCAAAATGTTTTTCACAAAACATGGCGGAAACGTGGTAGTGGTGTGGATCATGTATAACAAAAATTTTCTCAAAACTTTTGTAAAACGCTATAGATTATATTAATTTAAGGCTTAAGTAAATATATTATACTTAGCTTACCAGAATGATTAGAGATGAATCGGAATTGAAAGAATAACAAAGGAAGTTCTCAATTTGAAGAAACCACAGTCTTCCTAGCCTAATTCTAGGCACCGTTTGGACGTGCATGTGGGCGTAGAAGGAATATGGTTTTTTATAAGATCACTCAACTAATTAAAGTTACCCTTTAAATCTCAATACATAAGTAGAACAGGTCTCAAGCTAGAGAACTTTTCTTCTCTCTCTTTTTCTTTTCGTATGCCTTTAATTAGGGGAATTTTGCAGAGTATTCTCATTTCTCTCCAAGACTCACTAGTGTATCCCTAATGAATAGAAGAAGCCTCTATTTATAGAGAGTAAGAGAGATAATCAATTTTGAAAAGTCTTCTTGTTTTTAATTTAATATTAAGTATTTAATTAAAAATAAAAAACACAAGTTTTCCTTTCCTAGTACTGTGATAGACGCCACACGTAGAAAGATTCTCTATACATGTGGTGTCATTCTCCATACAGTGCAGGTGGGAATACTGTTTGTTACCTAATCTCACTTGTATTTATATTTAACTTTTCATATTTGAATTAAATCACATTTATTTAAAATTAGAAATACTAAACATGAAAATTCTGTGAATAAGCTTTGACGTGCACAAGGGACTTTCCCTTTACTGTTGATGCTGCCACACACAGTG
Organism: Artocarpus heterophyllus; assembly: GCA_025403435.1. Classification (NCBI taxonomy): domain Eukaryota; kingdom Viridiplantae; phylum Streptophyta; class Magnoliopsida; order Rosales; family Moraceae; genus Artocarpus; species Artocarpus heterophyllus. The sequence goes on from JAJQZP010000161.1 coordinate 219,087, forward strand.
GGACCCTTCTACTGTGTGCACCACCTACAGAGTGGTGTCTTTCAAAATTAATTATTTTATGTTATTTACCAAATAATCCAATTATTTAATAAATATAAATTAATTTATTTTTAGTGATATTTAAATTATAATTCCATAATTTTAAATTAATTATTTAATTTCTCTTGTCCAAATATTGTTTACAAGGATGGCAGGGGAGCAATAGACCTATAATTTCAAGCTCCAATAAAACACATCTATTAATTAAAATCTTTAATTAATATATTACTTGTTTATTAATTCCAATATAACTCCAATAAATACTTGAAAATGCACTTTTAAAATTATAGTTATTTAATTACTTGTTTCTTAGAGTTGTCCATTTTGATATAGTCATTACATATAAATCGATCCTCCATAAATAATTCATAACTAGAGTTAGGTGAAATCCGTTAACTTATCTAATTACTTCTTTATTCTTGAGTGCCATTAATTATCTAACGAATAATAAATTCATTAACTTAATAACGAATTGAGCGCTCTTATTATTCAAGCCCGAAATCAATACTCAAGAAAATTGTTTATTTGCTTCTCAGATAGAAAAGGAATGGATTCCACATTATAATATTAACATTCTTGGATACTTACTTCATTATGCCTTTAAGATACATAGAATAAGATTTGATTCTTAAATCCATACCAAGTAAATTAAAAGACATAAATCTATAAATATGAGTTTGTTAGTAACTCAGAATTAAGATCATTTTATATATGATCAACAGTCGATGTGATTAGAACGTGCTACGTTTAACGAAAATTATTAATTGTTCATTTTACAATGTCCAAGTCGTAGATAATCTCATTTAGTACAGTGCACTCATTTAATGACTCACTGCATTAACGGTTCAGATAAGACCATTCCATTCTTAATAGAAATGACTTGAACAAGTAACGATGAATTAAAGATTCTATACTTTAATTAAATAATTAATTATATGTTACTAACCATTTTAATTTTCATCCTCAAATATTAACTTCTTGTATGTAACGCTTGTATACAATATTCAAGGTCATATAAATAATTATGAAATTTTAATGATATTCATAAAGTATTAAAAATACATATATGCAAATTTGATAAATAAATTCACTTTATTTATTTATTAATATGTCCTTTACAAACATCACTTTAAGGGCATTTATATTATCCTAACAATCTCTCACTTGCTATAACCCTCCAGATGCTTCTTGAAAACTTTGATTGGTAAGGTTATCATAAATGGATCTGCTAGGTTGTCAGGCGATGAGATCTTTAACACTGTCACATTACCTATGTGGTATATATCTTAAACCAGATAACACCTTCTCTCTAGATGCTTCGTGCCTTTGTTGTTTCTTGATTCTTTAATGTTTGCGATTGCCGCGCTGCAGTCATGGTATAATCTAACCAGTTTATCCATATCCTAAACAACTTCTAAATTCGTCAAGACTTTCCAGAGCCAGACTGCTTCCATAAATGCTTCATCAGCAGCCAAGTATTCAACCTCCCTTGTCGAGTTAGAAACAAACTGTTGATTCACACTTCTCCAGACAACGGCTCCACCATAAAAAGTGAACAACGTCCAGAGATCGACCTTCGATCATCCATATCTGATTGAAAATCAGAATTTGTATAATCGTCGAGAGATAAATCTTTGCCAAAATACACAAGCATATAGTTTCTCATTCTCTGAAGATACTTGAGAATGCACTTCATAGTTGTCCAGTGATCAAATCCTGGATATGACTAAAACTTACTGACTATTTCTACCGCATAGCAGATGTCAGACCTAGTACACTGCATAGTATACATTAGGCTTTCGACTGCCGATGCATATAGGAAATGACTCATGTCCTCTTGCTCTTGAGGAGTCTTTAAACACTGCTCTTTAGAGAGATGAACGCCATGCCTAGAAGGTGAATTCCCTCTCTTAGAGTCATGTATTCTATACTTGACAAGCACCTGGTCTATGTATGCATGTTGAGATAATGCCAACAATTTCTTTTTATGATTCCAGATGAGCTGGATCCTAAGAATATAGCTTGCCTCTCCTAAATCTTTTATTTGAAATTGGCTGGCTAACCGTTCTTTACTTATGACATTGTGTCCTTCTCATTCCCAATGAGCAAGAAGCCATCAACGTAAAGTACTAAGAAGACCACTTTCTTTTATCTTGTGTACTTGTAGACACATGGTTCATCCAAGTTTTGTTCACAACCATAAGATTAAATAGCCTCATCATACATGATGTTCCATGATCTAAAAGCCTGCTTAAGTCTATAAATGGACCTTTGTAGTTTTTAATTTGTTTGCTCTTGGTCTTCAGCTATGAAACACCCTCTAGCTGCACCATATAGATGCTATCCTTAAGATAGCTATTAAGAAACGCCATCTTAACGTCCATTTGCCAAACCTCATAATCAAAATGCACAGCAATGGATAAGAGTATCCGAATAGACTTTAGCTTAGCAACTGGGGAGAAAGTCTCTTCATAGTTGATTCCCTCCCTTTGGGTGTAGCCCTTGTCTACTAGCCTTGCTTTAAAAGTTTATACTTTCCCATCCACTTATCTCTTTCTCTTGTAGATCTATTTGCATCCAATAGGTTTTATCCCTTACAGAAGACCAATAAATTCCCAGACCAAGTTGGAATACATGGATTCCATCTTAAGTTTCATGGCGTCCAGCCACTTCTCTTTGTCTGAATCTTCTGTTGACGACTTGTAAGTCAATGGATCTTCTGCATCTTCACTCACAGCAACTAGCTATGCTTCTCCTTGATAACGAGTGGGTAATCTTATTTTCCTCCCATTACGATAGCACCAGAGGTGTTTGATTAGAAGTTATGGCCTCTTCAGTCTGCCACTTAACAACTGCTCCTCAAAAACTCTTGTTGGCTGTGGATTGATTTGATTGGCAAGTAACTCTTCAAACAATATTTTGTTCTGTGGTTTGAAGTTTTTCATATAGTCATGCTCAAGAAAGGTAGCATGTGTTAGTACAAACACCTTTTTGTCTTGAGGACTATAGAACAAACCTCTTTGTATTCCTTGAGGATAACCTACAAAGATATAGACTTCCAAATGAGGTTCAAACTTCTTGGACTTAGCCTTTAGCACATTAGTTGGACACCCCCATATGCGGATGTGCCTTCAACTAGGTTTTTGGCCATTCCAAAACTCTAGAGGCGTCTTAGGTATAGACTTAGAAGGAACCACGTTTAGAATATAAATTGCAGTTCTTAAGGCTTATCCCCAAAAGGATGTAGGTAGAGAAGACTAACTCAACATTGATCTCATCATGTCGAGTAGAATTCGATTTCTCTTTTCGACAACACCATTTTCTTGTGTTGTTCCAGGTGTAGTGAGTTGTGATACTATTCCGCTTTTTATCAAATGGTTTGTAAACTCTGTGTCCAGGTACTCACCTCTTCGATTTAATTGAAGCACCTTTACTTGCTTCCCTAGTTGCTTTTCAACTTTTGCACAAAATTCCTTGAACTATTTAAAAGTCTCAGATTTCTTGTGCATTAGGTAAATATAACCATATCTTAAATAATCGTTAATAAATATGATAAAATATCCATACCCACTTCTTACTTGGACATTTAAAGATCCATATACTTTGCTATGTATCAACTCAAGAGGTTCTTTGGCTCTTGTCTCTTTAGCTGCAAAAGGTCTCTTGGTTATTTTACCTTCTAGACAGGATTTGTAAAATTAGAGTTCACTAACTTTTAGATCCTTCAAAGGACCATCCTTTATAAGTCTCTCAATCCTGTTTAAGTTAATGTGACTAAGTCTAATATGCCACAAATATGTGTTATTATCATGATAAATCTTTTGCTTTTTACTCTTTGGTTCAGCTACTTTGATCATGTCAGTCTTATATAGTGGTTTAGGACTAGGTTTAAGAAAATATAAGCCATCATTTAGTTTTCTGAAATATATATTTAAATTATTCTTTGAAATAGAAACAATTTCATTATCAAAAGAAACTCTAAATAATTATTTATTTAATCTAGAAACAGAAATCAAATTTCTTTTAAACCCTAAAATAAAATAAACATTGTTCAAAACTAAATAATTATTCCTAAAATGAAGTCTAACTTCTCCCATTGCTTTAGCCAAAACCTTAGCTCCATTGCCCACGACCAATGTGTATTCCCCATCGGTAAGCTCGCATGAAGAATTAAGACTTTGCAAAGAAGAACGAATATAGTTAGTTGCTCTCAAGTCAACTACTCAAGTTGAGAACTCATTCTCTACAACACATATTTTTATTACTAGTAAACCACATTTACCTTGGTTCTTCTTTTTCTTAGTTTTAGGCTTTCAAACATCTTTGTTCTTCCTCTTGTTTGGATTATAAGAACTAGCAACTTCTGTAACATTTGCTTCATTGTTATCCGCACGTGTGACAGTTTCATACTTTTGAAGCTCGTTCAACAATTAAATGGGCATCATGTGCATATTGTTCATGACATAGTTTTTCTTGAATTGTTGAAAATCAGGACTTAAACTATCTAAGATGATATCTACCTGTGTACCATCATCTTTGGTTGCTCCATTGTGCTCAGCCTCATAAAGACGGTTATCATATTGAGCACATGGTAGCAAACACGTGTGTCGGGCTTCATCTTGATGTTCAAGAACAACTTCATGGTGTCAAGACTTGCCTTTTCAATTTGGTTGCCCAAACATCCCATCAAGTGATTGCATTATCGCATAATAAGTGTTCGTATTCTCATGCTTCTTACAAAGCATTTTAGACATGCTAGCTAGCAAGTAGCTTTTGGCTTTCCGATTATTTTGCCAACATGAATATGCCCCTTGGGTGACTCTTCTTGCATTAGCTGTAGGGACTGGAGGACATTCCTCTAAGAAGATAAACTTCTAGTCATCATTTATGAGCATTAGGTCCATGTTACTTTTCCTTTTGGCATAGTTCTCGCTAGTAAGTTTTTCAAGTGTGAGTAGGTTAACAATTGGATTAGACATATTGCTGGAAAAATAATAAACATTCAATTCGCGTGCATGAATATCATTAACTAAATAAACAAGTTTCTTTTTGGCATAGTAAACATGATGCATGGAAGCACATGAAAAATAAATAAAACATGTTTACTAAATATAGACAACGATAATTCAATTTGCCACGAATAAAGTGCCGCCGCAAGCTAGGTCAAATTATTTGGAACTAAAACTAAGACATTCTCAATTAATAAATATTTAAAATATCTTATATCTTCACATTTACTAACTACCATTATTTTGGTCAAGATATAATTAATATTTAATTACATCTCTATGAGTATAACCCACCGTTTCGGATTCCAAAGACTTAACTCTAAAGCGCCACCATAGGATAGGTCATATTAGAGGTACATCCCGATTTCTTATCACTGGGAAGAACAACCTGATATAGATTCAAATGGACACCCTTCGTGGGAAGGATGAAATCAATCCCGTCTCAAGGCGCCACCTAAACCTTATGGTGTTATTCTAACGATGAAGACTAGTACGTCATATTGTCATACAACCCTCTCCCACTTAATATTTTGCAAATATGTATTTTTATTTATAAATCATCTCATGGTTTACAATTTCTAGTAATACAAACATTTTATATTTCTAGACATAGAAATTCTAAAATTTAACTCTTAAATTCAATTTCATATTAATACTATTTTGCAAATCAAATTTTACAATCGTTAATCAATTTAATCTCATTAAATTAATTTATAGCGCATATTCCATATTTATTATTAAAATAATTTTAATGTAATAAATAAATACGCAAGCACGTATGACATATTATAAAACATATAAGTAGACACACTAAAATCAATATGACATGTTATGATGCATGAATATGTAATAAAATTATCAATATAATATTATAAAACATTCAATTAGGCAATTGAGATGGATTTCACCATATTCTTCAGATATTTAAAATTACAATCCAATTGAAATAATGAAAATAAAATAAATTCCTAATCTATTTAATCTTTATAATCTTCATGGGTGTTCTTGTAATCCTTTTTGAGTCATCATCGTTCGCCTTAAAGGACAAAACCAAAGCAATGTAAGAAAACAACATAAAAACATGCCCGAAACCATACAATAGGGTTTCAGCTTTAGCAGGGGCATCACAACCCTGGCTTCTAATGCCGTGGTGCTACGAGTTTTTGTTGTGCAAGTAGCCATGCCCGTCTTTTGCCCAACCAGCACTGTAGTGCCATCTGATGGCATCGCAGAGCTGAGGCCTAGAGTGAAAAAACCTCGATTTTCTTTTTTTTTTTTTAACAGTTTTTCAATCCATCAACCTCCGACAATCTTATGGTCGTTAGTTCCAATTCTTCGAGTCCTCTTTGAGAGACTTTGCATCTTCAATATTCTCTTTAATATTCTTTCAGATTTGATATTACAAAAATATATAATTATGAAATATAAATTACAAAAAGTTCTAATCTTTTAATTTCAGGTGAACATCAATTATAATAAAATTATGATATAATCAAAGAGATCCTAGGAACCATATAATTAACAACCAAATCCATCGTTCACACATTCACCATTTATCACAGCAATAATAAACAATAGTTATACATATTAATACAAAGTGTCTACCCATCATATACATACATAATAGAGAACATATATTTTTATTTATAATCGATTATGTTACAATCAAACACTTAAATTAATATATTATATAACCGGTTTTGGTACCAATTGTTGGTTTTAGAAAACATTTTTCATAAAATATAGGGGGCATGTGGTAATGGTGCGGACCGTGTATAACAAAAATTTTCTTAAAATTTTTATAAAATGCTATAAATTATATTAATTTAAGACTTAAATAAATATGTTATACTTCGCTTTCCAGAATGATCAGTGATGAGGAATACCAAAGGATGTTCTCAATTTGAAGAAACCACGGTTTTTCTAGCCTAGTCCTCAGCACCAATTAGACGCATGTGTGGGCATAAAAGGAATATAGTTTTCTATAAAATCACTCAACTAATTTAAGTCACCCATAAATCTTAACACACGAGCAGAATAGGTCTCGGGATGAAGAACTTTTCTTTTCTCTTTTTCTTTCCACACGCCTATGAGGGGATAAATTTGTAGAGTATTCTCAGTTTCTCCAAGACTTACTAGTGTATCTTTAATGAATAGAGGAGGTCTCACAAGGGACTTTCCCTTTTCTAATGATGGCGCCACACACACAGGGGAACCCTCCCATTGTGTGCGCCACCTATACAGCACCACTGTACGTCTTTCAAATTAAAATTTTATTTTATTTACCAAATAATCCTATTATTTAATAAATATAAATTAATTCACAATTAATTTATTTTGAGTGATATTTGATTTAAAATTCCATACTTCTAAATTAATTATTTAAACTAATAATTCCTCTTATCCAAATAGTGTTTGCAAGGATGGCATGGCAGACTAATGGACCCATAGTTTCAAGCTCCAATAAAATCAATATATTAATTAAACTCTTTAGTTAATATATTATTCTTTTATTAATTCCAATATAACTCCACTAAATACATGGAATTACATTCTTGAAATTATGTATATTTAATTTCTCATTTCTTACGATCATCCATTTGATATGCCCATTATATGTAAATCAATCCTCCATAAATAATTCATAATTAGAGCTAGGTGAAATTCATTAACCTCTCTAATTACTTCTTTATCCTTGAATGCCATAGATTCTCTAATAAATAATATATTCATGAACTTAATTACTTATTATTTAAGCCCTAAATCAATACTCAAGAGAATTATTTATCTACTTCTCGAATAGAGAAGGAGCTGATTCCATCTTGTAATATTAACATTCCAAGATACCTACTTTATTATGACTCCAAGATACAAGGAATAAGATTTGATTCTCAAATCTGTACCAAGTAAATCAAAAGACATAATTCCATAATATGAGTTTGCTAATAACTTAGGATTAAGATCATTTTATATATGACCATCGGCCAATGTTATTAGAACTTGCTATATTGAACGGAAATTATTAGCTGTTAATATTATATCATGTCTTGGTCCTACATAATCTCATTATGTTGAGTGCACTCATTTAATAACTCACTACATTAACAATTCGGATAAAACTGTTTCATTGTTAATGGAAATGACCTGCACAAGTAATACTCAATTAAAAATTATATACTGTAATTGAATACTTAATTATTCATATGTAATTGACCATTTTAATTATCATCCTTAAATATCCTCTTGTATATGATACTTATATACAATATTTAACGTTATATAAATAATTATGAAATTTTAATAATATTTATAAAGTATTCAGAAAGACAAGCATATAAATTTGATAAATTCACTTTATTTATTTATTTATATGTCTTTTACAAATACCATATGTTTTAAGCACATCTATCCTAACACCAAATACCTTTTTAATTGAGTCTTGTAGCGAAACGCTTGAGATTAATTTTTAGACTAGCTATTAGCTCAATATTCCATTAACTTATGTAAAAATGACGTCTTGATGCCGCTTCATTTCACAATGCAAATGTTACATACGAGATAATGCGAATACTCCTCAAAATGTAGGATTCCTTTGACTTACCTGTTGTTCCGGTCACTGTGGTTCTTGCCAAAAAAATCAACAATAATTCGTTGTCCTCCTTGTGCACTTTTTTCCATCAATAGAATTAAGAAAATGTACGAATAATTATCAGTCAATATGAACGTTCCTCAGTGCGTGGGATCCCTTTAATCATACCTACAATAGTAACAATGGTTATTGCACTTCTAGACTCTTTTGTTTTAAAAAAAAAATCAAGTAAATGTATATAACGAGACGTAATTGATAAGAATTTGACTAAAGAAACAGAATTTTACTGTAATAATAAAGATTAGTGGTTATTGTATATGTTTAATTCGAAATATCAATTTGGTGTAGTAATAGTTAGGATTTCATTGATTATTGTATATGTTCGGGCAATTTTACTTTTCTTTTTGTTTTAAGTACTTGCGGAGTAATAGTATAATATTAGCTCAGTTCAGAAATCTTATTATTGGTGAAATAAGGATTATTTAGATAATGGTCATTCCAGAAAATAAATGGGCATCAAATGTACTTTTTTCTTTTCTTTTAATTCAATCGTTATCCCATTACAATAAAAAAAGTGTTCCATACCAACACCATCTTAGTCAGAAATACAATCACCCTACAAATGGTCCACCGAGGTTAGGTACTTTTGGATGTGGTAGGAAAATTTCCAATAATTAAGGGTCCGTTTGTTTCGTGGTTTGAATCACGGTTCGAATCATTTTGTCACAGTATTTTCTCTCATAAAAATTTAAATCTTCATTCAAATACTCTAACCAAACAAGCTCTAAACCTGACTTTTGTTTTTGATAAGCAATTGAACCGGACTTTGTTTAGGAAAAAAAAGGCAGTAATTTTATACTTGAAACCTATATGGGTTTGTCTATGGTGGAGTAGGCAAGAGAATTTTGGCCTCAACCACACGATTTAAATCAAATGGTGGAGATAAAAAAATTTGTGTAGACCCTCGCACATTATATTTAAACAAAATTTCAAAAAAGTGAAAGAACAAAAATTTGGGTTAATTTAGAAAACCTTCTCCGGTAACCTTCTCTGTCTTCAGCAGCCTATTGCGTCCGAGCTCGTGAACCCTAATCTCTAATTCCACCTCAGCCTCCCACCGTCGTCGACTCCACTGCCAATCTCCTTAAGCTGCCAACTCCACCCCAGCCTTCCACCGTTGCTGCCTGCCCAACCTCCCACCAGAGATCTACTGTGTCCCACTCTTGTTTGTACCTCGGACCTACATGTGGCTTCAAAGCCGTCGTCCTTCGAGCCCATGTGGAATCTAAACGACACCAACTGACACGAAGAGCCAGATCTCTAATCTCCTTCGATTGCGATTGCACCAAAGAGGCCCTCACCTTCGCTGTCAAGTGCAGCGAGTTTAGAGATCCGGACAGGGGAAGCTCGTCGAGATGATCGTGCTAGGGTTGGGGATGGGCCAACCCTGCTCGCTCCTGCTAGACGGTGAGCCAACACTGCTACTCATCAAACACCGAATGACCCGAAGCAGTCCCGGTGGTGGTGGTGGGTTGAGACTCGACACGTCGTCACGAGGTTGGGTGTGACGGTGGACACCGGAGATGGGTCGATCAAAATTTTTAGTTTTTTTTTTTTTCCTTGATGAATGTAAATTAATCATGTGAAGACAGTTTAGTTTTGTTTTGATGGTCCTTCATTTGTTTTGATCTAGTGATGTTGAGCCATCCTCCACCGATAGAGAAACTTGGTGCACTCCACCGTATAATTTCCCTATATATATATATTTGTACATATATAGGGATGTGCTTCCATCCATCTGATGGGAGCTTCATGCATTTAATCGAGACCATTTATTATAAAATCTAATATTGTTCAAAGAGTTTTGATTCCTTTATCAAAAGGCTTCAACTGATAACTGGTTAAGAGGAACGCTAGTGGACTGGTTAACAGGTTTGACTGCTTTGAGAGCTCAACAAATGCATTTGGTAACCCGTCAAAAGAAAGCAGCTTTGGTGGGCATTGCATTTGCCTTCGGAGTTATTGGGCATTGCATTCCTCTCCGTAATGAAATGACTTTTATGATTTTTTTTTTTCCAAAGCATAGTTAAATAAAAATAAAAAATTTAAAAACAAAAAAATGTAAAATATAACTAAACTAAGAAACTAAAATAATTTCATATCAATCTTTCCTCACAAAACAAAAAAAAAATTAAGGTTCTAATAAATGTACTCATAAGTACATTTTCGTAATAATCTCTTAAAACTAAACGTAATGAACTTATTTATCGTGACTCGTAATTCCTCAAGTAGGTAAATAAAAAACAAAGATGCACTTGCATTTTATCTTATTTTCCTAAAAAACTCTTAAAAAATACACATGTAAAAAACATCTATAAACCAAAGGGTCTTTCTTCAATGAAGACCCAACTATAAGGCTCTCTTGCTAATGATTAGTAAGTGTTTGGCAAAGTTGCTTTTAATCAACTTTTTAGTTAGGAACAGTATAAAGCTCTCACATGTTATAGTAAAAAGAAAAAATAAGCTATACTGTAAAGCTCTCACATGCTATAGTATTTATAGTTTTAACCAATGGTTCTAACCATCATATCAAACACCTATAGATCTGGTCAAAATAGCTTCTTTTTTTTTTTGAAGTTTTAACAGCCAAAACAGATATATACTAAAAGGTTATTTTTTAATACTAATCGAAAAAATTGTCTAAAACAAAATACATATATATGTGCTAAATCCTTAGTTAATATAAGACAGAATTTATAGTGGTACTAGACAGATATTTTTACCTTGCTAGTAAATACTATTATTTTAACTATTAGATTAACTTTTTAACAATTTAATAGATAATTAGAAGTGATTTTACATTGTATGCTGCAAATTTTTAACAAAAAAGGATACCTATCATTAGGTAAAATTGTTTATCTGTAACGCCCCGAAATTTATTTAGTGTTAATGTAATGTAAACGATGAATTAGTATGCCATAATTAACGTTTTAACTTTAATTAGATTATTTGGTTGGATTTTGAATTTTTGGTTGTTTTGTTAATTTGATGAATTCGAATGATTTCCTATTTGTTTTAAAATGATGTTTTGAGTTTTAAAACACAACAATTTGTAAAATGTTAAAAATACTCCGTTTTGCAAAACCGTGGGCGGTACATGGTTTTCGCATAGTAAAACCGCCCACCGATTTTCTTTCTTTATTTCCGTCTTCTCTCTCTCTCTCCTCACTCTCCCGCAACACACCTCTCTCTCTTCCTCTTGATATCTCTCGGCAGCTCTCTCTATCTCTCTACATCTCTCTCTCAAATTTTTGAGCTCCATTTCGAATCCAAGCTTCGGGATAGCAATGACAAGGCTCCGGGACGTGATTTAGCAACCGAGATCGCGGATTTAAGCTTCGATTCGAAGTTAGATTCGAGATTTCTAAACTTTTTACAAAACTTTCAATTTTGTGCATTTTTGAAATCTAGGTTTGTTTAAGCTTAGAAACCGTGGATTTGAGTTAAATGAACTTAAAACAACTAGAATCTAAGCCTAGATTGAAGAAAAACGGATCGAATTCAAGATTTTTCATTTTTCCCCTATTTTCCCATTTTCGGATTTTTGAGGATTTCAAGTTTAAATCTTGTTTAAATGAGTCCAAACATGTTCTAGAATGTTTTTCTATCAACTATGATTGTTTTTCATGCCTGGGATTTGAGAAAAAACAGGTTAGAATCAAGATTTGAATTTTGGGGATCGAGAAACCCGTGGCTGGGATTTCTGGATTTTCCCAGTTCGACAGGCCGGAGTGAGGATCGGCAGGCCGGTGTTCTTCCGACCGGCAGGCCGAACCTGGGAAATTGTTCGGCCGACCGAACTTTGCTTCCGGCAGGCCGAACTGTGCAGTTCGGCCGGCCGAAGCAGGGCGTCCGGCAGGCCGACCGAGGCAAAGAAAATTTTGTGATTTTCACCCGTTTTCACTGTTTTGAACCCTGATTTAAATCCCAACCTTATAGAATGATTTTAATGATACAAATGGCACACTAGGACATCATGAAATGGTTTAGTAACATAGAATGTCTTGAACTAGATATTGATCGACTTAGTTTGTATCTAGGATCGTTCGTGGTTCCGTGGAGCTAACGTATAGCGGACCGGGATTACGGTGTGGGTCATCGGCACGAGTATTGAGGTAGGACTTCTATCCTATTTCTTTGGTAGCCTGGTTTTGAAATGATTTGGCTTGAAAAGGATTTCTATCAAAATGTTTTCAACGGTTGTTTGAAAATGGTTTTATCGGTTATATTTTAATATACCGTGATTATGAAATGAATTTCATAATAAATGTAATTGACAACACTCGGTAATTGGGTTTTGAATGATAATGATAATAAACACAAAGGCATGATGCCATATCAGAGATCGGGTCGTGTAGCGATCGACCTTGGGGGCAGGTCCCGAAACCCAGCTGGGCCACTACGGTGGTGATATCATGGTTTGCCTAGGTAAAAGTAAAATGGTGTTTTGATTTGACGAGTAGACTATTCTGTGTCAGGACGGTTCTACTCAAACTATTTATTTATTCATTCATTTATTTATTTAAGTCTTCTTTGAGTAACTCCTAATTAATGACATGTTTCTTTGCACTAAATTACTTTATAAAACTTAGTTCTACTGAGCCTTTTGCTCACGTTTTATTTGTTTTAAATTTCCCCCTCTAGGTGGTTTCCCATTTAGGTTTGGAGAAGACTCTTCGGACCGAACTCAGGAGCAATAGGAGGATTATTTTATCTTTTGTACTATTTAATCAAGGCATGTAAGATTTAACTTTATTTGTACTTGGATTGTAATTGTATTTATGATATTGTCAGAACCATGTGTGTGCACAAGTTGTGGGTTGTGGAACCCATACTCGCGGTTTTTATTTAATTTTATCACTTGCTTGATATTTATAAATTCTTTTATAAAAATGTGGTGAAAATCTTCTTATTTCTTATTTAATTTGATCCTTAAACCATTGGTTTTAATTAAATTCTCTTTTAATTAATTTAAATAATCCGCCACGTCACTTCCCGTATTCTGAGGCATGACAGAATGGTATCAGAGCTCAAGGTTATGAACCTTGGGAATTGTGCACACATAGGTTTGACAATGAAATACCTCTGACAGTCCAAATTTTGTTTTCAGAAGTGAGAGAATGGCACCTAGACGTCGTTCGACTGTTGACGCCGAGTTCGAAAATGACGAGGGCCTGATGAGGTCTATGTTTGCGGCTTTCCGACAGATGACAGCCAAGGCTAGACTGGAAGACTCTAGTGTTGGTAGTCGGCATGCGTTCTTTAAGGAATTCCGACGGGCGTCTATTCTGACTTTTGATGGCAATAGGGATCCGTAGTTAGCTGAGTATTGGTGTGATTCGATCTTGAAGCATTTGGATACTCTTGGTGTGCCTGCGGAGTATCGTGTGGAATTCGCGGCGTATAAGCTCGAGGGTGGCGCTAACACTTGGTGGAAACAGACTAAGTGTCTGGAGCGCGATGGCGATATCAATTGGGACAAGCTCGAGGAACTGTTCTATGATCGGTATTTTCCACAGGGGTATAGAGATCAGAAGGCAGCTGAGTTTTATAGATTGCAGCATGGTGATCTTTCAGTTCGGGAGTATGAGGCAAAATTTAATGGGTTGGCTACGTTTGCTCCATCAGTGGTAGCATCGGAGCGTGAAAAGTGTATTAAGTTTCAGGAAGGACTCAAGGCTCCTATTCAGCGGCAGTTGGTTGCTCTACTGCTTAGGAGTTTCGGAGAGCTTGTGTCGTCAGCGATCTCCGTGGAGAATGATTATGTGCAATATTGTGAGGATTGAGCCAAGGCTTCAGGAGGACCGCAGAGGAGTGGCAGGAAGAGCACCAGTAGTCGTCCAGCTCCAGGGAAAGGTAAGCAAGGCGGTGCGACCAGTGGTAGCAGCAGTTCGTCTGGCAGCGGGCGCAACAATCCCTACAGCTTTCATTGTCATTTCTATCAGCAGCCCGGACACATCAAGAGGAATTGCCCAATCAGGAGTGCTCGTCTTGGATCACAGACCGGGGAGGATGCCAGTCGTTCGTCTCAGCCTCAGCCTCAGACCCTACCTCCGCCTCCGCAGTACCCGCAGTTGCAGTATCCGTAGTTTTCTCCTTAGCAATTCTCATGTCTGGCACGGGGGCAGCAGCCACAGTATTTTCAGCGCAGTGTTCCTCAGTATAGAGCTCCGAGTGTAGGTAGTGTGCAGTCGTCTCTATCTCAGCAGCATCGGCCGAGTAATCCAGGACCCAATAATGTTGGTAGAGGAAAAGGGAAGGCGCCAGTGCAGGTTCATGCAATGGCATCTGGAGGGTCAGATTCTCAGACTGGTAATGCAGTTGTTGACGGTATGATCTTGGTTTCTAGATCTTTAGCTCGTGTTTTATTCGATACTGGTGCCTCTCATTCTCTCATTTCGAGTTCTTTTGTACATGCCTTGGGATTAGAAATAGAAGAGTTTAATGAACCCCTAGTCATAACTTCTCCCTTGGGGCGGGTGTGTGTAAATTGTGTATGTAAATCATGTAAAATAAAGATTGGGGATGAGATTTTGAAAAGTGATTTGATTATACTCCCCATGAGCTCCTATGATGTAATTCTAGGGATGGACTGGTTGTCCAGGTATAGTGCGGTCGTGGACTGCCAACTTAGAAAAGTGACCCTAGTGTCTGATAGGGGGACGGTGATCACTTACCAGGGTGGTGGTGATTGGCTAATGAGTGAGCGTCTTATGAAGTCGTGTTTAGGAGGGCGAAGGAATATAGATTGTTTTGCTTTTCTTGCCAATCTAGATTGCCAGCCCTATTTTTCGAGTGGCAGTGTAGCGATTCCGGTGGTTGATGAGTTCGAGGATGTCTTCCCCGATGAATTATCAGGGTTACCACTGCATCGAGAGATTGAGTTTGGTATCGAGTTGTTTCCAGGGACATCACCGATTTCTATGGCACCTTATCGGATGGCGCCGGCAGAGATGAAAGAATTGAGGAAGCAACTTTAGGAGCTTGCTGATAAAGGATATATTCGGAACAACACATCTCCGTGGGGAGCACCGGTTTTGTTTGCTAAGAAGCATGATGGGACTCTCAGGTTATGTGTGGATTATCGACAGCTAAATCGTGTTACGGTGAAGAACAAGTATCCCTTGCCTAGGATTAATGAGTTGTTTGATCAGTTGGGAGGTTCGCGATACTTCTCGAAGATTGATTTGCGGTCAGGTTATCATCAGCTCAGGATCAAGGAAGAGAATATTCTCAAGACAGCTTTTAGGACTCGGTATGGGCATTTCGAGTTTCTGGTCATGTCTTTTGGGTTGACGAATGCTCCGGCAGCTTTTATGGATCTAATGAACAGGGTATTTAGGCCGTATCTGGATCAGTTCGTGATCGTGTTCATCGATGAGATTTGTGTATTCTAAGACTTGGGAGGAGCATGAGCAGCATCTCCGGATCGTGCTTCAGACTCTGCGGGAGCACCAGTTGTATGCTAAGAGGGAAAAGTGTGAGTTCTGGTTGACTGAGGTCAAGTTTCTGGGTCATGTCATTTCGGAGCATGGTATTTCTGTGGATCCGTCCAAGATTGAAGCTATATTGGAATGGGAACGACCAAGGAATGTAGCAAAGATTCGCAGCTTCTTAGGTCTTGCTGGATATTACAGGAAATTTGTAAAGGATTTTTCGAAGATTGCAGCTCCGTTGACTAGATTGATCAAGAAAAATGTCCGGTTTAAGTGGAATGAAGATTGTGAGCTTGCTTTTCAGGAATTGAAGAACCAGTTGACTTCCGCTCTAGTGTTAGTTATTCCTAGCAGTGACGAGCCGTATGAGGTTTATGCGGATGCTTCAGGGCGCAGACTTGGATGCGTGTTGATGCAGCATGGACGTGTAGTTGCGTACGGATCGAGACAGCTACGACCTCACGAGCGGAATTATCCTACTCATGATTTAGAGCTTGCGGCAGTGATTTACGCGCTGAAGATTTGGAGGTGTTACTTGTATGGAGCGTCATTTCAGGTCTTCTCCGATCACAAGAGTTTGAGATATTTGTTCACTCAGAGGGATCTCAATTTGAGGCAGCGCATATGGGTAGAGTATATGGAGGATTATGATTTCGCGTTGCAGTATCATCCCGGGAAAGCTAATGTGGTCGCGGACGCGCTTAGCAGGAAGTCTTCAGGGATTCTCGCTTGTTTGATTTTTGAGGACTGGAGCAGGGATGCGATAGTGAGTGAGTATTGGTTACTATATCATGAAGATGGTGATCGAGTTTTGTTATATCATGTGGAAACGACTCCAGCTCTTGTTCGGATGGTGAAGCAAAGTCAGTGGCAGGATCGGCATTTGCAGGGGATTTGGTTGCGGATTCAGAACGGGGAGCAGTTTGAAGAATGGAGCGTGCATGCAGATGGATCGTTGTACTTCTGGGAGCGTCTTGCAGTTCCAGTTATCACCGAGGTGACGAAAGCCATTCTAGACGAAGCTTATAGGTCTCAATTCGCTATTCATCCAGGGAGCACCAAGATGCATCGTGATTTGAAGAGGCAGTATTGGTGGAGAGGCATGAAGAAAGATGTTCGCGAGTACGTGGCCAAGTGTTCGACGTGTCTTCAGGTGAAAGCCGAGCATCAGAAGCCTGCAGGTCAGCTTCAGCCGCTTCCTATTCCAGGGTGGAAATGGGAGCATGTGACGATGGATTTCCTCACAGGTTTGCCGAGGACGGAGCAGCGGCATGACGCAGTTTGGGTAGTGGTCGACAGGTTGACAAAATCGGCGCATTTCATTCCGTTTAGGTCGACGTGTTCTAGGAAGATTCTTGGGGAGTTGTATATGCAGAACATTGTGAGGTTGCATGGAGTTCCTTTGTCCATCACCTCTGATCGAGACACCAGGTTTAATGCTAAGTACTGGAGGAGTTTTCAGGAGGCTTTAGGTACGGATTTGAACTTCAGTACGGCGTTTCATCCTCAGACTGATGGGCAGTCTGAGCGGGTTATTCAGGTTCTCGAGGATATGTTGCGTGCTTGTGCGTTGGACTTCAGCGGGAATTGGAAGCAATATTTGCATTTGGCGGAGTTCGCGTACAACAACAGTTATCAGGCGAGTATCGGTATGGCACCATTTGAGGCGTTGTATGGGCGACCGTGTCGGTCACCTGTGTGTTGGGCCGAGCTGGAAGATAGAGTTATCCTTGGGCCGGATGAGATTCGTGACAGCAACGAGAAAGTCATGGTGATTCGAGATCGGTTGAGGGCAGCTCAGAGTCGTCAGAAGAGTTACACGGATAGGAGACGTAGACCCTTGGAATTCACGGATGGAGATTTTGTTCTCTTGAGGGTGTCGCCTCGTAAGGGAACTATGCGGTTCGGAGTGAGTGGGAAGCTCACGCCGAGGTATATTGGGCCGTTCGAGATTACTCAGCGTGTTGGCGTAGTCGCTTATCGGCTTGATCTTCCGCCTGAACTTTCTCATGTGCACGATGTGTTTCATGTGTCGATGCTTAGGAAGTGTCCGCCTGAGCAGGGTAAGATAGTTTCGTTCCGCAATGTGCAGGTTCAGGAAGATGCGATGTACGAAGAAGTGCCGATTCAGATTATCGACCGGGAAGTGATTAGCTTACGCCGTCGTGAAATACCGTTGGTAAAGGTCGTGTGGCAGCATCATGGGGTTGATGAAGCCACTTGGGAGTTAGAGTCGAGTATGCGGGAATTGTATCCGCATTTGTTTTGTTTTTGAGATGAGATTGTAAATTTCGAGGGCGAAATTTCTTTTAGGGGTGGAGAGTTGTAACGCCCCAAAATTTATTTAGTGTTAATGTAATGTAAACGATGAATTAGTGTGCCATAATTAACTTTTTAACTTTAATTAGATTATTTGGTTGGATTTTGAATTTTTGGTTGTTTTGTTAATTTGATGAATTCGAATGATTTCCTATTTGTTTTAAAATGATGTTTTGAGTTTTAAAACACAACAATTTGTAAAATGTTAAAAATACTCTGTTTTGCAAAACCGTGGGCGGCACATGTTTTTTGCATAGTAAAACCGCCCACTGATTTTCTCTATTTATTTCCCTCTTCTCTCTCTCTCTCCTCACTCTCCCGCAACACCTCTCTCTCTCTTCCTCTTGATATCTCTCGGCAGCTCTCTCTCTCTCTACATCTCTCTCTCAAATTTTTGAACTCCATTTCGAATCCAAGCTTCGGGATAGCAAGGAGGAGGCTCGGGGACGTGATTTAGCAACCGAGATCGCGGATTTAAGCTTCGATTCGAGGTTAGATTTGAGATTTCTAAACTTTTTACAAAACTTCCAATTTTGTGCATTTTTGAAATCTAGGTTTGTTTAAGCTTAGAAAACCGTGGATTTGAGTTAAATGAACTTAGAACAACTAGAATCTAAGCCTAGATTGAAGAAAAACGGATCGAATTCAAGATTTTTCATTTTTCCCCTATTTTCCCATTTTCAGACTTTTGAGGATTTCGAGTTTAAATCTTGTTTAAGTGAGTCCAAACATGTTCTAGTATGTTTTTCTATCAACTATGATTGTTTTTCATGCCTGGGATTTGAGAAAAAACAGGTTAGAATCAAGATTTGAATTTTGAGGATGGAGAAACCCGTGGCTGGGATTTTTGGATTTTCCCAGTTCGACAGGCCGGACTGATGATCGGCAGGCCGGTGTTCTTTCGACCGGCAGGCCGAACCTGGGAAATTGTTCGACCGACCGAACTTTGCTTCCGGTAGGCCGAACTGTGCAGTTCGGCCGGCCGAAGCAGGGCATCCGGCAGGCCGACCGAGGCATGGAAAATTTTGTGATTTTCACCCTTTTTCACTGTTTTGAACCCTGATTTAAATCCCAACCTTATAGAATGATTTTAATGATACCAATGGCACACTAGGACATCGTGAAATGGTTTAGTAACCTAGAATGTCTCAAACTAAATATTGATCGACTTAGTTTGTATCTAGGATCGTTTGTGGTTCCGTGGAGCTAACATATAGCGGACCGGGATTACGGTGTGGGTCATCGGCACAAGTATTGAGGTAGGACTTCTATCCTATTTCTTTAGTAGCCTAGTTTTGAAATGATTTGGCTTGAAAAGGATTGCTATCAAAATGTTTTCAACGGTTGTTTGAAAATGGTTTTATCGGTTATATTTTAATATACCGTGATTATGAAATGAATTTCATAATAAATGTAATTGACAACACTCGGTAATTGGGTTTTGAATGATAATAATAATAAACACATAGGCATGATGCCATATCAGAGATCGGGTCGTGTAGCGATCGAGCTTAGGGGTAAGTCCCGAAACCCAGCTGGGCCACTACGGTGGTGATATTATGGTTTGCCTAGGTAAAAGTAAAATGGTGTTTTGATTTGACGAGTAGACTGTTCTGTGTCAGGACGGTTCTACTCAAACTATTTATTTATTTATTCATTTATTTATTTAAGTCTTCTTTGAGTAACTCCTAATTAATGACATGTTTCTTTGCACTAAATTACTTTATAAAACTTAGTTCTACTGAGCCTTTTGCTCACGTTTTATTTGTTTTAAATTTCCCCCTCTAGGTGGTTTCCCATTTAGGTTTGGAGAGGATTCTTCGGACCGAACTCAGGAGCAATAGGAGGATTATTTTATTTTTTGTACTATTTAATCAAGGCATGTAAGACTTAACTTTATTTGCACTTGGACTGTAATTGTATTTATGATATTGTCAGAACCATGTGTGTGCACAAGTTGTGGGTTGTGGAACCCATACTCGCGGTTTTTATTTAATTTTATCACTTGCTTGATATTTATAAATTCTTTTATAAAAATGTGGTGGAAATCTTCTTATTTCTTATTTAATTTGATCCTTAAACCATTGGTTTTAATTAAATTCTCTTTTAATTAATTTAAATAATCCGCCACGTCACCTCCCGTATTCCGGGGCGTGACATTATCCTATCATAAAAACTCACTTAATATAAATATCTCTTATATGCATGTGTAAAAGTTTTTTTGTCTTTAGAAGTACAAATAAAATTTTGAGTGTTTAATTTTGTTTCCATTTCTTTTTTCCTTTTTTGTGCTTTTTTTTTTTTTGAAATTGTCATTTAGCGTTTGACATCAAATGGAAGCGGATGAATTCAATCGAATAAAATTTAAGAAAAATAAGAAGCAAAGAAGAAAAGTGACAAAGTGCGTAGAGATGATAATGGTTTTGGTTTTCGAAGACAAGAAAGAAAATGGCAAACGGACTTACCATCTACTTATGACTGCTCTATGACTTTCAACTCAACGACAATGATCTTGATGAGATATATAGGTCGTCCTGTTAGCACTGTTAGCTTGTAATATGCCATCAAGTAAAAAAATGTTCTTAAGGCAACTTAAACCAAAAAATAATAATAATAAATCTACTCTTTTTTATGAAAAAAAATGATAGGCAAATTTCGACATTCCATTTGATATATCATGCATTACATTTTAACTAAGATTTACAATATTACTATTTTAAAAAATCCAAACACTTGTGAAAAGGCACAAATTCAAAAAAATTAATTTATGACATATATGGGACGGCGAAAGTTACTTTTAATTACAAAGAGTGTTACGTTAAACTATTATAAAGTTACGTCGTTATTTCCATGAAAGTATTCATACATATAAAGGGAAAATAGTGCCCAATAAATAAATAGATAACTATAATTTTTCTAGGTCAATTCCTTCTTTTTATATGTGATAACAGGTTGCGTCACAATTAGTATTAATATTGTCTAATCACTCCTTAATCAGTAGAGGAAGCTTTCTTCCGGATGAATAGAAGCAAAATCTTATATATTTATCAATGTGTATATATATATATATATATATAGTCTGCAACAATGCATGTCATTAGTTCAGACCAACTTAGATTGGATGCATATTGTTTGATTTTATGCAGTAATAATTTAATATGGGAAAGTGATAATCATCCTTGCTGGTCCACATGGCCACCTAGCTATTTCCAATATTTTGTTAATAAATTATTCAAATGTCAGATTTCTGATTTTGGCTCAATAACGCGTCTACTGTTCAAAAAATTCTAAAAACTGCTCAAGAATCGTCTTACGTATTTACTTAAAAATAACAAAGTTTATTGGATAATTAATTTCATTAGTTATCAAACTTAAAAAAAGTTCCTTTTAAAAGGTCTAATTTGATTTATGAGATATAAACCGGTATTTGCTATAAGAAAATCATTATCCTTGCGTAGTAAGGTTACAACGAACAACGTCCGATTCATCGACCAAACCAATTTTGTTAATACCTTTCACTTTTGTTGCAAAATCCGATTTGGCTATACAATAAATATAACTTGTTAAAAAATGGAATGAATTTTCCCCAAAAAAATGAAACAATGGAAAAACAAAACTCAATAAACAAATCAAAGTGTAACATGTTGCCCCAGTAAAAACAATTTAGAGACCTACATGTTGCACATTTATAGTACCCTGCATGTTACACATTACTGTGTTTGGCATAACACTTCAAATTCACCAATTCAAACCGTCCACAGTATAAAGCTCTCACATTCTATAATATCTTAGACAAAATATAATTCAAACCAAACTACTTTTTCAAACTCCTTGTATCTGCTTTGCCCCCGTATTTTAAAACTTTTTTACATTCAGACTTAGCACAGTATTTGAGATTACCACTTTAATTTGTTATAACATAAAAAAATATAACTAAAAATTTTATCACGCCCCTGGCGTTGATGAATTTAGTGCTAAACCTCAAATTACCCTTCAAAGGTGTTGATTTCAATATATTGATTTCGCTATTTACAAAGCGCCTATTTTATAATACTATGATAAGGTTAAGGGCTGGTTTGAGTTGATTTCAAAAATATGAGGGCCAGTGGGAAAGTATAAAAAATTTATATATAGGGCATTTGGGAGTATTAGTTCAAACTATTGGTTTGAATCTATTTTAGTTAAAAATATTGTATCATATAAAAGCTTTATACTTTAGTTTACGGTTTTTTTTTTTTTTTTTTATACACATAGCATGTGAGAGCTCTATATTATAGCAAACAAAAGTTTTCGAGGGCCATGAATGTTTTTAACCCTGTGGTGGGATCACAAACTCAAAAAGAAAGAAATTTCATTCACATTCATTACAATAAATCTGTACAACAATATATAGCAAAAAATATTTCTCTTATAATTATAATTAGGCTATTTAAAAATGGAGCTAGAATTGCGGACTAGTAACTAAATTAAAATTCTAACCAAAATAAATATCTATTGACATTCTATAATTGTCCACAATGAATTTTTATATTTGTTGCACTTTTAAAAAAAGTAATATCTTTAAGGTGATTATACGATTAATTTAAATTTTTAATGGGGACGAATGTATATTAATATAATATAATGCTTATTTATTTATATATATACAACATCTTCAAAAGTACAAAACTTGAGTGCTTAAACCTCCACTCGTCCTTAGCTCCCCCCGTGGGTGCCTAAAATCAGGCTCTTACAATCAAGCTAATGGACATATCACCTAATTATATTGTCACATCCCGAAATCCAGGAGGTGACGTCGCAGATTAATTAAATTAATTAAATCAAATTTTAATTAAAATTACCAATTAAAGAATTTAGTTAATTATGATAAATGTGATAAATTTAGAACTTTTTAAATTCCTTATCGAAATAATAAAAGCTGGTAAGACAAAATAAAACAGTAAAAGAAGCAAATAAGCAAGAATTGGGCCTCACTGGACCCATATTAGTGCACACACATATAGTATCGACAATAATTAAAAATACAGCCACAGTCCAATATAAGAATTGGGAAGTTAAAATATTACATATCTTGATTAGTCAATATAAATAACCTACTCAAAATCTTCTACTGCTCGTGAGTTTGATCGGTAGCCTCCCAATTGTTCCTAAGTTGAGTTCCACCTAGAGGAGGAAAGGTTTAAAAACCAATAAAATGTGAGCGAAAGGCTTAGTAGGACTAAAATTTAAAATCATTTATTTTAAATATGAGATTTATCATTCAAAAAAATATTTAAAAAATAGAATTAAATAAATAAACTCAATTAAATTATTCATACCAAAAAAATAGTTCATTGTTCATCCAGAAAGGATCTTATTATCTTTTCTTGGGCAAACCATAGATTTCACTATCGTAGTGGCCCAGCTGGGTTTCGGGGCCTGCCCCCAAAGTCACACTCTACATGACTCAATCTCTGAGTACGGCATCATGCCCACATGTGTATTTTTATGATTATTTAAGTCTCATTTTACCAAGTGTGTTCATTTACATTCATTATGCTATTCATTATGATGATCACCTCATTCTATAGTTTATGAAAACAATTGATAAAAATCTCTTTTCAATCATTCCTTGAAAACATTTTGAAAGAATTCATTTCTAGGCCAAAACCATTTAAAACCTGGCTACCAAAGAAGGGGTAGAAGTCTTACGTTAATATCCTGCATTGATGCTCAACACCGCAGTCCCGACCCACTATACGTTAGCTTCACGAAATCACGAACGACCTTAAATGTAAACCAAGTTCATCAATATCTAGTTTAGGATATTTTACACTATCTCATGGTGTTTTAGTATGCCATTTATGTCCATAAAATCATACTTTAAAGTTAAAATCTCAATCTAGGTTTAAAGTAGTGAACACCGGTGGAAAACGGCCATTTTTCATGGAGCCCGATCGGCTTGTCAAACTTCCTGATCCAGCCTACCGAACTCTATAGTTCGGCCTACCGGCCGTGCAGGATCGACCTGCCAAACTGTCTCTAAGCTCGGCCTACCGATGCGATGAGTTGGGCATGTCAAACTCATGAGTCCGGCCCGTCGAACTGAAAAAATATGAAATTTTCCATATTTAAGCCTCGGCCTCCTTGAGCTCGAATCTTCATTTTCAACCTGTTTTCCAATTCTCAAAGCATGCATAATGATCATAAATGATAGAAAAACATACTAAAATACGTTTAAACACATTTGAACAATATTTACATAAAAATTTTCAAGGAAATCCGAAAATAGAGAAGAAGAGAAAAACTTGGTTTAATCCGTTTCTCATCAAATCAAGCCTAGATTCTAGATGATTTGGGTTCTACAACTTAGATAGGAAGGTTTTCTAAGCTTAAGAAATTCAAATTCCAACATTTTAAGGAAATTGGGAAATTCAAGAAAAGTTTGAAAATTTTGAAAAAAATATGAACTAACCTCAGATTAAATCTTGCAATTGAGTTTGTAAAGACTTAATCTTGCTCTTAAACTTCCAATCCAGCTAAAGATCGGAGCTTGAGCTCAAAATTTTAAATCAAAGAGAGAGAGGAAAGAGGGACAGTGAGAGAAAGAGAGAGTGTGTGAGTGAGGAAGAGAGACAGAGTGAGAGTTAAATAAAGGAAAGGAGAGTGGTTTTGTTGTGTGAAAACCATGTCCCGCACATGGTTTTCCAAAATAGGATGTGTTGGTCATTTGACAAATTGATTTGCTTCAAAATTCAAAATAATAAATAAAAATACAAATAAAATTAATTAATAGTAAAATTAATTTGAAAACATTACAAGATAATTAAATTAGGTTTAAATTATATTTAGGCATACTAATACACCATGTTACACATTAATCTTACTTAATTAATTTCAAGGTGTTACATATATGCAGCTATATTATCTCTAAATATGGAAAGTAGCGCAAATAGTAATTACAAGATGGTTGACAATCAACCTAAAAAACCTCAACGCTCCCTCTCAAGCTAGTGCATAAATGTCAAATACGTCTTCAACTGATCTTCCAATCGAATCTTAGACAATTCCACGATCTTTTTCTAATCGAATTTCTGTCTACCGGGTCCAATCCAACAATCTATTGCGCTCGCGCCAATCTTCAATTTACACCGATTTGGAATTTATCAATATTGTTGGTCATGGTTTATGGCCATTATTAGAACATGCACCCTTAATTTTTCTCAACCAAAAAACCCTCAAATATTGGACTTCTATGGAAGGGGAGGAGATAGATAAAGAGTTGGAGAATAATAAGCAAGAAAATGATAGCCATTCCCAACCATGAATCAGACTCCTGTCCCCAATCCACTATGCTACAGTAAATAATACACTACAATACCAGACATGAAAAGCAATTATATTCAATTATACAACATGAATTATATTAATTTAATCACTATTTGTATTAACTTATATAATACAATAATCATTCCAAATATTACATTAATGTCTATTAATATACAATATAGTGCCTACTACACTGCGTGTTACACTAATGGTTTCTAAAATTTACCCTTAATCCTAGTTTAGTCCTCAATGTTCAAAAAGTCTCATTTTGGTCTCTATTTTTTTTTTTTTACTTTGTTTCAGTTTTAGTTCCTCCGTCGGTTGGATGTTAAGTATTTTTTTAAGTGTCTCACTTTAATCCCTAATCTATGGTTTTATTTCACTTTTGATCCCTAGTTTATTACTTTGTTTCACTTTTGATCCCTCCGTTAGTAATGCGTTATTTAGGATCAGAACTAAAAATTAAAAAAACTAAAGTGAGAAACTAAATGCAATGCTTTTGATGCATGTAAATAAAATAAAAAAACAATTTATCATATTATTTTTTGTATAAGCTTTATTTTTTAAAAAAGGTAAAGCCGAATACTTATATATTGGTATAAAAAATTCACTTATTTTTTTAAATTAAAATTCATCTCACAAACAAATTGATAAAATTATTTTTTTTTCTAATTACATGCATCTAAATAATTATTTAGTTTTTCACTTTAGATTTTTCAAACTTTAGTTCCTAATGACTCTTAGCTATAACATATGGACTAAAAGTAAACAAAGTAATAGATTAGATACTACAAGAGACATTTTAAAAGTTTTCTATTTAAATATTTAACATCTAATTAAAGTAGGGACCAAAACTGAAATAAAATAAAATATTAAACATCAAAATGAGACTTTTTAAGCATTGAAAACGAAACTGAGATTAAGGATAAACTTTAGAGACCACCTGTGAAATTACCTCAAAATTTTTCACATATTCTTCAAACTTGGCACAGTATTTTAGAATAGTACTTTTGTTAATTACAAAAAACTAACGATAGAAATTTGGCGTAAAAGCTGGCTTTGATCAATATGGTACTCAACCTTAAATTACCCGTCAAATTACGTGTGTTGATCAATTGCAGATCATTATACAACATATTTTTGTTCTGAATTAGATATCACTAAAATAAGTTTAAGGGCTGATTAAAGTTGATTTCAAAATAATGAAGGCCAGTGAGAGATGGTATGAATTAGGGGAGTATGAATGTTTTTAACACAAGTAACTAGGGAATGATAACAATCTATATTTATGATCTATTATTTGCCCATGACAAAAAAATCTGTCCTCAAAGAGATTTATGGTAGTGGGGAATTATTGAAGAAGGTTTATCGACAATGTACTAATGATTTCGGATATTATAATTTGCACATAAATCATGGGACAACAGAAAAATAATGATACTTCTATACCATATCGATGATGTAATTTGATTATACATTTTAAATCATTGACATGGTGTGCGTGAAGAATTCCACGTGATGATATTGCATAAATCTTGACTTCTGCTTGTCGTTCTATTCCTTCTCTCATCGGTCATTAAAAACCAAATATGTTGCCTCGGGAAAACAAATACTTTTTCTTTCTTTTTTTTTTCTTTTTTTTTAAGAGAGTTTTAATACGATACGACTGCTGTCTAATAACACAAAATTGAGAGTAAATTTTACGGAATAAGATTGACACCAAGGTTCATATTTTCTAACTATTAATTGTAAAGCTAAACACAAATTAATTTCTCTCACATATTTCCAAAAATGAATTCAAAAATTTCTTAACATTATAGTATAGAAACATATAAGATGTTTAACAAACTCAGTTCTAACTCTGTTTTAACTCAAATTGTAATACTAAACGCAAATTAATTTCTTTTACGTATTTTCGAAAATCAATTCAAAATTCTCTTTAACATTATAGTATAGAAACATATATAATATTTAACAAACTCAATTTTAACTCAATATTATAACATGTTACGGTGTAAAGTAAAAAAATACTACAATATAAAAGTTATCACATATTATAATACTTTTAGTTATAACTCTTAATTTTAACTTTTTACTCATACACCTTAATAGAAAGAAGCCAAGTGGTAAAATCTTGAAGCCTTGTTAGTTTCAATAGTTCTATCACATTAAATACATCATATCGAAGTAGTAGCTGTTATGTATATTGACCAAAAAAAAAAAATTTTCAGGCAAGAGTATACACTTGGCATGGGTGAAAACTCACCAAATCCCAACACCCTTTAGCGGATAAGGCCGTACCCGTCTGCCGACCCTTCGACGGTTGCTTCCATGCAACGCTCTACACCCTCCAGTCTTCCCAATATAAATTTCATGTAAATTACCCCCAGTCCCCCACAACAAAGCCTCTCTCTCTTGACAAGTACTTGAAAGAACAAAATAGAGAAAAATGGAGGTGGAAAGTGCGATAAGCAAAGTAAGTAATAGCGCGGCGGTGGCGGAGCCTCTGAGGAAACTGATAGCAGTGGCGTCGATAGCAGCAGGGGTACAGTTCGGGTGGGCCCTACAGCTCTCCCTACTCACCCCATACGTCCAGCTGCTCGGCATTCCCCACACTTGGGCCGCCTTCATCTGGCTCTGCGGCCCCATCTCGGGCATGCTCGTCCAGCCCATAGTCGGCTACCACAGCGACCACAGCTCCTCCCGCTTCGGCCGCCGCCGCCCCTTCATAGCAGCCGGTGCCTCCCTTGTTGCCGTTGCCGTCTTCCTAATCGGCTTCGCAGCCGACCTCGGCCATCTCTTCGGCGACGACCCGGGGCGCCATGGCGCGAAGCCTCGGGCGATCGCCGTCTTCGTGGTTGGGTTCTGGATCCTGGACGTCGCCAACAACATGCTCCAGGGCCCTTGCCGGGCACTCCTCGCTGACCTCTCCGGCGACGACATGAGAAAAATGAGGATCGCAAATGGATTCTACTCTTTCTTCATGGCGGTCGGGAACGTCCTCGGATTCTCAGCCGGCTCCTACACCCGTCTCCACTCCTTCCTTCCCTTCACGAAAACCAAGGCATGCGACGTCTACTGCGCCAACCTCAAAACCTGCTTCTGCATCTCCATTTTCGTCCTGTTGTCCCTCACAACCATAGCTCTCACCACCATCCGCGAACGACAGCAACAACTCCAAAACGACGACGGCAACGACAACAACGGATCGGGATCGGGAGGAGTAGTTTTTGGGCAGATGCTAGCGGCATTTCGGGAATTGAAGAGACCAATGCGGGTTCTTCTTTTAGTCACGTGCTTGAATTGGATAGCATGGTTCCCCTTCCTGCTGTTCGACACGGACTGGATGGGAAAGGAAGTGTACGGAGGGAAGGTGGCGACGGAGGAGGAAGGCCCCAGGAGGATGTACGACCGTGGGGTCCACGCTGGGGCTTTGGGGCTGATGCTCAACTCGGTCGTTCTCGGATTCATGTCGCTCGGAGTCGAGCCGGTGGCTAGGCGGCTAGGCGGCGTCAAGCGGCTTTGGGGGGTCGTCAACTTCATTCTAGCGGCATGTCTGGCTCTGACGGTGCTCATCACGAAGATGGCCGAGGCGAGTAGGAGTGGAAAGGCGGCAGCGGAAGTGGCGGCGCCGCCGGTTGGGGTAAAGGCCGGTGCTTTGACGCTGTTCGCGGCTCTGGGTGTGCCTCTTGCGGTGAGTTTAATTTCGCCCTTGCCGTTTTTTTTGGCTGCCAAATTAATTAGTACTCATGGTGTTTTTGTTGTCTTTCTACGTGGTAATTTTTTTCGAGGTAACTTTCTACGTGGTCATTTGAGCCAGTTATAACAATAAAAAAGGTTAACTAAACAAGGAAAAAAACAAGGATATTTGAGGATGAGAAAATTAATTCGAGTAATTATATAAGCTCGAAATTTGTTTTTTCTTGCTTTTCTCCCTCTTTTTTTTTTTTGGTAAACAAATAAGAAAATTGATCCTTTTTTTTTTCTTTTGATACCAGAATTTTTTTCCACCTCAGCCTTTAAGAATTGATAATTTGCCTAGCTTGGACTAAAATCATCAGTCCAATTTTGATATATCAAATAATATCTAACTAATTATATTATGATATGTATGTTTTAAAAAAATTATTCACCTTTTTATAGTTTAGCCACATTTGTTATTGTTTTGAAAATTTTTGAAAATATTTTTGCATGTTTTTTTAGATATAAATTTTTAAAACACTTTTAATATAATTCTAAAAATTCTTATTTTTTAAAATAAAATTATTTTTACCTATTTTAAAAGCATTACCAAACATTTTATATTTAATATTTGTTCAAAAAGTATACCTCGGTTTTTAATTCATCAATTATAGACCAATGAATTAGATTTAATAGGAAAATCTCTACACCACTTCTAATCAATTAAACCAGCCTAGTGGACCCATCCCCATTGTCCCCTCAAACCTATGAGCCTACCCTTGCGGCCACCAACTCCACCTAGACCCACTCTACCAGCCATCCGCTTGGATGAGAAACCAACAATTGGTCAAAAAAGGGTGTAAAGTTATCTATTTGACTTAATGTTATGATACACAATTGAGATTAAAAACCAACAATATAGCTTATGAATTGATATTAAACGCTGCGTATAAAAAGGTAAACTCTTTAAAAATTTTGAAAATTTTTTTGAATTGCTTTAATGTTTGAGTTCATTGATATGGCTAAATATAACTGTTTATGGACTATCTGGGACAGCAAAAATTAAACTCACGATTTAAATCTGGCTAGCTTGATTAAGTATACAAGAATTATTACAAGTAATAATAATATTCGAATCTTTCATACAAGATTTTTTTTTCTTTAAAAAAATACAATGTTTTTTTGGGGAACGTACAAGATTTTATCTCCTGTTTAGTAATTGAAATACTTAGCAATCTTGATTTGGTATGCATGAACCATATATAATCATCATAAGTAAATAGTTTTTTTTCCAGCTTGAAAATTAATGAAAGACTACTTTCATTCAATTAATTGATGGGTTGTTTTCATTCCCTAAAGAAAAGCACATTTTCTTTCCCCTAGAAAATTATTAAAAAAAAACATTTCCTTCCCATGTTTCAAAAGATCAAGAAAACGACATCTAGTACATCATCCACGTTTTGTCGTCATTCATGTTGCTTCCCTATCAGAAGACGAAGAAAATGACGTCTAATACAAGTCGTACTCTGGCGGCTTTCCATTTCTCTGCCCGTAAAAGTTCACGTGATTCCATCCCACCGAAAAGATCATTTGTCGTGTATATTACACTCTTTTTTGTTGTTGTTGTTATTAAAATTTTATTTTTGTTCTTATTATTATTATTAAAATTTGTATATAATAATTAGAACCACTGTTTGTGTAGGTTACCTACAGTGTTCCTTTTGCTTTGGCATCAATATTTTCCAACACTTCTGGTGCTGGCCAAGGTACAACAATTAATTCTAAAGTCCAGCCTACATTTACCATTCTAATATGTTCTTTCTTCTTCTTTTTTTTCCTTTAAATGAGAATATGTTCTAATGTAAATTTTAGATATTAACATTGATGTCATCTAAATCCAACAATTTTTTCATGTATATGTTTACAGGGCTTTCTTTGGGGGTCTTGAATCTTGCCATTGTCATACCACAAGTAAAATCTTCTACAAAATTATTACTCTAGTTTTCGGCGTATAAATATTTTGTTTTGATAAATTGGATAACTTCAGGTAATATGATAACAAGTAACCAGTCCCAAAGTTGGCATCATATAAATATTAAACATCTTTACATTTTTTCATATACTTTCTATAGCTTTCCACATATATTTGCCATCTTGTTAGAATATTATATGTATGTATATTTGCATATGCATAGTACATGTAGCAAAGCTTACTTAACAAAAATTGAAATAAGGTGATCATAAGTAAATTAAATAAAAATCCTCAGTTATAAGTCAGCAACAAAAGTTCGGAACGCAAAATCTTGCAAAAAAAATATCTACTTGCACATGCAACTAATACATATCTACACTTGCAATATACACAAAAACCGCAGATATATAAACCACTATAATTACGTTATTAGAGCACAAAACTAAAACATAACATGTTGCGCAGATGGTGGTCTCGGTGGCAAGCGGTCCCTGGGATGCTCTATTCGGGGGAAGTAACTTGCCGGCATTTGTGGTGGGCGCCATATCGGCTGCTGTGAGCGGATTGCTTGCACTCACCATGCTACCATCTCCGCCGCCTGATATTCCAGCAACCAAAACTGCAGGGACTGCAACTGCAGCACTCCATTGATAATCATTAGCCCGTGATTTGCGCAATTGGGCTGGGCATATGATCGTCATCATAAAAATGTTTGTCAAGCAATGGAGGCATTAAGAACTTCTTTTGTCTCCTCTTTCCTCCCTAGCCTAATCCCGTCTTTTTTTTTTCCCTTTATTAATGTAGCGTTGTGAAAGTTTCACATTTTAGCATTTGAGAGTTTTACATTGCTCACAGAGATTGAACTTATTTACCAAACACATGGAAAATTAGTAAAGGTTAATTGTTGTTTAAATTAACACATGAAGCTAATTTATGCATATATGTATTTATGTTTATCAAAGTTGTCTCTAGTATAGTTAGAGATAACTACAAAATGAATTTTGTACATAATTATGTTCCTACGTATACGTGGTGTTAAATTGTTGAGAGTAGAAAACAAATACGCTCAAGGCTTAGGGAATAAGAACAGGTTCATATTAGGATTTTTTGCACTTGTCTTGTTAACTTATCGCACATTTACAATTTGCTTTTTAAATTTTTGATTTCGTGTCAAAAAATATATACGCAGCAAAAAAATTTTTTTAAAAAATGTTAATAAAAGCTTTTTTCATAAAACGAATTAGACATACTTTGTATCATAAATTAATTATAGATTTTCGTACTTTGGTGAATCGGTAACCGCCTTCTAACAGAAAATTATTTGGCAAAACTGCTATAGAAGAATCTCGTTTAAAAGAACCTCAACCAACTAGTATTTTTTGCTATTCTTTTTTCCAAGACCGAAATGCCAGTGTGCACACATCGTTTGATTCTTCTCTTAGTAATACCTCCTTTCAACCACAAGAAAAAACCAAAAGTTACAGTTCATGATGTTAAATAATAACCTTATGAGAGTTTCAGAGTTTCTCTCTCTAGAAAAATCTATCTAAATTTCTCTAGTGATCTAAACAACAATAGGAACAAATATCCTATTTATAGTGACTAGAAGGGCATTAATTCTACTTAAATAGGGCTTCTAAATTCATAAATGAATTAAAATCAACGTCAAAACTAGGACTGTATAAAAAAACTAAAAAACCAAAACTGACTGAAACCGCCAAAAGAACCGCCCCAGAAAAGACCGAAAAAATTGGTTTCATGAAAACTGAACAGGTTATCCTGTTGAAGTTTTTTATCTTGTTACAATTATTTTTCTTATTTTTTTTTAAAAAACTGGGGCAGTTTATTTGTATAAAAAAACGTGTTTTTTAATTCTAAAAAAAGAGATCATTTCTTCAATTTAAATTTTTTTTTGGCCTTTCTTCAAATTCTTTCCAATTGAATTTTCCAATCAAAGTAGGAAAATGAAGCACATTAGTGAGGAGAAATTAAAAAAAAATTGAGGCTACAACAATACAAGAATACAATTCTAGAAGCGTTAGTTCTTAGAACTTTGGATGAGATGCCTTGCATCAGTTACTTCCACTCTTGCACAAGATTTGCAGCGCAGTAGGTTATAGAGTGAAATAAAGGCCAAAATCAGGAAAAAGGAAAAGAAAAAGATGACGATAGGTTAGTATGATTTATCGGACTTCAGTTCATGTAATTAAGAAGGAATCGAGAGAAGTTGAACGACAAAATGGAAGTTTTTCTGGAAATTTTGATGAGCCTTGTATAGCACGTCTCCTCTGCCTCTTTGCAGAGAAACAGAGGCGAAAACAGAGATCACATCAACGGTGAGGAGTGCATTGGCGATCATCAATTTCTATGTTCTTCCTTTGTCCTCTGTCAAAAAACGGTAAAGAAACATCAGAGAAATAAAATTGAATCTAGAAAAATGAAGAATGGTTAATGAGAGGTATGGTGGTTACCACCGTAAAAAGAGGGAGATGAGTTGAGAGAGAAGATATGCAACACGTTTGGAAATCTACGTGGGAAGTTTAGCGCGGTTTTCTTCCCTTTTAAAAAACAAGTCGTATTAGAGGCAAATACAGCCGCCAAAAGTTTTTCTTTAATCTTCCTCCCAAATTTTAAAAATGAGCTTAATTTTCGAACACTTTGTTCTTTCAAATAAAATAATAGAAAACACATAGGCCTATATATACACACACACACAGAGAGTAGTATATACTTCCAAACTTTTTAGGCAACATAATAGTAATAACTATATTGTAAATAAATAATAACGATATTTTCTCAAAAATAAATAATAAATAATAATGATAACAATAACAATACTAATTTATACTTATAACCAAAAAACAAAAAAAAATAATTTATAAAAAGTTTTATCATTTTAAATAGAATTTTTAATTCTAAAAGAGATTTTCTGAGTATTTTTCTATTTTAACTTGTAATTACTTTTGCAATTTTTCTACTCTTGAGTCTTGAAATTAATCTTATATACTCCTTTGAAAAAAAGAATCTTATATACAAAGTATTTTCTCTTTCTTTAATTTGTTTTTAAATTTATCACGTATTTCTACATTTTGAATATTTAGGAACAAAATAAGAAGTTTTCAATAGACATATGAAACAATAAACTATTAGCTGAAATATTGTTTAGTTTCAATATTCTTTTTTTTAAATATACTTTTTTCAATATTCTAATCTAAGGATAAGATTAGATTTTTTGAGATTGATGGAAAATCCACAGTTGAACTTCAACTTACTTACAATCCATCACCAAAAAGGAAAAAGAAAAAAAAATAAAAATGAAACATTTTAGTTTTTTGTTAGAAACAAATATTTATCAAAAAATATGGCATTTTTCGGTTATTGACGACATCACCGTTATTGGTGATGTATGATGATGCTGTCAGTAAATATTTTATTTTTATATGGAAATACAAATTTTCCATGTACACATTGTATATCCTCACTACCTCTTAAGTTGCCGGTAATTTTCTATGTTTACAAAGACATTTAATATTTATATATAAATACGATATTTCTCAACCGTCGACGATGTTGTAGATACCGCTGATGCATGTTGAAGTCGTCAGTAATTTTTCTATTTACATGTAAATATAGTATTTTTTGGTTCCCGACGGTTTAGTGAAGTCATCAATAAATTTTTGTATTTACATGAAAAATACAACAATTACAGGTAAATACTATATTTTTTGACCGTGAACGTGGTTATTGGTGCCGATGATGTCTATCGAAGCCGCTGGTATTTTTTGTATTTACATATAAATATGGTATTTACCTGTAAATACCATATTTCCCAGCCGCCACCGGTGGTCTACCAAAGTCGCCAACAAAACTTTTTCATTTACGTGTAAGGAAAATAAAATATTTATTGTTAAAAATTGTATTTCCAATCACCAGTGGTCTGATGAAACCGCTAGTAAATTTTAATATTTACACATAAAAAATACAGTATTTACACCTTACGACGATGATAATTTCTAAGCTTGCTGAGGTCGCCGGTAAATTTTTATATTTACATCACCAATAAATTTTTTTTATTATGCTGACATATAATATTAAAATATAAATATAGTATTTTTTGGCCACCATTGGTGCTGGCAAGGGAGGAGGATGAGAGATGAAAAATGTGAGATTTTTGTTCTTAATTTCTCATGAGATATTTCTTAATTTCACATGATATGTTATTTACTGCATATTTTAAAACTATGTGATATTATTTACTAAGTTTTAACTAAAATCTACTAGTTTGCTATTTCTCCCAAAAAAATTTAAAAAAGACACTAAAAAACCCATTTTAGAACATGTACTTAAAAGGGGAAAACACGTACTATTTTAATAAATTTTTAACTATATGTGAGTGAAGAAAGAGATGATTAGAAACTAGAAAGTGTAAAAAAAAAAAAAAAATGAAAGCAAAAAGAAAAAAATAAAAAATCTACATAGAAAATAGAAAACCGTAACCGGAAATATACTAGATATTATTATGTTTTTTTTTTTCCTTTGTGTGTTTAGAGATACTAGATTTGTCTATAATATCTATCAGCAATGCCTTCGAATTCGTTGGCATAGTTGGTGGTTGACCTTTAACTAAAACTAAATGCTCCATTTTTTTTAAAGATTCTAAAAAGTAAGCAAAAATTGATTCACCCTTTTTTTAATTACAGTATATATATTTTTGAATTATATTTTAAGAGCATATTTATTAAATTCTACATCTCGTGGTTTCATATGTGGATGACTAAGTAGCTAGTTGTATAATAATTTTAATCTAAAAACATACTTTCTATTTTTTTACGACTGAATTTTAGTCACCAAAAGGTGCATTTAACGACTAAAAGTATTTGATTTCTAAAAGTGCAGAGTTTTGTGACTAATATTTTAGTCGCAAAAATAGCTAACTTTTACTAACTAAATGTTGGTCGTTAATTGTCATTTTCAACGACTAAATTAATTTAGTCTTCAAAACTTATGTCCTCCCCCATTTTTGACATTTATTGCCAAAGCTTTTTGTAAGTGAAAACATATTTAGTCGCTAAATCCACCTTTGTGTGACTAAAAGGTTAGTCATTAATAAAGTTTGGACTAAAAATTACGTACGTTTTTACCAAATAATTCAGTGACTAAAGTTTAGTCGCTAAAAGATAGATTTAGTGTCTACAAGATTTTAGTCGCTAAAAGTTTGGTCGCTGAAAGTGCAATTTCTTGTAGTTTGTAGGAAAAACACAAAGAAAACATGTGAGCTAGCAAAGAAGACCCAATAGATATATAGATCAAACTTCTATAATTATAAAATAACATTTCCCTGATACTATATTTTATAACTACCAACAATTGACGTAATAGAAGCGTATAACAAAAAAAAGGAAAAAAAGAATAAATTCCTAAAACCCATTGATTCGATATGAATGCTGAAAAATCCGTTGATTCAATATGAATACCGGAAGAAAGAACTTCTATAAACCTATTGATTTTCTCAAAATATTAGAAGAATATGCATCAACCACACATTGATTCTATAGAATACTAAAAAGATTGGAAGAAAAATATTAGAAAAACGTGCTCTGAACTTTTTTTGATAGTCTCTTAAAACTGACAACTGAACTGAAAAAATAGCAAACCAGTTTAGCCTATTCATAGAATTAATTCTAAATGTATAAAAATAAATAAAAGAAACTAGAAAATAGTCTTAAATAATCCTAAAATTTATAGCTAAATTCTATCTGATAATAAGAAACAAATATAATATTTTTTAATTTGAAAATAACTTTGAAAAATCTTCAAAATAGGAACTTCCTCATCAACTTTGGGCTCGGGGCGATCGACCGGCATATGGCATAGACGGTCAACCAGTTGCCTTCAACTTGGTCATTACGTGCTGCACTAGACCCGTTCAACTTGGTTATTACGCGCCGCACTAGACCCGCCAGTCTAGAAAAGATTCGCCCTTGAATCTTAAGCGTCTTCAAATAAAAAGAAAAAAGTGGAACTAACTTCATGAATTTGGAATGAACCTCTTTAGGTGTGAAAAATTTGTGAAATTCATAAGCGCAATCCTTTTCAATGTTAGGAAAAATAAAATCAATTACGTCAAATTTAAACATGATACATAGGGGAAGAGATAGAAGGAAGGTAATGTCAAATAAGAGACATGAAAGGGTAAAATTTGGCCACATCTCCCCCAATGTGTACCTTTGGACTCTTTTTTTAGGCAAATTTTAACCACAAGTAAGCTTGGGTGAGATCAAAATGGATTAGATCGAAAGTTGAGTAAAAATCTTTCTTTTCTCCCTCATCAATTTGCATAAGCAAAAAAAAAAAAAAAACACTCTTTTTCTATTAAGCAAAAACCGGCAACCATAGTACTCCTTCTCAAAAATTTTCTCAAAACCACAGCTCCTAATCAAGCCTAGGGACAAGTTTAAATCATTGGTGATCAAGTTTAGAACAAGTTTAAGTTACTTTGGAGGTAAAAATCCAAATTTCTCCTATGAGTTATCGTATTTTGCTTGAGCTTTTGGGGTAGGCTTTTGATAGGATTTTTGTCATGATTTTGTGGAAAAGGAGTAGCAATCTCTTGAACTTCATAGAGGACGATCAAAGCAAGGAAAAAATCCCTGGTAAAAACTATTGGAAAAACGGTGTGCAGCAGAATTTTAAAAATTTTACGTAAGATTATTTTTTAAAACACAAGTTTGACGTGCTATATGCATAAATTAACTAGATCTTACTAACCTTTGATTGCCGAAGAACCTTCACAAAACGTGAAGAGAAGTAACATTCAAGAAGAGCCTCAACCAACTGGTCTTCTTTACTATTCTTTATCCACGATCGGAGTGAGTGTGGGCTCACACGTATAGCTCTTCCACCAGGTGACTCTCCTTCCAACCAGTTGAGAGAGCCTAAAGCAAGTGTTCGTGATTTGTGAACAAAAGCTCTCAGGGAGTTTCTTAGATTCTCACTAGCAGAGTATCACTCTTAATCTCTCAATTGATCTGAATAACTCATGTCACTTACTCCTTATTTATAGAGGTTGGGTCTAGGGTCAGTCCTTATCAGATTAGGTCTCAAAAATTCATATCAGAATCAAATTCGGATCAATTTTTGATAAGATCTGCGTAAAAATGCGTAATCTTATCCTTCGCTCATCGGCAGGCCGAACACGTGGATCGGCAGGTCGAACTATCGAATAAAAATCTCAGCGAATCTTTTATTTTGCACCTAAGATTCTATAGGATAAATTCTCAATTTTAATTCTAATAACCCAATAGAGAAGTTATCTGATCAAAAAACTTTATCTAGATAATCTCTAAGAAAATAAATAAATTCCCAATAATTCTACAAGTTTATCTTGATCTAATTTATCCAAAATTAAATCAACCGATAAACAGACAAGAATTATCCGATCCCAATAATTCAACAAGTTTATTTTGAATTAAATTTATCACAAAATTAATTCAACCGATAAACAGATATCAATTATCCGATTCTTTCAAATTTTAACCAATCTAATAAATCTGACATAAGTCACTAATTATTAGAAAAGCACGTCGTATTGTTATACGATTTTGTGAGCTAGAAAAGGGGACCAAATGGACCTATTAGTTCAAGCTTCTGATAATTATGAAACCCAATATCCCATATATACATTTCATGGTTATCAACTCCAACGCTACTCCACTAAAAGCTTGGAGCTACACTTTCGAACTACATAGAATTACGAAACCCATACAGTCAAGTCTCTATGACATATCATAGTGTATTGTATCCCCATATGATAATCCATAATCGGCTTAAGGACAAGTTCTGTCTTACTTTCCTGATTATTTTTATCTAATGTTCTATTATCTCACCATTGGAAAACTTACCATCTAAAGACAGTATACCATTCGGTTACACCTATGTATCTAAATGGTTGAACGCTCTAGTTTTTCAATTACATGATAACGCATATAAGAGGATATCATTACTCCTAAAGAGGAGTTATGGATTCCATATCTATGAATACAAGTCTACGCTATCAAGAGTCATGCCTCCAGCGTACCGACATGCATACCATTATTAAGATGTATGTGTCACCCTTTGGTACATCAAAAGACACAAGTCAAGACAATGGGCCCACTATTCATTTCAGGATTAAGATACAATACAAATGATTGTCTAAAGTAAATCGATTTGTCAAGATAGAATTATTAATCCAAATCAATTCACTTTATGTCCCGATCCAACCCATCGTCATCTATGACAACGTGTCAATGTTTCTATTCATGGAGTCCACCTCCGATGGTCAAGACAAACCATCTCCTAATAGGGATATAGACAACATAACAATCTTTACATGAATAAAGCGCCCAACTTTATTCCCTCGATTGCGGATCTTATGATTTAGACCATCACCTTAAGAATCATGTCTTCTACATAATCTGTCCATTATATGCCCAATTCTTAAAAGTTTAGACCGACAGTTTCAAACTATTGTTTGCTTAACATACATTCAACAAATATAAACGTAAAGAGGATAAGATTTAGTATATAAACAATAAATGAATTCTTTATTGATAAAAATGTCTCCAAAAACTTATTACATTTTTACTCCTTAGGGCATACATGTCTAACAATCTCCCACTTGCACTAAGTGAGTAAATATGACAAATCTCGCATCCCCATAGCTTACACATGCCTCTTGAAGACTCTCCCAGTAAGTGTCTTCGTAAATAGATCAGCTAAATTGTCCTCTGATATGATCTTGCACACCGTGACATGGCCGCCCTCAACAAAGCTTTTATCACGTGATACTTCCGATCAATATGCTTACTCTTCTTGTGAAATCTTGGTTCCTTAGCATTAGCTACCACCGCACTGTTATCATAATATAATAATATCGCCTTATATATACCAGGAACTACCTCAAGATCCCCAAGGAACTTACGGAGCTACACTGCTTCTCTCGAAGCATCACTAGCTGCCACATACTCGGCCTCCATCGTTAAATTGGAAGTGCAATCTTGATTAGCACTTCTCCAACTGATGGCACCGCCACCTAGAGTAAACACAAAACTCGAAGTCGATTTCCTAGAATCCAGGCAGGATTGAAAATCTAAGTCAGTATATCCTAAAAGAGTCAAGTCCTCACCTGAATATACAAGCATATACCCTCGAGTCCTTCTCAGGTACTTGAAGATATGCTTTACCGTAACCCAATGGTTTGGTCCTAGATCTGCCTGAAATCGACTGACAATCCCGACCGCATAACTAATATCCAATCGTGTGCAAAGCATGACATATATGAAACTACCCACTGCCAAAGCATAAGGCATCTTCTTCATGTATTCTCTTTCTTCATAAGACTTTGGAGAGTCTTTCTTAGAAAGAGTAATTCCAGACCTAGATGGTTGCCTACCTTTTTTGGAATCCTGCATTGCAAACCTCCTGAGAATTTTATCTATGTAGCCAGCTTGGGACAAAGCTATCATTTTGTTCTTCCTATCTCGAAAGATCTGGATATCGAGAACAAAATTAGCCTCTCCTAAGTCCTTCATGTCAAACTGCTTGGTCAACTATAATTTGACCGATGGCAATGCCCCAACGTCATTGCTAATTAGCAGAATGTCATCTATATAGAGTAGTAGAAAAACCACCTTCCCATCCTTAATTTTTTTAAACACATGGCTTATCCATATTTTGTGAGAACCCATAAGTCTTGATCACCTAATCAAATCTTATGTTCCAAGAACGAGAGGCCTGCTTAAGTCCATAAATTGACTTTAGCAGCCTACAAACCTTACCCTCTTGACCCGTGACCTTGAACCCGTTTGGTTGTTTTATATAAATAGACTCATCAAGATAGCCATTTAGAAAAGTCGTCTTGACATCCATCTATCAAATCTCGTAGTCGAGAGTGGCAGCTATGGACAAGAGAATCTGGATGGACTTAAGCATGGCTACAGGCAAAAAGGTTTCCTCATAATCGATTCCTTCCTTTTGCATATAACCCTTAGCTACCAGTCTAGCCTTAAAGTTTCGACCTTTCCATCTACTCCTCTTTTCCTCTTGTAGATCCACTTACAACCTATGGGTTTTACCCCTTTGGGAAGATTCATAAGCTCCCAGACCTGATTAGTCTTCATAGACTTTATCTCTATGTTCATGGCCTCTGTCTAGAGTTTTGAATCAACATCCTTCATAGCCTCTGCGTAAGTATAAGGATCCCTGTCATGTTCATCCGATTCAGCCAAGAAAACCTCCCCATTGAACATATACCTCTCAGGTTGACACCTGATCCTCCCACTATGCCGAAGCCCATTAGGTTGTTGTTCAGGTTCGTTTGGTTTTTCTACACTGATCGGAATGGTTTTATATGGAAGCTCTGGAGTAATTGGATCACTCCTTAACTCCTTAAGTACCACTTTGCTTCGAGGTTTAAAGTCGTCCATGTAACTCTCCTCAAGGAGAGTTGCATTAGTTAAAACCATGACTTTATTTTCCTTTGGGTTATAAAAATAACCCCCTTTTGTCCCTTTTGGATATCCTACAAACACGCAAACTTCTGAACGTGCTTTCAACTTATTCGGATCCTTAAGCAGGACATGAGCCAAACATCCCTATATGCGAATATGGTTTAAGGATGTCTTCCTGCTCGTCCATTACTCGTGAGGAGTTTTAGGGATCGATTTTGAAGGCACATTGTTCAAGAGATAATATACGGTTTGTAGTCCATATCCCCAAAAAGATAAAGGTAATGATGAATAATTCATCATAGACTTGATCATATCTAATAAAGTCATATTTCTTCTCTCTGCTACGCCATTCTACTATGGAGTGCCCGGCGTAGTCAAATAGGATAAAATCCCATTCTCTAATAAGTGTCCCAAGAACTCATCAGAAAGGTATTCTCTACTTCGATCGAATCAAAGTGCCTTTATAGGTCTACCTAATTGCTTTTCCACTTTAGCCCAAAACTCCCTGAACTTGTCAAAAGTTTCACTTTTGTAGTGCATTAGGTGCACATACCCATGTCTTGAGTAATCGTCAATAAAAATGACAAAGTACTCATACCCTCCTCGCTCCCGAATGTTCATAGGTCCGCAAACATCACTATGCACAAGTTCTAGAACCCTTTCGGCCCTATTGCCCTTAGACCCGAATGGTCTTTTGGTCATTTTACCCTCTAAACAAGATTCACATTAAGGTATAGATTCCACCTTTAAGTAACTTAAAGGTCCATCCATTACCAACCTTTGAATCCTATTTAGGTTAATATGACCAAGGCACAAATGCAAAACATAAGTCTTATTAAAGTGAAAAGTTTTAAGTCTTTTAGAGTTATTGTCATTCATCTCAACATTAAGCAGTAAGTCCATATTAGGTTTGATGAAATATAGATTATTTTGCATCCATCCAGAACAAATAAAAGATTTATTTTTACGAATCACCACTTTATCATTAAAAGAAACCAAATAGGATTCTTTAAATAAACAAGCTACAGAAATTAAATTCCTTTTTAAATTTAGGAACATAAAAACAATCTTGCAAAAATAAATTCCTCAAATTATCAAAATCTCCCACTGCTTCTGTTGAGACCAAGGATCCATCGCTCATCCAAAGTGTGAACTCTTCATGCCGCAGACTTCTTGTTTCTTTGAACCCCTACAGAGAAACACAAACATGATTAGTTGCAATGGAATCTATGACCCAAATGTCACTGGATTCCTCAACCAAATAAGTTTCTAAATACAAAAGATCACACCTACCTCCTTTAGAAAGGAAGTCCTTGTAATGCTTCTTTATGTGCCCGACGTTCCCATAGAAGAAGCACTTAAGCCTTTTGGGGTTCTTCTTCTTCTTGCTCTTGGTGCTAGCAGGAATAGAAGACTTCTCGTTCTTGGCCCGTTGCTTCTTTCCATTCCTAGAGTTGAGATTGGAACCAGAAGCAGCAACCATGTTGGCCTCTCCACCTGCAGGAGACTCCCTAATCAACAGTTCGAACTCCTGTAACTGTTTCATCAATTCCATCAAGGT
Organism: Artocarpus heterophyllus; assembly: GCA_025403435.1. Classification (NCBI taxonomy): domain Eukaryota; kingdom Viridiplantae; phylum Streptophyta; class Magnoliopsida; order Rosales; family Moraceae; genus Artocarpus; species Artocarpus heterophyllus. The sequence continues at coordinate 262,551 of JAJQZP010000161.1, forward strand.
CATATCCAGTCTATTGCTTAAATTAAAAGTAGCTCTAAATGGAATAAATTCCTTTGACAGAGTCTCAAAGACCATAGTCATCTGAGTTTCAGCATCGATTTCGGCTCCATTGGTTTGTGCCTCAGCGAGGTAACCCATGACCAACATCATGTGCTCCTTTACAGATGTCCTCGGTCTCTGCTTACAATTTAAGAGTTTCTGAAGCGCTCCTTGCTGCTTTGTTATGGCCTAGCCTCTACATATATCCTCAAGATTATCCAAGATCTACTTCGCAGTCTCATAATCCTGATGTTGAGCCTATAGCACGTTATTCATGCTAGCCATAACATAGTAGCGGGCCTGATCATTGGCATCTTTCCAGCGATCATACGTTTGGAATTGCTCATTAGATGAGTCTCCTATAGGCTAGGGAGGACAAGGGGTTGTCAGTACATATTTCAGTTTCTCAAAAGAGAGGACGATATCCAGGTTCTATTTCTAATCATTAAAATTCTCTCCAGTTAATAAGTTTTTGTCAAGTATCGATGATAAAGCGTTTTTAGACATTTTTAATCTATAATAAAGAATCATATACCAAACATAAGCAAACACATAATAATAATTTAGTAAGATAACACAATCATGTAAAAATACAAATGTGTTTATGTGTCAAAACCTTGAAATTATCACAACCTTACAACGATAATTCCCAACTCTGAATTCAACAAGCTCCTAGGGGAGTCATGCCAAATTCAATCAGGAACACAGATCCCCTCCTGATTAATTTATGCGATCCAAGACCCATATGATCTAGCATATATTAATAATCATTTCTTTGGCTATTAATTTTATTAACAGAGCTCTTAGGGAAGGTTAATAATAAAATTAACGTGAGTGTATAACCATCGTTTCAATATTTTATTCATGATTTATAATCACCACCTAGGGGTGTGCAACCATAAATCATGCTACAATACCTTATCTTCTCAGAGATCCAATCTGGTACATGATAGAAATCCCTTCCTAGGGGTCGGGATCACCATGTTCTGTCTATGGACCAACGATGGAGGCCTTAGATTCTCTCTTCAAAAACCTTCTCCCACTCAATCTTTTGAAATCAAGGTTTTATTTTAAGAATATGCATGAACAATTTTAATATGAGTGGCACTCCCTATTTTATATGACATGTTATCAATATACATGACAAATCATATTATAATGCAGACAAGCAAAACTACAAGTAAAATAATAAACAACCTTAATATTATAGCTCCACCCTAGAGAATAGAAAATAAAGATTACAAGAGAATAATCGAGACATATTATCGATTCTTCATCCTTGAATCCTAAAGCTGTATCCTTCTTCATGTAATGCCCATCTTTAAGTCTTCAATCCCGTATGAATCAAATACTTCATATTTTCGGTCATATCCAAATTTAATATTTCTCAAAATTATCCCAAAAATAAAATTAAAACTGCATTGGAAAAACTGCACCTTTTTTGGAAATTTTTGGCTCTCGGTCGGCAGGCCAATCTCCCCTGCCGCCAGAGCCTCTTGATTTATACCCCACTGACGGCCTGCCGAACCTCACGTCTGGCCTGCCGATCTACAACCATCGGCCTGCTGAACTGTGGGGTTCGGCATGCCGACAGAGCAGAAATCTTCCATTCTAGAAAATATAATTTTTTAATGCAATTCATCAATTTTATTTTCAACAATTCAAAAATATAAATTTACAGACTTGGGAAATACCTGTGAGTGCCATCAGCAATCTTCTAGATCCGTCTTCTAGATTCGTCTTCTTCGAATAATTATTCAATTATAAAATTCTTTCAAATTTAAAAATAAATAATAATTCCTAGACGGAGATGATAGCCTACCATCTAATTACATGAATAACCTAGATACACATTCTAACCTCTAAGGAACCATAACGGGTATAAATAAATTAATTAATTAATTAATTAATAAATAACTATTTAATCAACCATAGTTAATTAATGAACATTCACCACATAATCCATGACAACATATAAAATATATGGAAACCTAAAGTGCCAACTCTCTATAAAATTAAATTCAAGCATAGGAGAGACTAAGATCACATAATTTATACATATAATATAATCACAAACTCATAAATTTATGTAAAACCATGGCTCTGATACCAATTGTTGGAAAAATGATGCGTAACAGAATTTTAAAAAGTTTACGTAAGAGTATTTTCTAAAACACAAGTTTGACATGCTATATGCATAAATTAACCAGATCTTACTAATTTTTGATTTTCGAAGAACCTTCGCAAAACATGAAGAGAAGTAACGTTCCAGAAGAGCCTCAACCAATTGGTCTTCTTTGCTATTTTCTATTCATGACCGAAGTGAGTGTGGGCTCACACATACAGCTCTTCCACCAGGTGACTCACATTCTAACCAATTGAGAAAACCCAAAGCAAGTGCTCATGATTTCTGAACAAAAGCTCTCATGGAGATTTTCATATTCTCACTAGCAAAGTATCACTCTTAATCTCTCAACAGATCTGAATAACTCATGTGACTTACTCCTTATTTATAGAGGTTAGGTTTAGGGTCAGTCCTTATCAGATTAGGTCTTAAAAATTCATATCAGAATCAAATTTGGATCAATATTTGATAAGATCCGCATAAAAACACGTAATATTATCCTTTGCTCATCGGTAGGCCAATCAGAATGATCGACAGGCCGAACAGCCCCATCGACAAGTCGAATTGTAGAATAAAAATATCAACGAATCTTTTATTTTTCACCCGAGATTCTATAGGATAAAATCTCAGTTTTAATTCAAATAACCCAATAGAGAAGTTATCTGATCAAAAAAACTTTATCTAGATAATCTCTAAGAAAATAAATGAATTCTCAATAATTCTACAAGTTTATCTTGATCTAATTTATCCAAAATTAAATCAACCGATAAACAGACAAGAATTATCCGATCCCAATAATTCAACAAGTTTATTTTGAATTAATTTTACCACAAAAATAATTTAACTGATAAACAGACATGAATTATTCGATTCTTCCAAATTTTAACTAATCTAATAAATCTGACATAAGTCACCAATTATTAGAAAAGCACGCCGTATCGTTATAGGATTTTGTGAGCTAGCAAAGGGGGCCAAATGGACCTATATAGTTCAAGCTCCTGATAATTATGAAACCCAATATCCCATATATACATTTCAAAATTATCAACTCCAACGCTACTCCACTAAAAGCTTGGAGCTACTATAACGCCCCTTAATTTGGACGTCACAGATGACGTTACATACATACGTTCGTACTTGCTTAAACTTTAAACATATAAATAATATCAAACTTAAATAGTAGTACTTAAACTTACATAACCAGGATCCATTCATACCTACAATTTTTTTTTTAAACTTAGCATTGTTTAGAATAACATTGTTTAACTTATTCCATATCATAATTTATTCAATTATATTAAAATTAATCATGAACTTACTTAATAATATAGGTTTATCGAGTTGTAAAAATCAAGACTTAACAAAACATCACATCAAATCTCATTAAACATCAAATCATTTAAAACTTACTTACTCCCACAGTTCGGCAGGCCAAACTTGGGACTTCGGCAGGCCGAACATGATCAGCAGGCCGGAGTTCCCTCAACCGACAGGCCTGCAGAGGTTTTGCAATTCGGACCAAAAATTCATCCATGTTCGGTAGGCCGAGAAATGTGATCGGCAGGCTGAACTTCTGGACTTCGGCAGGCCGACCAAAAAGTTCGGCAGGCTGTCCGAGACCAAATTCCCCTGGAAAACTTAAATTTTAAAAACAAACCAACTTTTCATAAAATATAGCGGAAGTTCTTAATTCATTAAAAATGATAAAATATCTTATAAAACCATAATATAAGTATTCTTAAAACTTAACATAAAATATATGTTCAAAATATATAACTTGATTAAATCATAAAATCGTTCTTCTTGGCGTGCTTCCGGTTACAATTCATCGTTCATAATGCTCACACGCCTTCCCGTGTCCTCCGCCTAGTCCATGATTTTCTTACCCTTATCTGCAATATGACATAAAACATGATTAAGCTAATGCTTAGTAAGTACATATAATTCTCACAATTTAAAACATTTCATAATCATCATCATCATCATCATCATCATATCATAAAAGTGCCTTAAGCACAATTTCACAGAAACATATCTTTCATTACGTTGACCATTTTAAAACTTATTCTATTTTTATCTTAAGGGCCCAAGTGTTGCACCATAAACATCATCATAGGCGTGCCGTCATGAGAGGAGAAGGGTAGCTAATCCCAAACCAAACATGACATCATAACATAACATTTCATAAAATTGGGTGTGCAACACTTATTAGGTGATACATATATACATACTTTTCATACTTTAAAACATGTCATCATCATACATGCATAACTTTAAATCATGAAAATCTTTCATAAGAAATCCTTTAAGGAAAAAACATCATAGAATCATCATGAATATCCTTGTAAACATATCATCAAACCTTGAAAAAGGTGTCATGTTGTAGGTGAGAATGTACTTACCTTATCGTTAGCTTACTTAACCTTAACGTGATTTGGTGACGACGCCGCGGTCTCGTAGTGCTCGTTCCTTGAGTGTTCATGTCATTTTCCATTTAAAGATGCAATAACATTAATACGTATCATAAAACATCCATGTATATAACATTCATTCATATACATTCATCTCATAATCCATAACCATCATCGTAAAACATGAAATTATCATCACATGTATATTTTCATCTCATCCATTACAATCAATAATTCATAACCATAAACATTGTCATGACATAAACATGTTATTATGATTTTTCTTTAATTATAAAAATTACCTTAAGCATATAAAAACAAACCATACATTTTAAACATATTTATCTTTTAAATAAAATTTTTTTGAACAAATACATATATTTTAATTTAAAACTCTATACAATCATCATATTATCATGCATAAAATCATTTTATTATCATAAAATCATGTAAATACATAAAACGTTTAATAAAACGAAAATCCCAAAAACAACATTATCAAAACAGTATTCTTATTATAATCTCATAAAAATTTCATAATCATAAAATACATTCATCTTACATTATACTCATACATATGCATATTTTATCAACTTTTCATGAAAACATCATTCATTTGCCTCTTGAATAATCATTACATTTTTCATGCTTCAAAATTAAACAGTAACATTACTGTGAAGAGTAGAAGACGGAACTATTCATTTTTCATAAAACATTCATATGACATGAAATTAGAAAACACCATATAACATATATGCATAACATCACATTTAAAAATTTGAGACAAAACACAATACCTATAGAAAGATATTGTAGACAAAATGAGGAGAAGAATTTCTTTTCAAAAATACCAGAAAAGCCGAATTCATACCTGGAAATATCTTCTCAAAATCTTTGAATTTTAACCAACGAAACAAGACTTTTCTTACAATATACTCAGAAAATTTTCGTGAGAGAGAGAGAAAAGCACTCGTGGAGAAGAGAAGAGGAAGAGAAAAAAATGAGAGAACGTCTCAGAATTTTTGAGAGAGAAAATCGTGAGAAGGAGAGAAAGTAATGAAAAAGGTAACATTAAAATTTTTAACGTAATAAACATAATAGATGGGAATTCAATTCCCATCATTAAGTCAGAATTTTCTGACTGTTGAGGGACTGAATGGCGTGGAGAAAAGGAGAGAAAGAAGGAAAGTCAAATCTCCCACTCATTACTTACCATGTTTTGCCCATTTAAAATTGGAAACCATTTAAATTGACACAAATCAATGCAAGTCAAACCCCTTTTATTTCCTTAACTGATAAAATCAATCCTTAATTATGCCAATTAATCACATTAAATCATCCAATTGACGTAATTAACTCAGCCATAATTTTGGAGAGATTTCAGCTTACTGCTTGTCAGCCGTGTTCGGCCTATCGATTTTCCTTCTTCGGCCTGCCAGTTCCACAAGTTCAGCCTGCCGATGGGTTTCTTTTACCTGTCGATCTCGAGCAGAATGTTCAGCCTGCCGATCTTAAAAGTTTGGCCTGCCGAACTGTCCTTAATTGCCATACAATAAAACATTCATATATTATTGCATCATAAATAAACATATACTTAAAATTTCACATAAACACTAGAGCACAACGATCCCATGCGGTCGTCACCTATCACAAAACTTGACATAAAAAGTTAGTGACATGCACATCACATATCATATCGTATAACTAAATTTATTAAAAAAATTCCTTAACAACGTTACTAACTTAACGCGGTCTGTTACATAAAATAGGCGGGTGTTACAATTCTCCCCACGTTATAAAAGTTTCTTCCTCGAAACTTAGAATAAATGCTGATACATAACTTTCATGTCATCTTCACGTTCCCATGTAGCTTCTTCAAGTTGCTGATTTCGCCATAACACCTTAACCAATGGAATTTCTTTATTCCTCAAAGTCTTGGTTTTCCGATCAAGTATCTTCATTGACTTTTCTTCATAACTTAAGTCTTCTTGTATCTCGATCACTTGTGGCTTAATCACATGCGTAGGGTTCGGAACATACTTTTTGAGCATGGAGACATGAAATACATCATGCATTGCAGACATTTCAGATGGCAACTTCAGCTGATAAGCTACTTTGCCTATTCGTTTAACAACTTCATAAGGACCGATGAATCTTGGGCTTAACTTGCTTTTCTTCCCAAACCTCATAACCTCTTTCATTGGTGCAACTTTCAAAAACACATTTTCGCCTACGGCGAACTCTAAAGGTCTTCTTCTTTTGTCAGCATAACTCTTTTGACGGCTTTGAATGGTCTCTATTCTTCTTCTTATCAACTTTATCACCTCAGAAGTTTCATTCACAAAGTCAGTTCTTTCAGCATCTACGCTTTCCATCAGCTTCTTTTCACCGGCTTCGTGCCAACATATAGGTGACCTGCATTTTCGTCCATACAGCGCTTCATATGGTGCCATTCCAATTGTCGCCTGAAAGCTGTTGTTGTAAGCAAACTCTACTAACGGCAACATTTTACACCAGCTGGTCTTATAATCGAGAGAGCATGCCCGTAGCATATCTTCTAGAATCAAGTTTGTCCTCTCTGTTTGGCCGTCAGTCTAAGGATGAAAAGCCGTACTGAAATGAAGCCTGGTTCCCATTGCAGTTTGTACACTCTTCCAAAACTTAGATGTGAACCTGCTGTCACGATCTGAGATAATTGACTTGGGAATCCAATGAAGTTGTACAATTTCCTTAACATAGAGTTCCGCTAACCGTTCCATAGAGTAAGTGATCTTGATAGGGATGAAATGCGCCGTCTTCATCAGCCGATCCACAACTACCCAAATTGCATCATAACTGTTCATAGTTCTGGGTAAGCCGGTAATGAAATCCATTGTTATTTCTTCCCATTTCCATTCCGGTATTTGGATAGACTGCAGTTCACCACCAGGTCTCTGGTGTTCTGCCTTTACTTGTTGACATGTCATACATTTCTTTACATACTTTGCAACATCACGTTTCATTCCAAACCACCAGAAGTTACCCTTTAGATCATTATACATCTTTGTTGCACCTGGATGAATAGAGTAAGGAATGTCATGAATTTCTACCAAGATCCTTTCCCTTAAATCATCAACATTGGGAACACATAAATGGTCCTTAAGGTACAGAGTTTCGTCATCCGTAATACGAAACTCTTGACATTTTCCTTCTTTCATTTCTTGCTTGATCCTTACAAGGCTTATGTCGTCATCTTGCTTACTCCGAATTTCATCATACATCATCGGAGCAAGAGATAGTGCTGATTGCTGGCCTGCTATAAGTTCTAAACTGAAGTCTAGAATTTCCTTCCTTAAAGGTGGAGACATAGCTTGCATTGACATCAACGTGGCAACTGACTTCCTAGTTAAAGCATTAGCTACTCGGTTAGCTTTACCAGGATGATAAAGGATTTTACAATCATAATCCTTCACCAACTCTAGCCATCTTCGTTGTCTCATGTTTAGGTCTCTTTGCGTGAAGAAGTACTTTAGACTTTGATGATCAATGAAGATCTTACATTGGACCCCATATAAATAGTGTCTCCATATCTTCAACGCAAAAACGATTGCTGCTAACTCGAGGTCATGAGTAGGATAGTTCTTTTCATAATCCTTTAATTGTCTTGAAGCATAAGCAATCACCTTTTCATTCTGCATTAATACAGCTCCTAGGCCCATCTTGGAAGCATCACTATAGATTACGAACCCATCATTTCCCTCAAGAATTGCCAACACTGGAGCCGTCGTTAATCTTTTCTTCAGTTCTTGAAAACTCTTTTCACATGCATCCGTCCATTCATACTGCTTTCCTTTGCGAGTTAAGTTTGTGAGTGGAGCTACTATCTTGGAGAAATCTTCTACGAATCTCCGATAGTAACCTGCTAGACCCAAGAAGCTCCTTATTTCACTTCCATTCATCGGTTGCTTCCAATTGAGTACAGCTTCAACTTTAGTAGGGTCCACCATAATCCCATCCTTTGAAATAACATGCCCCAGAAATGACACTTTATCAAGCCAAAACTCGCATTTGGAGAACTTAGCATATAGCTAGTGTCTTCTTAAAGTCTCCAGCATAATCCTTAAATGCTCCTCATGTTCTTCTTGATTCTTAGAATAGACAAGAATATCATTGATAAATACAACAACAAATTTATCGAGGAAATCCTTAAATACCCTGTTCATCAAATCCATAAAGGCAACAGGTGCATTCGTCAGACCGAAAGGCATAACCACAAATTCATGGTGACCATACCTCGACCTGAAAGTAGTCTTGGGGATATCTCCTTCTTTAATCTTCAACTGGTGATATCATGATCGTAGATCAATCTTTGAGAACACCGATGCACCCTTGAGCTGATCAAACAAATCATCAATTCGAGGCAACGGATACTTGTTCTTGATCGTCACCTTGTTCAGCTCTCTGTAGTCGATGCAGAGTCTCATAGTGCCATCCTTCTTTTTCACAAATAAAATTGGAGCACCCCACGGTGAGTGACTTGGCCTGATAAATCCTTTGTCAAGTAGCTCCTTTAATTGCATGTGAAGCTCCTTTAATTCTGTCGGGGCCATTCTATATGGTGGTTTTGAGATTGGGTCGGTGCCTAGAGCAAGCTCAATCTTGAATTCAACTTCTCTTTCTGGCGGTAGACTCATTAGATCATCAGGAAACACATCTTCATATTCATGAACAACATGCACATCTTCAATTCTTGTCTTTCCTTCTTGGCTTTTGTCTACAACGTTCGCCAGATAGCCCATGTAGCCACTTGCTAACAGCTTCCTTGCTTTCATTGCCGATAGAAACATGTGGGGTTTCTTTCTGGTCTCGTCGATGTAAATGAACTTTTGATCACCTTCAGGATGAAAGATCACCTTTCATTTTTGGCATTCGATTGAGGCATTATACTTGCTTAGGAAATCCATCCCAAGAATCATGTTGTAATCATGCATGTCGATCACAATGAGGTCGACGAAAAGTTTCCTATCAAAAATCCATAGGGGTACTGCACGCAAACAGTGCATGGATAATATCACTTCCCTGGAGGGTAGTGTCGTTGTGAATCCCTGTCTCATAGGCTCTAAACAAACCCCTAACTTCTTAACATGTGACATAGACACAAAAGAATGCGTGGCACCCGTATCAAAAAGAACATAAACATCATGAGATAAGCTTGTTATCTGACCTGTGACCACATTGGAGGATTCAGCAGCCACTTGTTCTTTCATTATGGCATAGATTCGGGCGTTTGTCGGTGGGGCTTCAAGTCTCCCTTGACTAATTAGTGGCCCTTCAAGGGAGGCTTGCATCTGATGCAGCTGGGCTTGAGGAGGAGCTCTTTGCAGGGCATTAGCATTCATCAGCTTGGGGCAGTTCTTTACAAAATGGTCTTCACGTCCACATATGAAACATTGGTTTGTCCCCAATCGGCATTCCCCTGGATGCTTCTTTCCACATTTGGCACATGGTTGAAATCGCCTATCATTGTTGTTGCGCTGACCATCATTGTGCCTCTTATTGTCTTGGCCCTGCTGTTGTTGAGGATTGCCCTTCCTCTTATTGTTCCTCCAGTTCTGGTTGTTGTTGTTGCTGTTGTTGTTGTTGTTGTTCCTGTGAGGAGGGTGGTTCTGGTTGCTTGTATTGTTGGCTTGTTGGTTGGGCTGAGGCTGGTTCCTTCTTAACTTGGACAGATGAAACTCAGCACGTTGAGCCCTCATAACAACCTATTCTTGGCTCCTTGGTGGACTTGCCCCATCAACAATTGTAGCAATGTCTGGCCTAAGGGCTCTGATCAACCTTCTGACCCTTTCACCTTCATTCATAACCATCCTTGGGCATAGACGGGCAAGCTGGTCAAACTTTGTCACCACATCGGTGACTGACATATCCCCCTGGCGTAAGCTCTCGAACTCCTCATAATGCTTCCTTGTGACATTCATGTGGAAGAACTTCGTGTTGAACTCGTGAACGAAGTCAGCCGATGTCCTAGCCTCCATGGTGAGGCAGTATGAGACACAGAGGACTTTCTCATTGTCTGTAAAATCCATAAGTTGTAAGGTGGCCTCAATCGTCTTTAACCATCATTGAGCGACTAACGGGTCCTTTGAACCCTCAAAGTCAACTGGCTTGACTCTCTTCCATCTGACCAGAAAAGGTTCCTGATAAGCTGCTCTTGGTTCAGCAACAGGAGCTGGGACTTCGTTTACTTGTACTTGTGGCTGCGGAGGAGGAGGAGGCACATCATTGCCTCCTAGTTCACCATTCTGGCCGTTGGCCCTTAATGCAGCTATTTCCCTTCGTTGATCCTCCAACTGCCTTTGCAGTTCAGCAATCATCGTCATGAGTCTTTCGTTGGTCTGGGTGCGGGTCTGCATTCTTCTGTAGCCGTCCATCTTAAATTTCCTAAAATAATTAGGACTTAGAAATAATCTTCTATTTATGAGATAGGTTTTCACTACTAGATCGTTAATCATTAAACATTCAAACCTTAATCTTATCATCATACTTGCATCAATACATCTAACTTAATAACATACTTACTTGGAGGACTTGGATTGAAGTGTGGCGATATGAATTGTAATCGGAAGATTCGCTCTGATACCAAAGCCTGTAACGCCCCTTAATTCGGACGTCACAGATGACATTACATACATACATTCATACTTGCTTAAACTTTAAACATATAAATAATATCAAACTTAAACAGTAGTACTTAAACTTATAACCAATTGAGAGAACCCAAAGCAAGTGTTCATGATTTGTGAACAAAAGCTCTCATGGAGTTTTTCAGATTCTCACTAGCAAAGTATCACTCTTAATCTCTCAACTGATCTGAATAACTCATGTGACTTACTCCCTATTTATAGAGGTTAGGTCTAGGGTTAGTCCTTATCAGATTAGGTCTCAAAAATTCAGATCATAATCAAATTTGGATCAATATTTGATAAGATCCGCATAAAAACGCGTAATATTATCCTTCGCTCATCGGTAGGCCAATCAGAATGATCGACACGCTGAACAGCCCCATCGACAGGTCGAACTGTAGAATAAAAATATCAGCGAATCTTTTATTTTTCACCCGAGATTCTATAGGATAAAGTCTCAGTTTTAATTCAAATAACCCAATAGAGAAGTTATCTGATCAGAAAAACTTTATCTAGATAATCTCTAAGAAAATAAATGAATTCTCAATAATTCTACAAGTTTATCTTGATCTAATTTATCCAAAATTAAATCAACCGATAAACAGACAAGAATTATCCGATCCCAATAATTCAACAAGTTTATTTTGAATTAATTTTACCACAAAAATAATTTAACTGATAAACAGACATGAATTATTCGATTCTTCTAAATTTTAACTAATCTAATAAATCTGACATAAGTCACCAATTATTAGAAAAGCACGCCGTATCGTTATAGGATTTTGTGAGCTAGCAAAGGGGGCCAAATGGACCTATATAGTTCAAGCTCCTGATAATTATGAAACCCAATATCCCAGATATACATTTCAAAATTATCAACTCCAACGCTACTCCACTAAAAGCTTGGAGCTACTGTAACGCCCCTTAATTCGGACGTCACAGATGACGTTACATACATACGTTCGTACTTGCTTAAACTTTAAACATATAAATAATATCAAACTTAAACAGTAGTACTTAAACTTACATAACCAGGATCCATTCATACCTTCAATTTTTTTAAAAAAACTTAGCATTGTTTAGAATAACATTGTTTAACTTATTCCATATCATAATTTATTCAATTATATTAAAATTAATCATGAACTTACTTAATAATATAGGTTTATCGAGTTGTAAACATCAGGACTTAACAAAACATCACATCAAATCTCATTAAACATCAAATCGTTTAAAACTTACTTACTCCCATAGTTTGGCAGGCCGAACTTGGGATTTCGACAGGCCGAACATGATCGGCAGGCCGGAGTTCCCTCAACCGGCAGGCCGGTAGAGGCTTTACAATTCGGACCAAAAATTCATCCATGTTCGGCAGGCCGAGAAATGTGTTCGGCAGGCCGAACTTCTGGACTTCGGCAGGCCGACCAAAAAGTTCGGCAGGCCGTCCGAGACCAAATTACCCTAGAAAACTTAAATTTTAAAAACAAACCAACTTTTCGTAAAATATAGCGGAAGTTCTTAATTCATTAAAAATGATAAAATATCTTATAAAACCATAATATAAGTATTCTTAAAACTTAACATAAAAAATATGTTCAAAATATATAACTTGATTAAATCATAAAATCGTTCTTCTTGGCGTGCTTCCGGTTACAATTCATCGTTCATAATGCTCACACGCCTTCCCGTGTCCTCCGCCTAGTCCATGATTTTCTTACCCTTATCTGCAACATGACATAAAACATGATTAAGCTAATGCTTAGTAAGTACATATAATTCTCACAATTTAAAACATTTCATAAACATCATCATCATCATCATCATCATATCATAAAAGTGCCTTAAGCACAATTTCATAGAAACATATCTTCATTACGTTGACAATTTTAAAACTTATTCCATTTTTATCTTAAGGGCCCAAGTGTTGCACCATAAACATCATCATAGGCGCGCCGTCATGAGAGGAGAAGGGTAGCTAATCCCAAACCAAACATGACATCATAACATAACATTTCATAAAATTGGGTGTGCAACACTTATTAGGTGATACATATATACATACTTTTCATACTTTAAAACATGTCATCATCATACATGCATAACTTTAAATCATGAAAATCTTTCATAAGAAATCCTTTAAGGAAAAAACATCATAGAATCATCATGAATATCCTTGTAAACATATCATCAAACCTTGAAAAAGGTGTTATGTTGCTGGTGAGAATGTACTTACCTTATCGTTAGCTTACTTAACCTTAACGTGATTTGGTGACGACGCCGCGGTCTCGTAGTGCTCATTCCTTGAGTGTTCATGCCATTTTCCATTTAAAGATGCAATAACATTAATACGTATCATAAAACATCCATGTATATAACATTCATTCATATACATTCATCTCATAATCCATAACCATCATCGTAAAACATGAAATTATCATCACATGTATATTTTCATCTCATCCATTACAATCAATAATTCATAACCATAAACATTGTCATCACATAAACATGTTATTCTGATTTTTCTTTAATTATAAAAATTACCTTAAGCATATAAAAACAAACCATACATTTTAAACATATTTATCTTTTAAATAAAACGTTTTCGAACAAATACATATATTTTAATTTAAAACTCCATACAATCATCATATTATCATGCATAAAATCATTTTATTATCATAAAATCATGTAAATACATAAAACGTTTAATAAAACAAAAATCCCAAAAACAACATTATCAAAACAGTATTCTTATTATAATCTCATAAAAATTTCATAATCATAAAATACCATAATCTTATATTATACTCATACATATGCATATTTTATCAACTTTTCATGAAAACATCATTCATTTGCCTCTTGAATAATCATTACATTTTTCATACTTCAAAATTAAACAGTAACATTACTGTGAAGAGTAGAAGACAGAAATATTCATTTTTCATAAAACATTCATATGACATGAAATTAGAAAACACCATATAACATATATGCATAACATCACATTTAAAAATTTGAGACAAAACACAATACCTATAGAAAGATATTGTAGACGAAACGAGGAGAAGAATTTCTTTTCAAAAATACCAGAAAAGCCGAATTCATACCTAGAAATATCTTCTCAAAATCCTTGAATTTTAACCAACGAAACAAGACTTTTCTTACAATATACTCATAAAATTTTTGTGAGAGAGAGAGAAAAGCACTCGTGGAGAAGAGAAGAGGAAGAGAAAAAAATGAGAGAACGTCTCGGAATTTTTGAGAGAGAAAAACGTGAAAAGGAGAGAAAATAATGAAAAAGAAAACGTTAAAATTTTTAACGTAATAAACATAATTGATGGGAATTCAATTCCCATCATTAAGTCAGAATTTTCTGACTGTTGAGGGGCTGAATGGCGTGGAGAAAAGGAGAGAAAGAAGGAAATTCAAATCTCCCACTCATTACTTACCATGTTTTGCCCATTTAAAATTGGAAACCATTTAAATTGACACAAATCAATGCAAGTCAAACCCCTTTTATTTTCTTAACTGATAAAATCAATCCTTAATTATGCCAATTAATCACATTAAATCATCCAATTAACGTAATTAACTCAACCAAAATTTTGGAGAGATTTTAGCTGACTGCTCGTCAGCCGTGTTCGACCTGTCGATTTTCCCTCTTCGGCCTGCCGGTTCCAGAAGTTTGGCCTGCCGATGGGTTTCTTCAGTCTGCCTTTCTCGGGCAGAATGTTCGGCCTACCGATCTTAAAAGTTCAGCCTGTCGAACTGTCCTTAATTGCCATACAATAAAACATTCATACATTATTGCATCATAAATAAACATATACTTAAAATTTCACATGAACACTAGAGCACAACGATCCCATGCGGTCGTCACCTGTCACAAAACTTGACATAAAAAGTTAGTAACATGCACATCACATATCATATCGTATAACTAAATTTATTAAAAAAAATTCCTTAACAATGTTACTAACTTAACGTGGTCCATTACATAAAATAGGCGGGTGTTATAGCTACACTCTCGAACTACATAGAATTACGAAGCCCGTACAGCCAAGTCTCCATGACATATCATAGTGTATCGTATCCCTATATGATAATCCATAATTGGCTTAAAGACAAGTTCTGTCTTACTTTTCCGATTATTTTTATCTTATGTTTTATTATCTCACCATCGAAAAACTTACCATCCAAAGACAGTATACCATTCGGTTACACCTATGTATCCAAATGGTTAAGCAATCCAGTTTTCCAATTATAGGATAACGCATATAAGAGGATATCATTACTCCTAAAGAGGAGCTATGGATTCCATATCTATGAATAACAAGTCTACGCTATCAAGAGTCTTGCCTCCAATGTACCGGCATGCATACCACTATTAAGATGTGGGTGTTACCCTTTGGTACATCAAAAGACACAAGTCAAGACAATGGGCCCACTATTCATATCAGGATTAAGAAACAATATAAATGATTGTCTAAAGTGAATCGATTTGCCAAGACAGAATCATTAATCCAAATCAATTCACTTTATGTCCTGATCTAACACATCGTCACCTATGACAACGTGCCAATGTTTCTATTCATGGATTTCACCTCTGATGGTCAAGACAAACCATCTCCTAATAGGGATATAGACAACATAACAATCTTTACATTAATAAAATGTACAACTTTATTCCCTCAATTGCGGATCTTATGATTTAGACCATCACCTTAAGAATTGTGTCTTTCGTATAATTTATCCATCATATGCCCAATTCTTAAAGGTTTAGACCGACAGTCTCAGACTATTGTTTGCTTAACATATATTCAATAAATATGAGCGTAAAGAGGACAAGATTGGGTATATAAACAATAAATGAATTCTTTATTGATAAAATGGTCTCCAAAAACTTATTACATTTTTACTCCTGAGGGCATACATGTCTAACAAAAACTTTGACCTTTACCTTGAGAATTTGTTATTTTTCATGACACTTTGAGTATGTTTTGTACTGAATATAGACTATGGCATGTTAAAAGGACTTTATTGCATGATTGTACGGTAAGTTGTATGTATGATAATGATGCTTCTTGTTAGAGCCTAGGGTTTTAAGTGGTTAAAATCAAGTTTGAAATATTTTGCCTGAAAACAATGTTTTGAAGTTTTGCAAAGAGTGATGACTTTGTTGGACTTAGAGGTCGAATTATTTTAGGTGTAAAACAGAAGATTTGTCAAAAACAATGAGATTAACAACTTTTGTGAGCAATGTTTTGTAAAATTCCAAGTAAATTAAATTGAAAAGTTTATGTTCTTTTGGAGCCGTTTTGAAAAATAGCTAGGAAACTCTATTGTAAAGCCAAAATTTGAGAAAAGTTAAAACACAAAAGTTGTAGAACTCATCAAAATTATTGAGGATCATGGATAGCTTGTGAAAATTCTACACAGTTTGCAAGATATGAATTTTACAAATTTTTAATCATAAAATTTCAAAAAAGAAGGAAAAGTGTTAAAGAGAAAAACATTTTAAAATAAAAAGATTTTAAAACTGATACTTTTGAGAAATTTAACCCTTTTGAAAAACCAAGCCTAGTGGTATAAAATGGTTGTTTTTGGTTCCGAGAGCAAATTGTAAAAATTTTCATAGTTTGAGTTAAAATTGCAAAGTTTTGTTAAAATGGTTTTTCTTGGTAAAAAAGAAAACCATTGCCTCATTTTCCTACACTATTGCAAATAAGCAAGAAAATACAAGTTTTTAACTAAAATAGGTTCGAGATATTTTCTAAGACGCCACTAAGAGCAAAATCATTTTTTTTGCAATAACGCTCCAAACGGACCCCGAAACATCCAAATTAGGAAATTGGCCTTCAACAGGAATTTTTCCAAATTCTATTAGTGACAAAAAGGTAATGTAAAATGAGGAAAAATGAGTTCTATAATGCTCAGGTTTCTTGAAAACTGACTAATAGCAAAATTATGTAATTATTGCTTAAGTTACGTTATTGACATATAATTAGATAATAAAGTAGCTAGCTAATTATAGGATATTGTTTAGACAGGACACTTAGTCAAATTGCAGGGATACGGGAAATTGGTTTACACTGTGCCAAATCCAAGTAAGTTTCAAACCTCACTTATATTATAGAAAGAATTTATTTCAAAAGATGTTATTTATTCCATTTAATGAAATGCATTTGTTATGCAACTATTAAAGTTGATAAAGCATCATGTAAGGTATGTTACCATGATAAAGAATTGGTAAAACAATACACCAGATAAGATAAGTAAAGTAGGTTTTGTTGGCTTCAACGTTTCACAAAGTTATTTTGAATTAGTTTTGATGATAACAAATCAATTTTTGTTTTATGCAAAATGGCAAATAACATTCTAAAGTTTTTGCTGACTTTAAAATCAAGCAAATCATATGAAGCAATTTCAAAAAAATAAAGCTTTGTAAGCGATGTGGAAAGGACTTACAAAGACTTAAAGATCACAAGTACTTATTTTTCTTAGTCTTTATGTAAGGGAGCAATATCTCAAATTATATAGCTTATGCAAGCTCAAATCACACGCACATTATCGTTCATAAAAGTTTTCAAATTTGTATATGTATTTTAAATAAATTTTAATCTATAAAAGGTTTTCATACTTCGACTATGTGTCCAAAATTCAGACTTAAAATCGCACTTAAAATGCATGCAAATTACTCAAATAAAGTTTCATAAAAATTGTGTTTTAGAAACTCGTCTTGTGAGGTTATGTTCAACTGGACCAGCTTACTGACCTTTTTGGTTCGGCCTACTAGTAAAATACCTAAAAGGCGGAATTTTATTCTTGCTTTTGTTGGTCTATCGGACTTACAAGACCAGCCTACCGAATGTGCCAATCGGCTTGCCAAAAGCCCTGCTTCTACCTGCCAATGAATTGCCTTAGAGGCAGAATTTTACTCTTGCCTCGGGCGATTTGCTGGAATCACAAGATTGGCCTGTCGAACATGCTAGCTGGCCTACTAGAGCCTTGCTTTAGCCTGTCGATAAAATCCTTTAAAAGAAAAACTCAATTCTTGCCTCGGGTGGTCTGCCGAATTCACAAAACCGGCCTACTGGTGATCCCAAGTGGCCTGCCGGCCATATGATCAATTGGAGTTCAATTCAAGAAACTCCCTGTCTATAACAGCTAGTTTCTGACTGTTAGAACTCTATTTCCAATGACTATTTTGACCCAAAAATGATATTTAAGGCCCTAACCGAGTACTTAAAGGATATATATACCCCTCTATTCATTATGCTCAAATATGAAGTATCAATTGCAAGATTTCTAACATTGTTCTAAGCATTCACACTCTTTACATATACTCTTGAGCTTACATATACTATATTCTTTCTTGAGAGTTGCTCACACCCTCCAATATAAGCCTTACATTGTATTTATCTATATTTGGAAAGTTCATCTTGTGAGTAAACAAAAAATTGTCAATCATATTCTTTGAGCTTTAGGCTTCCAAGCCTTATAAATTTGGGGTTATTAGTTTGCCGATCTTTATAGATAATTGACAATTGTAAGAGCTTGGGTGAGCCTTGGGTAGACCAAGTCACCATTGTTCTACAAGGAGTGATAGTACAAAAAAATGATCATTATAGTGTAAAAGACGGTACTACATAAGTCTCTTTTAAATTCTAAAAACAACCAGTCTTTAATAATAACCTAAAAGTTCCTATAGCCTTTATTGTAATTGTTTTGTAGTCGCCTACATAGATGAATCTGTTAGTATCACTTAGCTGTCAACTCCAAAGGCAACCCTATGTAGACACACTTATGTGTGTAGTAGCACCAAAATCTATCCATCAAGTGTGTTTAGGTACAAAAGCTAAATTAACTTCAATAAAACCAAAGTGAGAAGCATACCTTACTTTACATGCCAGTTTGCATACTTGGGACATTCCTTCTTCATGTGTCCAGCCTTCTCGCAAAAATAACAGGTAAAATCTTCATCTTGTTTATTGTACACTTTGTGTTGTCATGGCCAGCTGTAGCTTCTTTTATATTACAGTTCTTTTTTCTTTTCTTGTCCTGAAGGGTGGTTGCTAACTAAGCACTTTCAAACTTTTCTCACTTGAGCCTTTCATTTTCTTACACACAATGAGATATGAGTTCATTAAGAGTCCATTTGTCCTCATGGATGTTGTAACTCACTTTGAACTGATTGTATTATGCAAGAAGAGAAATCAAAACTAAACACATGTGCAAGCCCTTGGACAGCTCTTACTTTAGTGCTTTTAGTTTGATGAGATATCTCCATAATATGCTCCCTTAAATTCTTTTTTCTTTATACTTCATTGAAACAAGTTAACCACAAGAGTACTTGTTTCAACCTTTTCCTTTTTGACAAAATGCTTTTCAATCTTTTCAAGGAACTTCTTAGTACTTTCCCCTCCAAACATTGAACCCTAAAGTTTTCCAAAATGGAACATTTCATCATCATAAGACTAACGCGGTTAGAACACTCCCACTTATCTAAGTCCCTTTTAGCATAAGAGAAACTTTCAGCAGTGAGAGGAGGGGACTATTCTATCCAAAGCGCAAGATCAAGATCCATGCAATTGAGAACAATCATAATGTTCTCTTTCCAATTCTTGAAGTTTGAGCCATTAAGCACAGAATGGAATTGATATTGGCAAATATTCTAGAAGCAGAAGTGGAAACTGAATCAAGAACAAAACAAAATAACAAGCTCACAATCAATAATCATGTCATAGCATAAACATAATCATTGAATATATACATACATGACATGATTAAACAATTCACATAATGGTCGGCCCCATTACAAGATACCTAGCACAACATTGATATTCAGTCTTTAGATGAAAACATCAACTATAAGTGAACTCTTCATGTAGTAATCAAATATTAACAATTAATCCTGCCAAACAATGAGCATTTCTTTGGACCGACTTATTGCTCACATAGAAAACTTAATAATCATCACATACTTACTACTACATGCATGCCTATCATTTGGCCAAACAAAAACCTTCCTTTGGGCTAGTCATTATCCATATAAACAATTGACATACACATTTTAATATTCCAAAATAAATAATTTACAAATAGAGGTTATTTTGGTAACACATTATTTCAATCTATTTATGTTGAAATATCAGACATACTTTAAAAAAAATATTTTCTAAGATATCAACTAACATATATACATTTAATTGAAACATAAATAAATAAATATATATATATATACACACACACACATAGTACATTACCAAAGAAAAAAATTAATTAATATATGCTCTATATTTTAAACTGGCCAGTTACCCTTGAAACTGAAAATTCTGGATATATGACTTCTCTTCAAAAAGCCGAAGTTCAATACAGCCAGAAGAAGAATTTCGCAACAATTGATATTAAATCGAAAATTTGAATATACATATATTTCACGAAAAAAAAAGAATAATACTATTTCATGTTTATATAAATATATTATATGTAAACCATATTTACATATAATACCTGCCAATATTTTAAACAACCGAAACTATATTTATATTACGTTTAGGCCTGTACACATCAAATACATATATATACATTCTAATTTTTTTTTGACCGAAAATATTTATACATCAGCCAAAAAAAATTAGCAAGAAAAAATCTCTCAATAATTTAACAAGATGACTGTTCTGATATCATTTGTTATATTTAATTATAAATATAATTTACCGCTATATTTATAAATCTCAAGAAACCATCATCCCAAATTACTATGAATAATAGTTGAGCAAATGTACTTGAATCCATAGTAATGAGATTGAGAGGGATAGAGTCTTCCACAGTTAAATCTGTCTTTTAATGCGTCTTTTAATGCTCAACGATTCTTTCTTTTGGATGAGGAAGGAAGATGAGAGTAAATTATATATTTGATTTGACTTCAGAACCATGACCCCATAAGGTGCCTTTATATACTAGGTCAAATTAGAATCTTATTATTTTTAATTTGATTAGTATTGGGTTTCTACACATTTAAAGCTCATATTCAATAGATATCTCTAAAGCACAAAATAATAGATCATTTATTTAGCCCTACCAAATTAGGTAACCCATAATATAATCATCATTTAAATATAAAAGCCTATAATAGAATATTAAATAAAACCCAACACAATCGAGTAAAATTATTTTTGAGTAGTTTGATTTTAACGGATGTTTAAATCAAATCACTTACGCGTTACTTAATGAAATACTTAGCATCAATTTGGCACTTTAGTTGGAACTAAAATGGTGTTTGAGAGAGTTAATTCAAACCAATGGTTTGAACCAATTTTGGCTAACCACTATAGCATGTGGGAACTTTACTTCGTATTTCACTTTTTATTGACACTGCAGCATATTAAAGTTTTACATTGTAGTTTTGATTGAACTAAGAATGTCAAATACCACGTAATTAATTATAACTAACTACAGTGCAAAACTTTTAATAGGTACAGTAAAAAGTAAAAGTTGTTACAAAGTAAAGCTCTTACATGCTATAATTCTTAAACTTAAACTTAAGTTCTAGCTAAGTGCCAAAAGCCTATTAGTTTTTAACATTTTTGTTACAGAGATACCACTAGCATAATAAAAAGAAAGCTTGGGATCACTAATGTCTCTGTTGAAAATTTAGAGGTCAAAGTGAAACTATTGGTGTTCCTTTGGGGCCACTACCAAATTAGCTCGATAATACAATTACCAAGAAAAACCTATAAATTGTCAAGTTAAAATTTTATCAAATATAGATATTTTTTCTTTACTTTATTTTCTCCCATGTTCATGTTATCAAACCTTTCATTTCAAAAAAAAAAAAATATATATCTTTACAATCTTGACATCTCTTTAGTCCACATTTGCGTTATAACATTACTTTTTACTCTCCATCGTTCTTTGTCTTCTATTTGAGTCAAATATAAATGTTTAAATTTAGTGCCTCGCAGAATAGGCAATTATTACCATACAAAGAGCGCAAAAGAATATGCTTCAAATTTTTGCAGAACAACCAACAAATATCAACAAACATGCAAAGGACTAGTCCTCTAGACAGGGGAACCCGACAAAGCGCCATGTTTATGAAAAATCTAACACTACGATCATTGATCCGAAATGGGAATCATCGCATCGCCATCGAGAAATTAAGGGACTCTATCAATAATAAAACAGGAAAACTTCAGTTTCAGGATTCAAACAACATATTAAATGCAAAATAATGTTAAAGTCATGCCATATCCTAAAAGATATAGTGCCACTTGTCAGGATTTTTCAAAACTTCATTGTATATAAAGAGGCTTCAAGAAAATTTGAAGTCCACATATTTCAAAATAACAGATGAACAATGGTATTCATTCATGTAGACAATAAACAAGCTATATATAGAGATTGATATCATTCAATTAAGGTACAGGATCACCTATAATCAAGGATAATTACA
Source organism: Artocarpus heterophyllus (assembly GCA_025403435.1). Classification (NCBI taxonomy): domain Eukaryota; kingdom Viridiplantae; phylum Streptophyta; class Magnoliopsida; order Rosales; family Moraceae; genus Artocarpus; species Artocarpus heterophyllus. The sequence continues at coordinate 285,252 of JAJQZP010000161.1, forward strand.
GACCCACAATTAGGCATGATTTTAACAGCTAGGCAATCAGACTAAGAAAGGAAAGAATTGCAAGGGATTATTGCAAGGATTCTATACAACTAATCTCCTAGAATATCAACATTCCCCCTCAAGTTGGTGCATAGATATTGCACATGGCCAACTTGCCTAAAAACTTTGAGATCACTTGATAGAAGTTTGCTTTGGTGAGGATGTCAGCCAATTGATCTTTTAATGTAGTCTAAGTTAATTCCACAATCTTTTATCCAACTTTTCCTTAATGAAAAATTTGCCCACATCGACATGCTTTGTACGATCATCTTGTATTGGATTATAAGCATATGTCACATGCTACTTTATTATCACAAAACAATTGAATTGATTGCCTAGATAGATAGCCCAAGTCTTGTAAGAGAAGTCTTAGCCATAATGCCTCACAAAGTCCTAGTGCAATACCTCTGAATTCTGCTTCTGCATTTGAGTGAACAACATTATGTTTCTTGCTTCTCCATATCACAAGATTACCACCTACAAAGGTAGCCAAAAGTAGATCGCCTATCATCCATAACATCAACCCAATCAGCATTAGTATATGCATCTATACTTTAATAACCTAAGGGGGTGTTTGGCTAGTAGTGGGAACCTTTTTACTGTAGCATGTGAGAGCTTTACACTATAGTAACTATTTTTCTTGTTCCAATAGCATGTAAGAGCTTTACACTGTTCATAACTAAGTTTGTGGTGTGAACCATCCTTAGCCAAACACCCTCTAAGCTCTTTGTGAAAATTCCTTTTTATGAGAATATTTTGGACACCTCAAAATTTGCATAACTGCATTCATATGTTTCTCTCCAGGATTATGCATAAACTAACCGACAATACTTAATGCATAAGCTAAATTGATCTTGTATGTGCTAAGCAAGGATGAAAATATCATTATTGGTGGAAATATTGGTACTTCAATTTTATGAAAATTTCAGGAAAAATATTGATATTAGTGGAAATTTTTATAAAATTACAAAAATTATAGAAATTTTATATTAAATATATTTCTAATATTTTAAGATACAATAAACATTAAAAAGAAACAAAAATAAATATGATTTACATCATAAACTCCCATACATATTAGATTTGTCAATACCAAAAGGAAGTTTTATGAGGCTCAAACATGGTTAAGATTCCATCTTGATTTAAATAATATTAGTGTCATGAGATGTTATTTAAGTAGTGCAGAATATAATTATGAATATACCACATCTAAGTTTGTTGACTTCTTTCTACTGTATTTCTATTGATGAGAAATTGTGAATTCTCTGAATTATTTGCTTGAGATGGTGGTGGTGTGCTACAAAATTAATATATATATATATAGAACAAATATTCATTCATTGAAAAGTTTAAAATACCGATAGATTATATAAAAGGGAAAAATTCATTAAATCTTGTACCTTTTGACATTAATGAAATTTTACTGAAATTTCTGTAATATGAATTAAAATTTTGTCATAAATAACTTAAGATTTTCTGATATCTATATTTTTATCGAAATGTACTGATATTTTCAATATTTATTTGATATTTTACTGAAATCGACAATACAATAGAAAGATATTTCAGTACCTTAAAATTTTTGAAATTCCACTGAAATCTTCATCCTTGGTGCTAAGCAGATCAATCTCCCTACTAGTCTTTGATATCTTTCTTCATTAGTCGGCACCTGGTTGGACTCAACACAAAACTTTAGATCTTCTCCACTGGTGTGTCAATTCGTTGACACGCTGACATACCGGTCTCTTGTAAAAGATCTAAGGCTTATTTTCTTTAGGATAAAAATATTCCTTTATGGGATCGGTATACTTCAATCCCAAAAAAATATTTCAACAAGCCCAGATCTTTTATTTCAAACTCTCTAGACAGGAAATTCTACAAGGCCTTCCTTTCTTTATAATCATTTCTTGTAACCACCATGTCATCCACATATACAATGAGTGCATTGATCTTATCCTATTGTTTTTTGAGGAACAAAGTATGGTCTGAATTGTTTTGATGATAGCCAAATGCTATTATAGACTTCGTGAACCTTTCAAACCATGCTCTCAGAGATTTTTTCAACCCATACAATGATTTATTTAGTCTACACACCTTCCAACTATACCTATCAAGTCTCGTGCACCTAGGTTGGAGATCCATGTAGAATTCTTTAGATAATTTGCTAAGGAGAAAAAAAAAAAAAGCATTCTTCATATCGATCTGTGACAATGGCTAATCTAAGTTCGTGGCTGGACAACTAAACACGAACTGTGTTGATCTTGACTGCATGTGCAAATTTCTCTATGTAATCGATCCTATAGCATTTGGAATTCCAAAATAAAAGTTTGTTTACAAGGAAAAAAAAAAGAAAAAAAAGAAGCATAGTGTAAATACATGAAAGAAGAGAATATTCAACTGCTTAAAGGTGGCGCTACTTCGATGACAAGCGGGGCGACACAAATTAAGACACTTTGGAGGATTCGTATGTGACCAGAACTCAGTGATAGAGTGATAAGCGATTGACGGTGTTTCTTCTTCTGGATGTGGTCGTTTGGTGTGGCGAGATTCGATGCGAGCAGGCTAGTGGTCGACTAGACATGATGGTGGTTTGGCCACGCGATACTAGGCAGTGGTTCGTGGAAAAAAATGGTCGGCAGTTGAGTATGATTTAATCTCTAGGTTTTAGGTTTTGATGAATCCAGTTTGTAATTGATGGAGTTGGTTTTGAGATTTATGAGTGATGAATGAATGTTTTAATTTCTGGGTTTTGGGTTTTGATTAATGATTTCTGGGTGATGAATGATTCAGGAAGATTGGAAATGGAAGAAAAAAAAAAAAAGATTGGAAATTTGCAGAGATTTATATCCCTGCTGTGATGCCAACTTCAAAATAACAAATGAAGAATAGTATATTTTTCATTCATGCTTTTGTCAGTCAGTATACACTAATACAAGCTATATTTAGAGATTGAACCTTCAATCAAGGTACACACTTACCTATAATCAAAGATAATTACAGACACACAATCACCCACAATTAGGCATAAATTTCACAACTAGGCAACCAGATTAAGAAAGGAAAGAATCACAAGGGATAATTAAAAGGATTCTATACAGTTAATCTCCTAAAATCTCAACACACATTACATTGAAACTGATATTATGAGATATCTTCCTTATGGATTAGATGGCTTAATCCATCTCCAGGTATTGAAACTCTCATCCCATCGATTGTATCATGCCTTCAGTGATAAAAATATAGTTTAGTTGAGATTTAACCTTTATAAATGTAACAACATTTGCCTTTGAGAAATACATTAATTATTTTACCTGCATTTGAAGGTACAACTTGAATTACAGGGGGAGTTCCTCCTTGGAATACATGCAGTTAGAAAAATATTTATGCCTCAGGCGGCAGTTTGCATGAATTTGAACTCACAAAGTCTCGACATAGCTTGTTCCATATGCTCTCCTAGTAAAATCAGCTAGATTAAACTGTATTTGGTTCCAACCCTCATCCATCCTCGGTGGCATAGCATAGAAATACGGCTTCACACGAGTCACGACCGATCAAAGAAAACAAAGCACAGCATTTTACAGTTGTTTAATTGCATTCAAAAGAACATTTGCCTCTCATTGATGAAGAATCAATTACATGATCTGCTTTACATTACAAAATCGTCAAGTTTGCATGTAACACATCTAGCAAGAACTAGAGATGTCATTGGAATTTAGCGTTGGCTCGTAGCTTGTAAAGTGATGAGTAAGAGAGAGAGAAAACCTTAAGAATTCAACATCCTTGAATAAGATGTTAAGATTATACAAATAAATTTGTCTATAACGTTAAGTAAGACACAAAGAAAACCTTAAGAATAAGATGAGTAAAAAACCAGAGTCTAGTGTAATTTCCTTAAGACCTTGTATTGGAATATGTGTCCGTAACCTCTCCTCTCAATTTGAGAGGGTTCTATAGTACACTGGGAATACAGGATCTTAATTCTCTAATAAACCCAAGAATAATTCCTCACCTGTTGCATCATAATTATTCACCTCTTGGGTGTTATAACTGAAATTACAACTAAAAAATTTGATTCTTAGACTCTTAATGCCTTTAATCATCGTCGTTTCTTTGCTTTATGATGCTTAATGGCCTTTTATATACTTGTTGTGGCCCTAGCGTACCCTCGTCTGCTGAAGTCTTAGCACGTACTCGGGACATAGCATGCGGTCGGGCCTTAGCATATGCTCGAGACCTAGCACGTGCTCAGGTCCCAATACATGTAGGAATATTAACTGGCTTTTAATACCTATAAAAATATCACCCAACATCAGGCCCCTAGCTTCTAAGTGCAGCATGATGATCGAAGGAAGCTTGAGATGTTTTTTTTTTTTTTTTTTTTACTATGTGCATCAAACCTTGCCAAACAAGTTTATGCCTAGACCTACCAAAATAATTTACATTCGAACCCACTGAACAAATTCACGTTTAGTTCTTTTGAACTATTGCATGTTCAATTCAAACATGCCAAATCAACATTTTTTTTTTTTTATGTTTAGTCTTGTTGAACTTGTACAATTCGAACCTTTCAAATTAACTTTTTTTGTGTATGTTTAGTCATGCTAATCCTGTACAATTTGGACCTACCGAATTAACCTTTTTTTTATGTTCAATCCTACTAAACTTGTGCAATTCAGATTTTTTTAATGTTCATAGTTGTCGAAAATACCTTTTTTGTGTTCAGTCCTACTGAACATAGAAAATTGTGACTTATGGAATTAAATTTTTTAGTGTTTAGTTCTGTTGAATTTATATAATTCAAACCAATTGAATTAACTTTTTTTTATGTGTTCAGTCCTAATGAACTTGTACAATTCGAGCTTATCAAATTAGCTTTTTTGTGTGTTCATTCCTTTTGAACTTGTATTATTTGGACATCGAATTGATTTTTTTTATATTTTCAATCTTGTTAAACTTGTGCAATTCAGACCCACCGACTTGATTTTTTTTATTTTAGTCCTGCTAAACTTAGTCGGTTTGGTCCTACCAAATCAACTTTTGTTTTAATTTTTTTACTTGTTCAGTCCTGCTAAACCTCCTTTTTTTTTTTAAATAAATCTCACAACCGAGCAAGTGCTTGGATTTTGTTGAGCAGGCGATTAGAATTTCCCAAGCATGCGCTTAAGTTGACCCAAGTAAGTGATCGGTGGTTGGGAGTTCTTCTTCCTATTTTGTTCCTTACATATTGTTAGTGCTTGTCCATTCTTGCATTAGTTGGTGTGGTCACCTTCTTTTTTCTTTCTTCTTTTTCTTAGCCACGAGGATGCTTAGATGGTCTGGTGCTCATGTATCGACTCGATTGCTTAGATACTTACCTGAATAAGTGCTCGACTGCTAAGGAATCATCTTGACCCGATGGTCGGGATTCTTTTTTTTTTTTTGAATCTTTGCGATTGTTAGAGTTTTTTTTTAACTCTTTGATTCAAGCCTCATACTTGTTGGTTTAATGTAGCTTTCTTTAAAAATTCTCCATGAGAGTAAGTCGTTGTAGCCCTTTTCAATAGCTAAGATTAGGCACTTTGCAACTTCTTCCTTTATAGATAAGATAAGTGTCTTTGTCTTGTTTTATGCGTTGAAATTGTCTCGGGTGCATGATGACTCCACGTCTTCGTTTGATTCTTATTCCCAACTTTAATGTCAAAAGCATTTTCTCTTTTTTTCCTTTTTAAAGAATGCACAAACTGAATAGGTTCTTCGGATATCAGCTAAGCACGCACCTAGAGTGCCACCGAAGAAGTGCTCAAGCATTACCTGTAATGCCTAATTAACTCACGATTAGCTAGTAATAAGCATCTTGTACATCTATGCATTTAACGAACACATGTTATTGAATTATGAGCATAGAGAAAGCATATTTTAAGAGCATGAGTACTCATTATTTTTTTAAGATTGAATCATGCATAAACGTACTTATATTCAATAAATTTGACATTGAATTATTAATATATGAACCAACATGTTTCAAAAAGTTCTAATTACAGTAAAAAGCTTAGTTTCTCGGTGAGAAAAATTAGTACGCTAAACGATTACGAATTTATTGGAAAAGTGTTTTTCCACTTTCAATGCAATCTAAACTGAATGTTTTGCCTATTTATATTTTGAAAATAGCTAGATTTCATTAGAATTCAAAGTGTACAAAATGATACAATTTGATTGGTATGTTGACTAAGTTATAGAAACTTAAGTTGCACTTGTTTGCACTTGATTTTATTGCCTAAATATCAGCTCCGATCTCTTAGTCAGCATCCTTTCCACATTTCAAAACCTTGAAATAGATGGCAAAAGCTCTAAAACAAACTCCTTCCCTCACTTACCTGATTATGACCAAGTCAAATGAACTAGAACATTCATTTGTGCTTCCTTCTTTATCCCACAACCCTGAAAACGTCTACAACCCTTATCCTTAAATTTCTCTCCACTTTCAAAGCCCCCGAACCAATAAAAATTAAAACCAACTCATAGAAATTTGGATTGCACAAAACAGCCATTTTTTTCACCCTTGTAAGCTTGAAATTAGTAGATTTTGAGCTTTCTAAAGCCCTTCAAGCTAAACCACTACAAACTATTTTACTTTTATATAATTTTATGATGAATTAATGGTGTTTTGATGCAATTTTAAAGTTAGTTCTCTATTTTTAATGTTGAAAATTCAGATTCAATGTGTTTGAAACAAAACAAAGCTAGTTGAGTTTTTTTTTTTTTTTTGTAAAATTGATAATCTTGTAGAATTTGATTATTTCTTTTTATTTTTATTGATTTATTAAGTGATTTTGAATGCTTTTAAATAGATGGAAAAACTAAGATGAAAATTAAGATAAGAAAAGCCATAAAAACTGAAACTGTATATGGCAAATACCTGAGGTCTAAAGACCGAGATGAAAACCCCGCATTATTATTACTATAGATTGGCCAAATTATGATGAACAGGTTCTGAAAACCATAGCCTATCATTACCAGTTAAGTACCACACTTTAAGAATACCCAAAAGAAAAAAGAATTGTTAAAAGAAAACTGATAAAAGAAAATGTATGATTGCCTTCTCATTCAATGTTCATATTCATACATTAGTTTCTGCTTACTAAGTCTTTAGCTCATTATAGTTCTTATGATATAGGTTACGATGTACAGGGTTAGGAGTTGACTGAATATGCAGAGCTATTGGACAGATATTTGTTCATATGCTATGTCTTATATCAGCTTTTGAAGCTTATTTTAGAACTTTATTTTGTCAAACTTAGTAGCTTTGTTATGGTTTTTGTAAACAAACATATATTACAAGTCTAGATGTGATAATATCGCTTTTGTTTATATTACTAAGTTTGAATATTGTATATTTTGTAAATAAGACAATGAATAAAAAAACAGTTTCAAAACTCTTTTGTAATGAAATGAATATTTTAAGTACACCATAACATTTATAATGTAAATAAAAGGTTAATACTTTTTATCCTAATAAAATAGGTTTTCTACGAGCTTATTAGTTAGCTTGAAGGGTATTACATTACCAAGTGGCACTCAGATCTACCCAAGTCAATTTTTGGGACTTCCTATTCCAATGCTTGTGTACCTATAGCTTATTGAAAATTGAGGTCCTCGTTCTCTTTGCTTGAGTATGACCACTTCCATTCCGCTATGAGGTATTCGAACATCCCGCCACCTGTGGTCATTTTTGTTGCTGTAATCCATCTTGGCCTCCTTCAACTTGGTTTACTTAGTGGATTCCACTTTGGTATGCATGATTATTCTAAAAACTTTAAAGCTTGGACAACTTGAGTTTGGTGTCTCGTTATGCGCTTAACAATACATGTTGATCGATGGTGACATATTCCTCCAACCTCAATGCGATCTAATTGTAGCCATCCACATACTGGTTGTTGCCATAATAGATCTCTTGCTTTTGGGAAACAATTTCCTCGTTCTTTCCTCTTAAGTGCTCTTGCTTTAAACTATTGGTTGACCATCTGTGTACCTTCGATCTTGAAAACATTGTTGTTGAGCATGCGAGTCTTCTCTTATCCATTCTTTGGCCTGGTCTTCCTCCTTGTTCTGACTTTTCTTTCCTTCCGCATTCTGCAAATTTGTTGGTAGTGTGCCTAAGGTAGAGATGAGCTTAGTCACCATTCCCTTTTGGTTCTTTATCCTTTTTTTTTCTTTTTTCTTTTTTCTTTTTTCTTTTTTTTGATGTATTCAACCTGAGCACTTGCCCGGGAAGTCTACCTAAATAATTGCTCAAGATTTGCACCAACAACTGCTTGAGAACTACTTGAGTACCTCTTGGGTCCCCCTCCCCCCTCTTTTCTCTCTTATTCCATGCCCTTCGTTTTCTTTTTCATGGTGAAACAAGATAGCTAAAGGGAATAATAAAATGATAAGAATGTCCATAATCACATAAGACCAATTAGGCATTACATCAAATTTTAACTCGTAAAAAACTCTTTCTCCATTGATAATAATTCTAGGAGACTCAACCATCTGTGAATGTATTGATAATTTGTAGGAGCTCTAGATCATTGTAGTTGGTAATTTGTAGGATATTCCCTTTTTTTCCTTCTTTGTTTAGACGCGATCGTTGTAAAAGTTTAGACTTGAGTTGATGATGTTGCACATTGTAGCGTGGATTGAGCCAACTGCGTAAATTGGTGGTGGCATGTTGTTAAAGACGGAAGTTCATGTCTTTTCCATTTGAGTGAGTTGAGTTCTGCTCTATGATTGGATGTTTGAACGTCTTCATGCTTGACGATGACTCTGAATGAATGAGTTTCTTTCTAGTCCTTCTTTAGTCGATTCTTCCTTGTCATGTTGGTTCCAACCACTTCTCATTGCGAGTTCATTGGTAGGGCTTGTTTGCCATTGACTAGTGGCATAGTGTTGGCGGTGGAGATAAGCTCAGTCATAAGGCCCTCCAAGTCCTTCATGCATGCTTCCAATTTACTTGTATGAATCAAGAGTTGTCGACCATGTCTTGCTCTTCTTTTTTGGTTGATCTTACCATACTTTAATTATACCTGAATGTTGTGGAGTTTGCTTCTATTAGAGGTGTTCAAGTGCCTATCTATATAAGTTAAGTGTCGTTGTAAGATTCACCACATTTCCTTTCTTCGATTGGCCATGCCACCATTCGCTTGAGTGTACTTGGAGCATTGATTTGTGTTTGAAGCACTCTTACCTGCCATATTGAGAATGAGAATACAATATATATATATATATGTTAAAAATGTTGGTGAGAGCTTGGAATGCTAATCACACAAGGCCCTTCCTATAGCGCCAAAGAATTTCATCTGACACTAACTCAACATCCTTGGACACAATATTAAGATCATACAAACAAATTTGTCAATAATGTTAAGTAAAACACAAAGATAAGAATGAGATGAGTTAAAAACTTAAATCTAGTGTAATTGCCTTAGGGCTTTGTATTGAATTTTGTGTCTATGATCTCAATTTGAGGGGATTTTGTAATACATTGAGGATAGACTAGTTTAATTTTCCAATGAATCCAAGAGTAATTTCTCACTTGTTACATCATAATTCACCTCTTAGGTGTTACAATTGAAATTACAATTACAACAATTTGATTTTGGAACATTTAGCACCTTTAATCACTGACTGTTTCTTTGCTTAATGATGCTTAATGACCTTTGACATTCTTGTTGTGGCCCTAGCACACACTCGCCTATAGAGGTCTTACCACGTGGTCAGAACGTAGCACGTACTTAAGCCTTTGCATGAGCTTGAGACAGCTCTCGGGCCTTAGCACACGAGCTTGAGACATAGCTCTTGGGCCTTAGCACACGAGCTTGAGACATAGCTCTTAGGCCTTAGCACACGCTCAGGACATACTCATATCCTATTGAGTCCTAAGCATACACTAACCTGCTATGGTCATAGCATGTGCTCAGGACATAGCACGTACGTAGGCCTTAGCACATGCAGAATTTAGCACATAGAGATATTTATGCTACGCATCATACAATTTTCCATTGGATTAATTTATGCCTCTGACTCAAAAATATTTGAAAATATGTTATAGTGGCATAACTAAAATTTAATGTCCTGATCAAAATACCCTCAAATTGGATCTTGATAAATGTTACGTTTTGTGGAATTCCTGATTTCTTATTTTCCTGATTTCTTGTTTTAATAATAAAAAGTCAAAGCTGTATGTTAGGGATTCTGATTATGTAATTCCTTATTCTTAGGTAATTATTTTTCCTTTTTGTTAGCAAAGTGTTTTTAGGAATGTTATTTATGTTTCCTGATTTTAGGAAGAGATGATTTCTTTCTTTTCCTGTATATATTGTATAGAATTATTCATAAAATAAAGGAGACTTATTCCCTTCTTCATGGCATTAGAGCCATCTCTGGAAAATAGGAAAATTTTTTGACAAAGTATGGCATGGCAACCAAAAATCAAACCACGTCCTTCTCTAAAATAACTTCCAGCCTAAATATTATATCCACAAGCTCCAATGGTGGATCAGAAGACAATCATTTTTTCATCATAGGACACAAGTTGAATGGCAATAATTACCTCCAATGGTTGCAATCCGTCATGATATTCATATGTGGAAAAGCAAAGGATGATTTTCTTACCGATGTGGCTACTGCTCCAGCAACCACAAATCTGAAATTCAAGCAATGGAAATCAAAAAACAATATGGTCATGTCTTGGCTGATCAACTCCATGACAAGTGAAATTGGAGAAAACTTCCTACTCTATAGCACTACCAAAGAAATATGGGAGGCAGCAAGGGAATCTACTCCAGCAATGAGAGCACCTCAGAATTATTCGAGATTGAAACTACCCTCCATGACCTTCGTCAAGGTGATTTATCGGTAACTCAATATTTCAACATTCTCACTCATCACTAGTAGCAACTAGATGCCTTTGAAGTGTATGAATGGGACTGCATTAAAAAGGGCATAAGATATAAGGAGATTGTTGATAGGAAAAGTGTGTTTAAGTTCTTAATGGGCCTCAACAAAAACCTTGATGAGGTTCGAGGAAGGATACTAGGATCAAAACCATTGCCCAGCATCCGAGAAGCATTCTCTGAGGTGCGTCATGAAGAAAGTAGAAAGAAAGTGATGCTGGAATCTTCATCCACTGTTCCAGCCACCAAAAACTCTGCTCTAGCTGTTCAAGGAGCACAATGTTATAGCAATAACAATAGGCAAAAGAAAGGCAGACCGTGGTGTGATAACAAGGAGCAACTTGAGGTTTTATTGAAAATGTTTTCACAGTCACATCAAGCATTAACCGGTAATGCAATTGGAACCAGGTCTTTAGCACACAAAGGTAATTCTTTAAGTGCTCTTACTGTTAACAAAGAAAAAATGAATTCATGGATGATAGACTCAGGAGCTTCTGATCACATGACTGGAGATGTCAATCTCTTTCATCACTATAGTCAATGTCATGAAAATCTTACCATAAAAATTGCCGACGGATCCGTCTCCAAGGTTGCTACTACAGGTTCCGTTAGTGTTTCAAAATATCTCACTTTACATTCACTTCTACATGTTCTAGAGCTGGATTACAATCTTCTGTCAATTAGTAAGCTCACTCAAGAACATAACTGTGTTACTAAATTTTATTCAAATATGTGTGCATTTTGGGATTTGGATTTGGGGAGGACGATTGGCAATACTGAGGTGTTCTCGGGACTTTATCTTCTCAGAGTAGATGGATCTCCTAAGAGACAAACTCACAAATCAGAAAGTGTTAAATCCAAGAATCAGTCTTGTCCAAGTCTTGTTTCCTTGAGGCAATCCAATAAAGATAGTGAAATCTGGTTGTGGCACTATCGATTAGGACATCTCAATTTCTTGTACATTCAAAAGTTGTTTCCTTTACTATTCAATAAAAAAGATCCAAAAATGTTTCAATGTGAGGTACGTCAATTTGCTAAACACATTTACAGCTCTTATTTTGTCAAACCTTACAAAGCGTCTCATCCATTTTCATTGATCCATAGTGACAAATAGGGGCCATCTAGAATTAAAAAATATTACTGGGACAAGATGGTTCATATCCTTTGTAGATGATCACTCTAGGATTACTTGGATATTTCTTATGAAAGAAAAATTAGAAGCTGGTCAAAATTTCAAAAACTTCAACACTATGATCCAAACACAATTCCAGACAAAAATCCAAGTGTTAAAAACAGATAATGCGAGAGAATATTTTGATCATATCCTAGGTGATTATCTAACAAATCAAGGTATTATTCATAAAAGTTCTTGTGTTGATACACCCCAACAAAATGGGGTAGCTGAAAGGAAAAACCGTCACCTCTTAGATGTTGCTTGATCCCTCATGTTCACCACTCATGTTCCTAAACATTTTTGGGGAGAGGCTATGTTAACGGCTACCTATCTAATAAACAGAATGCCCTCATGAGTCCTAAACTTTCAAACACCCTACCAAGTCCTTCTTCAGTCATATCCAACTACTCGAGTCCTATCCTCCATTCCCTTTAAAATATTTGGATGTACAGTATTTGTCCACATACATCCTCAACATCAAAGTAAACTTGATTCAAAGGCTCTCAAATGTATTTTCATTGGGTATTCTACAAACCTAAAGGGGTATAGATGTTACCTCCCATTACAAGAAAATTCTACAATTCCATGGATGTCTCCTTTTTTGAACAACAGCCTTACTACCCAAAACTGATATTTAAGGGGAGAATTTTACATAGGAATACCAACTTTAGGACGTTGATACATTTGGGTCATCTCCATCTATTAATCCTTTATCTAGGCCTAGGTCATCTCTATTCATTAATCCTCCATTAGGGTCATCTTCATCCATTAATCCTCCCATATCTTCAATCGAGATCTCTTAATCAAATCTAGTTATTCCAGCTAAAGTCCCATGTCCAAAACCTCAAATCGGACCTCAAACTCTTAGCAAACCAATCCTACACATTCTACAGATCCTGGTGAGTTATGTGTCTATACTAAGAGAAACAAAACTCAAGAAAGAAGAGAACAACAACCACCTGAGCATGATCATGAATCCAATCCACATCCAAAATCTCATGAAAGTTCACCAGGTAACACAAGTTTTGAATTTGTCTCTATTGAAGTATCTAATGATGATCTTCACTTGACGACTGCCTTGCAAAAAGAGTGAGGTCCTGAACCTCTCATCCCATTTATAATTTTGTGTCTTATAATGGGCTACCAGCTGGTTGTCGAGCATTTGTTAGTAGCCTTGACAAAGTGCAAGTGCCAAGCTCTACACACAAGGTGCTAAAAGTACCAAAATGGAAAGCAGCTGTTTTGGAAGAAATTCAAGCATTGGAGCAGAATGGAACTTGGGAAATTAACAATCTACTAATTGGAAAATCTCTGGTTGGATGCAAGTGGATCTTCACTGTCAAACACAATACAGATAGGAGTGTGAAGAGATTCAAGGCTCGATTGGTGGCAAAATGGTTCAGTCCTATGGAATCGACTACCAGGAAACTTTTCCTCCTGTTGCTAAACTTGATACAGTCCGCATATTGTTGTCATTAGCTGCTAACCTAGATTGGCTACTATACCAACTAGATGTAAAGAATGCATTCCTTAACAAAGATCTCAAGGAAGAGGTGTACATGGAAATTCCCCTGGGATTGTTACATAGATTACTACAAACAAGGTCTGTAAACTTAAGAAATCACTGTATAGCCTCAAACAATCACCAAGAGCTTGGTTCAACAGGTTCACAAAGGCCATAAAAGGATTTGAGTACTCTCAATGCTAGGCGGATCACACTATGTTCATCAAGCATTCATCTATAGGAAGAAAAGCAGTACTTATAGTCTACGTGGATGATATTATACTAACAGGAGACCATGAAGAAGAAGTACTCAAGCTAAAGGGATTCTAGCTAAAGAATTTGAGATCAAAGACTTGGGCAATCTCAAGTATTTTCTTGGGATGGAAGTAGCACGATCAAAAAGAGGCATCATGGTCTCTCAACAAAAGTACGTGCTTGGCCTCCTAAAAGAAACAGGAATGTTCCGATGCAAACCTGCTGACACTTATATGGACCCATCTGTGAAACTCGAAGCAAGAAATAATAGTGCACCCATGGACAAGGGAAGATACCAAAGGTTAGTTGGGAAACTCATTTATCTCCCTCACACTAGACCAGATATCAGTTTTTCGGTCAGTGTGGTGAGTCAATTTATAAATAACCCAACTGAAGAACACTTGGAGGCTGTTTTTAGAATTCTAGGGTATCTAAAGATGACTCCTGGCGAAGGAATTTTCTTCAAAAAGACTTCTAGCAGAGAAGTAAAAATATTTACTAATGCAGATTGGGTTGGATCTGTGACTGACCACCGATCAACTTCAGGATTCTACACCTATGTCTAGGGAAATCTAGTCATGTGGCGTAGCAAAAAGCAATCTGTTGTGTCTTGAAGTAGCGCGAAAGCAGAGTTCAAAGCTTTGGCACTAGGTATCTATAAAGGAATATGGTAGCATAGGGTTCTTCAAGAACTCAGTATTCCTATTACAGAACCCATTAAGATGTATTGTGACAATCAATCTACCATAAGCATAGCAAAGAATCCGGTGTGCCATGATAGAACAAAACATGTAGAGGTTGATCAGCATTTTTTAAATGAGAAAATAGAATCTGGGATAATTGCTTTACTCTATATATTAGCAGGTCAACAAACAACAGATATTATCACCAAGGCAGTCCCCAAGAAAATGTTTGAAGAGTTTAAGTCCAAGCTAGGCTTAATCAACATTTACAACCAAGCTTGAGGGGAAGTGTGGAATTCCTGATTTCTTGTTTTAATAATAAAAAGTCTAAGCTATATATTAGGGATTTTGATTATTTAATTCCTTATTCTTAGGCAATTATTTTTCCTTTTTGTTAGTAAAGTGTTTTTAGGAATGTCATTTACATTTCCTTTTTTTAAGAAGAGATGATTTCTTTCTTTTCCTATATATTGTACAGAATTGTTCATAAAATAAGAGAGAATTATTCCTTTCTTCACGTTTACATGGTAAATAACTAGTTTACAACTAATATATGTATATATATATCTTGTTATGCTGGTAAACAAAAATTTTTTCCTGTAAATATGAAATTTACTTTTTCTTATGTAAGTAAAATAGAATTAATATTATTGATAAATATTACATTTACATAGTAAATGACCCATTTACAACTTGCACATGATATATATTTTTCTTATATATAAGTTAAATAGATTGAATATAATTGGTAGACTCATTTACATGGTAAATTACTCATTTACAACTTACACATGATATTTACCTGTTTTTTATATATAAGTCAAACAGATTGAATATTATTAGTAATTGTTGTGTTTATATGATAAATAATTTATTTACAACTCAAAAAAAAAAAACTTGTTACGCTAGTAAATAGATCATTTACTGTGTGAATGTGACATTTACCATGCAAATGTAAATAGAACATTGAGGGTATATTTGATATTTTCAAATATAGTTTGATGATGTGGCATGACATTTTCTACAGTTATTTTTTTATGTGACATAAATCAAGTTGTGATTTACATAATTATCTAATTATAGGACCTTGAATCTAAAACTGTCCACAAACTATTTTAACTACAAAACTATCTGTTATTTTATATGTAAAGACCATTATAGCCTTGAATTGTAATAGAAAACAATTATTTTCTATATAAGAGACTATTATATATCATTATATTTTCTTCATTGTCATAATGATATAAGATTATTATTTTGTCATTGTCATAATCAAATAATTTTATAATTGCGTTCATTATGATAATGAAATAAGATTATAAATTCATTTATTCGTTATCATAAAGATTTGTAACTTTATAATTATGATTATCTTTATTATCAATGTTGAACACCGATATATATATGTATATATATATATATGATCATCAATAATCAAAGTTAATGACTACATCTTCATGATAATGAAATAGAACTATAATTATATTTATTATTATAAAGATTTGTAACTTCACAATTATATATGACAACCTTCATTATTACTAAAGTATGATAGTGAAATATATATACATATATAAGATTATAATTTCTTTCATTATCATAATGAAATAAGTTCATAATTGTACTCCTTATAATAATGAAAATATGATTATAAAATCACTCATTCATTATTATAAAGATTTGTAACTTTATAATAATGTTTGATTTCATTATTAATGTTAAACACCGAAATATATATATATATATATATATGATGATCAATGTCAATACATAATGACTGCATCT
Source organism: Artocarpus heterophyllus (assembly GCA_025403435.1). Taxonomy (NCBI): domain Eukaryota; kingdom Viridiplantae; phylum Streptophyta; class Magnoliopsida; order Rosales; family Moraceae; genus Artocarpus; species Artocarpus heterophyllus. The sequence goes on from JAJQZP010000161.1 coordinate 301,605, forward strand.
TTATGATAATGAATTAAAATTATAATTATATGCATTATCATAAAGATTTATAACTTTAAATTATGATTGTCTTCATTATTAATTTTGGACAATATATATATATATATATGTAGATATATACGTATGATCAATGAACAAAAGCATAATGGTTGCATCTTTATATTAATGAAATAGGATTATAAATTCATTTGTCATCATAATTAAATATGGTTATAAATTCTTTATAATTATTAATGACTATAAAAAAATAAAATATAAATACATATATATAAAGATAGAAACTTTATTATCAACGAATAGAAGCATAATGATTGTAGATTTACAATAATGAAAAAATATAATTATATTAATTATCATAAAAAATTGTGTTTATGATTATAATGACAACCTTTATTATTGCCAAAGTAGGATAACAAAATATACATAAGATTATAATTTCTTTCAATATCATGATGAAGTAACTTTATAATTGTGTTCATTATGATAATAAAATAAGATTACACATTCACTCATTCATTATCATAAAAATTTATAACTTTATAATTGTAATTGTTTTCATTATTAATGTTGAACACTGAAATATATATATATATATATATATATATATATATATATTTATATGATCAATTATCAGAAAAGCATAATGACTACATCTTTATGATAATAAACTAGAACTATAATTATATTCATTATCATAAAAATTTGTAACTTTAAGTTATGATTGTCTTCATTATTATTTTCGGACAATATATATAGACACACATGTATGATCAACAAACAAGAGCATAATGGTTGCATCTTTATATTAATGAAATAGGATTATAAATTCATTTGTCATCATAATTAAATATGGTTATAAATTCTTTAATAATTACTAATGACTATGAAAAATAAAATATAAATACATATATATAAAGATAGAAACTTGAAACTTTATTATCAACGAATAGAAGCATAATGATTGTAGATTTACGATAATGAAAAAAATATAATTATATTAATTATCATAAAAAAATGTGTTTATGATTATAATGACAACCTTTATTATTGCCAAAGTAGGATAACAAAATATATATAAGATTATAATTTCTTTCAATATCATGATGAAGTAACTTTATAATTGTGTTCATTATGATAATAAAATAAAATTATACATTCACTCATTCATTATCATAAAAATTTATAACTTTATAATTATAATTGTTTTCATTATTAATGTTGAACACTGAAATATATATATATATATATATATATATATATTTATATGATCAATTATCAGAAAAGCATAATGACTACATCTTTATGATTATAAACTAGAACTATAATTATATTCATTATCATAAAGATTTGTAACTTTAAGTTATGATTGTCTTCATTATTATTTTCAGACAATATATGTAGACACACATGTATGATCCACAAACAAGAGCATAATGGTTGCATCTTTATATTAATGAAATAGGATTACAAATTCATTCATTATCATAATAAAATATAATTATAAATTCTTTAATAATTACTAATGACTATGAAAAATAAAATATAAATACATACATATTCAAAATATGCAAAAATAAGTGCATTACGGGCATCACAAATCCCTAGCACGTGGTCTTAGGCCTTAGCACGTGCTTGGAACACATTTGCATCCTGTTGTGGCTCTAGCATACACTCCCCGGTTGAGGTTTTAGTACATGCTCGAGACTTAGCATGTGCTTGGGACTTAGCACATGCTTAAGATGTAGCACGTGATCCCGAGCCTTAGCACGTGCTCGAGACATTGCACATGCTCTCGGGTCTTGGCTAGGGCTGGTAATTTTGGACACGGCACGATGACACAATACAAAACGACACGAGATAAACGGGTTTGGATCGCACGTTTATTAATTAGGCTATAAATGGGTTGGCACGAATAACATGAAAATAAATGGGCTGGATTCGTGCTAACACGCCTTAACACGTTTAATTAAACGGGCCATAAATGTGTTGACACGACACGATACGACATGCCTATTTATAACATATTTAAATTTAAAAATAAAAATATTTAAAATAATTTTAGTTTTTAATTCATACATATTTAAACGACATTGTTTTTACTCAGCCATGCAAATTTCCAAACACTCATAAAAAGTAAAAATAAAAATAAAAAACCTAATATTCAAAAATTGGGCACCGCAGCAGTACATAAGCCCTGGCACTTTCTCCACAAACACTACTCTCTCTCTCTCTGTCTCTTTCTCTCTCACTTTCACTTTCTTTCTCATTTTGAAGCCCTATCACAATGGCTTCGCGAAGGCTCTTGGCCTCCCTTCTCCGATCAGCGTCCAAATCCCTCATCAGAAACCCTTCCCCTTGGATTTCCCAATCTCTGGCTCGCCGATCGTTTGGTTACATCCTCAATCGCATCGCTCACTACGCCACATCCGTGGCGGTACAATCTCCAGCGCCACTTGCTCTGCCTAAGGATGCTTTGAAGGGCGGCAAGATCACCAACGAGTTTACCGGCGCCGACTCAATTAGTGATGTTTACCAGGTTATTGGAGCTATCGTCGATGTGAGGTTTGACAAGGGTTTGTCACCAATCTCGATGGCTCTCAAGGTGTAGGACTTCTAGATTCGTTTGGTGCTCGAGGTGGCTCAACACTTGGGAGAGGGCATGGTCTGAACCATTGCTATGGACGGTGCTGAAGGGCTCATCAAAGGACAGCACATGCTCCACACCGGCTCACCTATCACTGTAAAGTTCTCATTTTTGGCTTTTAATTTAGATCCGTTATCTTGATTGAGCTTTTGATTCGTGTTTCTACTTTGATTTTGTTGACTTTTGTTGGGAAATGTTGCATTTTTATTCGTTGGGGTGAGTGGAAATGAATAAGATTTCGTTGATTGATGAGATGTGATTTTGGAGATCTTGCTTTACTTATGGATCTAGATATATATGCTTTTTTCTGTTCGGTTTCCAAAAAATGTAAGAAAAGGAATCTCAAATTTATGTATTTAGAGTTTCTCTGGTTGGGAAAAACATTAGTCTTGTTGGCTGAAAGATAAAAAATAATAAAAAAAAATCATGTACATTTCCATGGATGTTTTTAGGGTTAACTTTTTTTTTCAATTTTTTAATGGGTAAGGAAATTGGTTAGCAACAATGTACACTTAGTTTGGTATGTTCTAAAATCTAGTATGATTGTTATACTTTTGGTCACTCACAATTTTTTTTGTGTTTTCTCCTCAGGTTCCTGTTGGTAGGGTTACCTTGGTTGTATCATGAATGTTATTGGGGAACCCATTGATGCTAAAGGAGAAATAAGTAAGTAAACTAGAAAGTGTGCAAATTTTTGCTATATAAAAAATTGTAGTTTCTGTTTTAAAACAGATTTAACATCTAGTTACGCTTGTTTTGTGACTACTACTACAGAAACCAACCACTATCTACCAATTCACAGAGAAGCCCCTTCTTTCGTTGAGCAAGCAACTAAACAACAGATTCTCGTTATTGGAATTAAGGTTTATTATTTTTCCTATTGATTTACACTTTTAAAAGCATTGATTGTTTATTACATATGTCTTTTTATTTAAAGCTTTCATGCACAAGTTGTTGACCTTCTTGCACCATACCAAAGAGGAGGAAAGATTGGTCTTTTCAGTGGTGTTGGTGTAGGGAAAACTGTGCTTATTATGGAACTCAATCAACAATGTTGCCAAAGCACATGGCTTGTTTAAAGATGCTTTCTAATTTGCACTGGTTTTGATTTTTGTTACCAAACATGTTTGTTGAAAGCTTCCTTGTTTTCTTTGATCAGGTGGTTTCTCTGTGTTTGCTGGTGTTGGTGAACCAACTTGTGAGGGTAAAGACTTGTACAGGGAAATGATTGAAGGTAAAATATATATTTTGTCAATTTATAAGTATATATATATGTTATTTTTTTCTTATTTGTGCATACCAATTATCATGTAAGCAGTTATATATGAATTGATATAAACAAACAAAAACAATGTGAATGATTGTCTAATTTGTTGATTTGTTTAATTTGTTGCTTTGTTTAACTATGTTATTCTTTGAAATTTTAAATAGGGTGAAATAGTTGAAGACTTTTGGGAGAGTGCTTGGAGCTTAGATTGAGAGACCTCATTTCAAGCGCAAGAAGACTAAGGTTTTATGCACTTGTATTGTTTATTGTTAGACATTTGAATAGAAACATTTTGATGTTGGTTATGTTTTGTATTTCGGATTGGAAATGTTTGTTATATTTGAAACTTACTTAAAGTGTTTTGTTATGTTTTGGAACTAAGCATGATGTTAATTTTTTCCTTTTCTTTTTTTTAAAAAAAAAAAAAATTGGGTGATAAACGTGCCGTAATCATGTTAATCGTGTCAACCCATCACGGCACAATAAATAATCGTGTTAATTGTGTCGTGTCATGTTACGCATGCTATAAGCGTGTCGTGTTCGTGTTTGCGTTTCAGGCACATTTACTAATCGTGTTGTGTTCGTGTTCAGCGTAATCGTATCGTGTTGTAATCGTGCTAACACGAACACTACACGTAACACGACTTTGCCAGCCCTAATCTTGGCTTGTGCTCGGCATGTGCTTCCAATAGTGTTTAACTATTTACCGTCTTTTAATACCTTCGAAAATACTGCCCGACATTTTGTATCCTTATACATTTTTTAAATCAACTATAAACACGCTTTTTACTTATAAAAGCTTCCTCTTTTACATACTTTTTTGTACATATTGCTAAAATAGAAACTCCCAAAACTAATATTTAATAAAAATAAAAAATAGAAATTAAAAAAGAAAAAAAAATTTCCACGTTTGATGTACTAGAAAGATAATAAAGATAATTCATTAACATTGTTTAAGTACAATGACACATCTCAGTATCGAGAAAATACTCTATCGTTGGCTTCTTTTCCATGGCCATCAACTTGCACAGTAAATGAGGGCAATTTAACGGACTTACATAATGTGGAATTATTAGAAAAGTCAGTGAGATAATTCGCTGATAATGCTTTTTACTATTAAAACAGTGTTGAGAAAATACTCTAATGTTGAAGTTCATTACATGACCATCAACCTGTAGAGTTAGATGGGGCAGTTCAAGGGACTTTGCATAGACATCGTGGGATTCTCAAAAGTTGTGACACTCATAGTGTTTACATTTGTTGTGACAATAAAATTTTGAGTGACGTCTTTACTAAACAAGTACCACGTAGGTAAACCTGACAAGAAAATTTGAGTCAACACAAAAACGACTCGCATTGTCACCCTTAAATTCTAACATGTAGGCCCAAAAGAGTTTAACAGAAATTAGACCTTGGATTCAAGTCCGTTGCATGTAAAAAGGCTCACTACAAAACACTAATTTGAAATGCATGAACATGGGGAGTGGCCTCATAAGACATTATAATTGCCTTCTTCTTTGTCGTTACTTGTTAGCATCTCACACACTAGTCTTCTCCATTGATTACTTATTTCATTTTTGACAAAAGCTTGTCACACTTAATCGATTCTTAATGCAGACATTGCATTACAACTTCTCATAAATCTTCAATTTTAAGTTAACAAAAGCCTCACACTTGTTTGTTCACGTTTTAAGTTTGAAACACCACTAATTCTCGTGCATGCATAATGCATATGTACATCCTCAGGAGGGAAAACAGCACAGAGCTAAGTACAATATTGGCAAGCAGAAGTAGAAATCATGACTTAAGAAAAGAAATTCATTGACATTTGATTATTGATTTACTCTGTACACACAGAACAAAGGAAAACTATATCCCAACATCCATCCATCTCCAACTCTACAGCAATTCAATTTCCCTCGAACCATATGTTATCACCCTAGATTTTCACATAAATTTTCACTTTCAGAAAAGCAACAATTCCCGTCACTCATCTATATGGTTACTAATTCACGCATAAAATACGCAGCCACACAACCTATGAACTATGAAGGCCCCAGCAACAAATTCATGAGGATGGACTTGTTTCAAATGTGCAGGAGAATCCCTCACTTGTGCATCTCGGTGCATACTTTTTTACTTAAATGCTTCGAATAGTGTCCACCCGATCGATGACGTCTAGTGCTTTGATTCGGTCAATATCAAAGTCGATAACTGGAACAGAAGATGGTCTCCTAATGGGAAATGGATCCTTCCTAGCATCACTCGTTGGGGAGTGGCTACTACTTTTACTCAGCCTATGATGCTTGCTTAACCTGGTCTTCACAGTGTCAAATTCCTGACTCTTGCTTATTCCGGGTGTCAGTTTCCGCTTACTCACATCTCGAAGCATCTCCTGATCTTCAACTGTCAACATGGGCGATGGACAGTTGGACTTGCACGAAGACAACTGAATTGTCTTTTGATTTGGGGAGCGTATTGGGGATTTGACAGGAGACCTGACACCACCATTTCCAGCCCTTGCTTGGCTAACCAAATGGTGAAGCCACACAACCAGTTCGAGAATATAAGCTTCAGTTTTCTCCTTATCTGCATGGTGTAGAGTCTCGATCCTCAGCAAGTCAGTTTGACCAGCAGGTTTTCGGTTCACATCGGACCTAAAGAATTTCAATCAAAGAAGCTTATCAAAATATGGAAAGACCATAACTGAAGAAACAATAAGAAATGTTTTAACAACTTACCCTGTGTTTGCCCATTCTCCAACCCAGCCAAAGCCATGATGAGCTCTATGCAAACCAATCAGCAAAAAAGACATGCTCATAGGTTAGTGACTAAACAAATATGGTACAAAGAACATGCCAATAACTACACATTGAGAGGGAGTAGATGCTGATCACCCATTTTATAATGGGGTTCTTTCATTTTTTATATACCCTGCATTTTTGAGGTTACCAAAAAATCATACCATGTATTTTGAATTGTATCAACTTTATGCCACAACATTTCAAATTCATGCTAAATTCATCCTTTTTCTTCTGTCAAAGGTTTAATTTAACTACATAGAAGACCTAAATATCCTTCACATTTTTTTAATTTTTTTTTCTTAAGGACTTTTTATTGTCGAAACTGACCATTGACCAGAAAAAGTTAAGAATTGGGCATAAATGATGAATCTGAAGGTATAAAAGTGAGATAATCCAAAATATAAATATGATTATTTGATAACCTCAGCATGCAGGGTTTTAAAAATAAACACCCTCTTTAATAATTTACAATGTTCTCAAAACAGTGGCCAAAGGGTATTCCAGTCATTCCACTTGAGAAGAAAAAGCAATTCATTACTTTCTTACTCTTTCTCCTCGACATTTAAAAAAAAAAAAAAAAAAAAAAAACTAACATCTTTTTCAATGAAAATAAAGGGAATTGCGCAAATTATAAAGTGGGGCATCAGATGCCATCAAAATATCCAACAAAAAATTGATCCACGTGATGGCTTGAAGGTTTACTTGGTCGTGTTATTTGCAATAGGGACAAGCCAACGCAATGTTTTCTCCATCTCGATTTTTATTTGAGGGATAGTAAGCTGCAAGGAAAACCGTTTGAAAGATGATGATCACGCTTACCACATTGTGAGGGAAATATTAAAGAAAATACTCCTAGAGTAAAGATTGATCTTTTTATAATCACTCACAAAAGATTGAAAAACCAAATTCCAAGAAATTACTAAGAATTCTTTTTTATTAAACGAAGAACAGATACCTCTTCCTTTACATGAAAAGACTGTAATTTTGAGCGCATAGCTGACTTTATCGTAGGCGGAAGCCCTTGATATAAAGCATCCCTTGTATTCGGAGGCACCGAACTTGACCGAGAAACCTGATCACAGTTACATACCACACAACATTACTTGATATAAAGCATCAAAACAGATTTTGGAAACCACCAAGGAGAGTTTTGTTTTTTGCAAGTTTGTAGGAGAGCTGCATATAACTTTCATATATCCTTTTCTCATTCTAAATAAGAAAATAAATGGATATAAGAGAAATTACAAGTGGAAGTAGAAAAACTCACAAGAGTATCAATTTGAGTAATGATATTTGCATAATGCAACGCGAGACCAGCAGAACCCAACTTGTTATGAGATCCTTTTATTGGTTTATCACCATCTGCAAGGGAACGAAAAGAACCAACAAGGATTAGCCCACATTCTACTACTTCTAAGAATCAACAAGAATTGAGAACAAAATTAGCATTTCAATGAACAATAATTTACTAGAGTTTATCCCAAACAATTTAAAGGCGAAAACAAAAAGAGAAAAACAATAATCAGAATTTTCATTCAATCTTGCCCGCGCATACCAGCATTACCAAAGGCTTCGTGAATCTCCACGTGCAGGAAATGTACTATGTCTACAAGCTTCTCCATTACCTGTATATACGTTATACTTTAGGAGGAAGAGCAAATTTAAGAATAGCAAATATGATGGTTACTTTGATATGCGCCCACATTTAAGAAATTTTCACTTTATAATTGCAAACAAACCCTTCGTAGCATCAGAAAATAAGACCAAGTAGTTGAGTCATCTGATTTCAAACTCTCAAGAGAAGAGGTAAAGAAAGAATGACTTGCTACCTCTTCCAGAATCTTGGACCAGAGGGATTTTTTCTTCAAGTTTCTCACATGCTTCCGTTGACTTTTTAACTCTGTTCTTAAAATTGCAAGGCTGTCTCCTACTAGCCAAAAGAATTTATCAATAAATTTTGTGAATGAAAAAGATTACCAAGAACACCCCCGATAGAAAATTACAAGTCAGAATTTAAGTTGTCTTTATCAGCTTAACTTTCCGCCGTTCTTCGTTCAATTCAGAGTCACACTAGAGCAATAATTATCACAGAATGTGCAAATACAACATATTTCCATCAAGCCTGATTTCTCTTATTGTTGTCCTTTATATTTTTCAGAAAAAAAAAAAGGAAAATAATAATAATAACAACTACGTTTGCTTTATCTAAATCTTCTGTACTCCGTAGCATTGTTAAAAGAAATAATAATAATAATAATAATAACCAAAACTAAGGATTCGATTCTCTTTTTTTTATGGTAGTCGGTTGTCGATTCTAGGGGCACAAATACATGTGTAAAATTTAATGAAACATTATGCACCCACTACCCAGTTTATAACCAGTCGCATTGTACATATGCAAATGTTATGGGAAGAAAATGTCACTTGGTAAGGTGCATATATTAATATGCACAAACCCAACCAAAAAAAAAGAGTGAAGGGGACATTAATATGTGCAAATTTATAGCCTTTCATAGATTTACACATTAATGATGTTTTATTCTTTGGTAAGAACCAGGAGCTTTCCTTCACCACAAAAGAAAAATAATAAAAACAATAAAAAACAATTTTTATCATGCTATCAAAAGAATGCACTGAAGGCTAATTAATAGAATAAAAATGAGTAATGTTGTATTTGGTTCTTTGTTATACATTCATTCCCTGACACATAATGAAAAATGGATATCAAAACTAACCCTTCGGTGCAATATACATCCTCAAAACTAGTATAAGAATTCTCTCAACAATTGAGCCTCAGAAATTAAAAGTTGAGCAGTATTTGCCGCACACAGGACACTATAAAAAACCATACCTTTTAAAACACAGAATGGAATGACAAATAAAAGTAAGGAAATCAAACAAAATATGAAGCTTATAAAGTCATGAAGCAATGTACCTCTTTGAGCAGCATTTGAGTTATCCTCTTCCTGATGCTTACGTCGATAATCTTGCTCAAATCTGTCCAACGCATGCAACTCATGATACAGTTCCTGCACCATAAAAATAAAAAATAAAAAATAAAATAAAATAAGAGAAAAAATAAAATCCTTTATGTCAAAATCTGATTCCTAAAATTTTTCAAGAACAAAAGCACATGCGTAATAATTATGCAGTTAGAACATTTCATCAGAAATGCTCTTCCCTTGGGCAAATCAATCGACCAAATCACGAGCCATTTGGAATTATCAAGGGCGAATAATACAATTTCCTAACATGCGGTGAATATGAAATGTGATACACCAAGGGGTCCTCGTGTATAGACCCTTGGATGCCAACATTAAAGATAAACCTTCTTTTCCCATGAAACCGAGTGCAAAACAACGCAAGCATTGCTTGTGACTTGTGAGAGAATACATTAGTTGATGAAAAAGGTATCAATTCTCTTTCATTAGGAATGGTTTTACACGTATATATTTACAACTGAGTGGTAAAAAATAGGAAAGAAATAAAATCAGAAAAATTCCCTAATCTTAGGCTATCTAATCCCCTAATCTTAGGCTATCCATTCCCCTAATCTTAGGCTATCTAATCCCCTAATCTTAGGCTATCCAATCCCCTAATCTTAGGCTATCCAAACTAATTCCTTGAAATCAGGGATTACAACATTTCCCAAAAATAAACGTATTTTCTTACACTCCCCCTCAAGCTGATGAATGGATATTATCCATTCCAAGCTTGTTAACTAAATTCTGAAAAACTAAACCGGATAGTCCTTTTGTGAATATATCTGCCAACTGATCCTTTGTGTGGACAAACGGAGTGCAAATCAGCCCACTATCAAGTTTCTCCTTTATAAAATATCTGCCAACTTCTATATGCTTCGTGCGATCATGTTGGATCGGATTATGTGCAATGTTGATAGCTGACTTATTATCACAGTACAATCTCATTGGACGTTCCCACTTGATCTTCAATTCTTCTAAAATTATCTTTAGCCATAAGAGCTCACAAATCCCTAGTGCCATTGATCTGAATTCTGCTTCTGCACTTGATCTTGCAACCACGTTTTGCTTCTTACTTCTCCATGTGACAAGATTTCCACCTAAGAATGTACAATAACCTGAAGTTGATCTTCTATCATCCACTGACCCTCCATAGTCTACATCTGTATAGGCTTCAAGACTCAATCCTTCTCCTCGTCTAAACAAAACTCCCTTACCAGGCGACCCCTTTAGATAATGTAGGATCTTGTTCACAGCCCTAAGATGAGTCTCTTTGGGATTATGCATGAACTGGCTCACCACACTCACAGCATATGCTATGTCTGGTCTAGTGTGTGACAAATAAATCAATTTCCCAACAAGCCTTTGATAATTACCTTTATCAACTGTAGCATCTTCTTGGACATTATCCAGTTTATGATTGGATTCTATAGGTGTGTCTACCGGCTTACATCCCAGTTTACCTGTATCCTTCAAAAGATCAACCACATATTTCTGCTGAGATATGAAGATCCCTTGCTGAGAGTGAGCTACTTCTATGCCAAGGAAATATTTCAGTCTACCGAGTTCCTTGATCTCGAATTCTTTTACCAGACATCCTTTTAGCTTTTCAATTTCTTCCACATCATCTCCCGTAACTATTATGTTGTCCAGTGTGTGACAAATAAATCAATTTCCCAACAAGCCTTTGATAATTACCTTTATCAACTGTAGCATCTTCTTGGACATTATCCAGTTTATGATTGGATTCTATAGGTGTGTCTACCGGCTTACATCCCAGTTTACCTGTATCCTTCAAAAGATCAACCACATATTTCTGCTGAGATATGAAGATCCCTTGCTGAGAGTGAGCTACTTCTATGCCAAGGAAATATTTCAGTCTACCGAGTTCCTTGATCTCGAATTCTTTTACCAGACATCCTTTTAGCTTTTCAATTTCTTCCACATCATCTCCCGTAACTATTATGTTGTCCACATAAACCAACAACGCTGTAACTTTCCTTGAAGCTGAATGTCTCACAAACAATGTATGATCACCTTGGCTCTGTGTGAACCCAAGGTTTAGCATGACTCTGGTAGACCTTCCAAATCAAGCTCTCGGAGATTGTTTGAGTCCATACAATGCTTTCTTCAATCTACATACCATTTGTTCTTCACTTGTAGAACTGAATCCAGGAGGAAGTTCCATATAGATTTCTTCTTCCAGATCACCATGTAAGAATGCATTTTTGACATCAAATTGTTGCAATTTCCATCCAAAGTTAACTGCTAATGATAGCAGCACTCTCACCGTATTCATTTTTGCAACAGGAGCAAATGTCTCAAGATAGTCTATGCCATAAGTCTGAGTGTAACCTTTGGCAACCAATCTCGCCTTATATCTTTCTAATGAACCATCGGACTTATATTTCATGGTAAAGACCCATTTACACCCGACCAGTTTCTTTCCTCTTGGCAATTTCACCAAATCCCCAGTTTTGTTCTTTTCTAGAGCTTCCATTTCTACCTTCATGGCATTCCTCCAATTCTCATCTCCTAGTGCCTCGGATAATGTTTTGGGAATAGCAATGTTATTAAGGCTAGTGAGAAAGGCCCTATGACTATGAGATAGGTTTTTGTAGGACATGAAGAGATATAAAGGGTGTTGGGTACAGGTCCTAGTTCCCTTCCTCAAAGCTATAGGGATGTCAAGATCATCTTCTGTTTGGGTATTTGGTATATTAGAATTAGGAGTGGTTGACTTACTTGCTTCATTAGTCACTGGGTTTGGATCAGATGATTACACTTGCACTGGTTGAGAAGATGGCCTTGTCTTTCTTGAATAAACCTGAAGCGGACGAGCATGGTCTATCTTTTGTGCGACAGGTGTAGAAGGAGAGTCTCTTTCTCCTGACAGAGGAACAACAATAACAGAGGACGGTTGGGATTGCAAAGTCTCAGATTGGAGCTCGGACTGAACGGGAATGGAAGTAGATGTCTTAGACACGGGAAGATCAAGAAGAAAAAAATCTTTATCTTTCTCTTCCATGAATGTCATCTCCCCCTGAAGGAAAGAATGGTGAAAGTATTGATCATTTTCAACAAATGTGACATCAGCTGACACAAACTTTTCGTGTGGGAGGATGATAGCACTTATATCCCTTTTGTGTGGACGAGTAACCAACAAAGACACATTTGAGAGCCCTTGGATCAAGTTTACCTCTTTGGTGTGAATGGACATGAACAAAGGCAACACAACCAAAAATTTTTGGAACAAGGTTGTTGGTAACCTAGAAGTGGGGGTAGAATTTTGCAAATACTTGTGCTGGACTCTGAAAATTGAGTACCCTTGTGGGAAGGCGATTTATGATGTATGCTGCGGTTAACACGGCTTCCCCCCAAAAAATTTTTGGAACATGTTTTTGAAAGAGAAGGGCTCGGGTAACTGCTAAAAGATGGCCATTTTTTCGTTCAGCTACTCCATTTTGTTGGGGAGTGCTAATACAGGATGACTCATGAATGATGCCATGTTGTTGAAAGAATGGAGAAAGGACTTGATTAAAATAATCTTTCGCATTATCAGATCGGAACCGTTTAATCCCAACCCCAAATTGTGTTTGAATCATATTAAAAAAATTTTGAAACACAAGACTCACATCCGATTTGTTTTTTAAGAGAAAGATCCATGTCATACGAGTACAATCCTCAATAAATGAAACAAACCAACGAGCACCAAAGATATTGGGTACAGTAGAGGGCCCCAAATGTCACTATGAACAACAGTGAATGGAATAGATGTTCTTTTATTGCTTATTGGAAAAACAGCACGTTTATGCTTTGCAAGTTCACATACATCACAATGAAAACTTTCAACTGCAATTTTACTGAATAATGAAGGAAATAAAATTTTAAGGACACAAAATGATGGATGACCAAGACGAAGGTGATAAAGCCAAATCTTATCTTTATTGGATTTGAATGACTCAGAAAGCAATGACAAAGAGGAACGATTCTCAACTTTATGTTGTGCACTTGGTTCTTCAAGATAGTAGAGGCCATCTCTTTCCCTAGCACGTCCAATCATCTTCCTCGTACCCTATTCCTGGAATTCACGGTGAGAAGGATAAACAATCACACTGCAATTGGCTTCTTTGGTTAGTTTATGGATTGACTGGAGGTTGGTGAACAGCTTTGGGACATGGAGAACATTTTTTAGTGTAAGTACATCACTAATAAAGATATCCCCTTGACCAACAACTGTAGTGACTAAACCATCAGCTATGGTGATTTTCTTATTATTACTAGGACAGGGTGTGTATGAGATAAATTTTGTGGAGGAAGAGGTCATATGGTCTGTGGCTCCTGAGTCAACGATCCATGTGTTTGAGACATTATCCAAAGCATTAGGGATATGAGAAGGGATAGATATACCTGAGAAGGCTAAATTAGAAGTACTTGTTGATGATAATGGCTTCTCCAGTGAGTTCAGAAAATTCTTCAATCTCTCAATCTCATCTCTATTGAATCCAGGAGATGCTCCTTGGTTGCTGTCATCATCCGTTGGCTGCACTCCTGCAACATGAGCTTGATTCGGTCCTCTCCCTTGTCCTCCCCTTGCTGTTTCATTCTTATTTGGGACCTGTGGCCTGCCGTGAAGCTTCCAGCACCTCTCCTTGGTGTGACGTGGTTTTTTACAGTAGGTACACCACAAATCATCTCTATTAAAGGGCTTTGGCCGGTCTGGCTGCTTGCTTCTTTCGGTGATTGACTGCTCTACTGCAGTACTTTTCCCACTTGTTTTTGACACTAATACCGAGCCTTCCACAGGTACATTCTCAACCATAACTCCTCTTCTTCCTTCTTCAGCACGAATTATTGAAATGGTTTCATTGAGAGATGGCAAATCCTCTTTGCCAAGTACTTGAACCCGCACTGCATCAAACTCAATATTAAGCCCAGCCAAAAAATCATAAATTCTTTCTTTCTCAACAAACCTCTTCAACGTGGCTGCATCTTCACTACACCTCATTTGGATGCATTGATAATGATCCATTTCTTGCCAGAGACTTTGTAGAAGATTGGAGTATTCAGTGACAGTCCGACTTCCTTGTTTAGTAGCAGCAATCTTTGTCTCAATCTCATAAGTCTGCGCAGCATCATGAACTTTTGAATATGTTTGTTTGATAGCTTCCCAAATTTCCTTGGCAGTATTGAGAAACATACAGGTATCACTGATTTCTGGAGACATAGAATTCCAAAGCCAGGACATCACCATTGAGTCTTCCTCATCCCATGCGTCAAATTTTGGATCCCCTTTCTTAGGGCCATTTCCAAGCAAATGACTTAATTTGCCTCTGCCCTTTAAGTGTGTCCTCACCAGTTGTGACCACTTTAAATAATTTTTTCCATTCAATCTATAGGCAGCCTGGAAGTTGGGTAATTCCCCATTAGCAGAGTGGTTGCTCTCGATGGCTTGATTCTCGATGGAGTGTGATTGAGAGGTGTGGCTGACTTCCGTGGTGTTTGACATGGCTTAAGAGGAACTGGGAGAAATAGAAGAAAAAACAATGGGCGAAGAAGAAAAAAAAAGGAAGAAAAATTTTGGAATGAGAACCAGAAAAAAAATCGAATTTCCCAGAAAGAGGAAAAAATTTTGGAATGAGAACCAAAAAAAAAAAAAAAAAAAAACGAGTTTCCCGAGAAAGCACCTAGAGCTCTGATACCATGATGAAAAAGGTATCAATTCTCTTTCATTAGGAATGGTTTTACACGTATATATTTACAACTGAGTGGTAAAAAATAGGAAAGAAATAAAATCAGAAAAATCCCCTAATCTTAGGCTATCCAATCCCCTAATCTTAGGCTATCCAAACTAATTCCCTGAAATCAGGGATTACAACATTTCCCAAAAATAAACATATTTTCTTACATTAGTATCCCAAAAAATCTTGCTCCAAGAAAACTCCACTTAAGCCCCACGTGAGACTGAGAAAGCAAATTACAGAAGCCCTAAAGCTCAAAAGTTCCTTCTCATGCGACCAGCTGATGTATATGACTAAGTGATTGTACTAAGAGGTTAAGAACAACTAGTATAGCTATCTTCCAATCTTGCAAAGCAATCGAAGTTCAAACATCACGCAGCCAAAACCCAAACTTCACTGTAAGAAAACTTTCTAATGAATACTCCTAATGCATTGCAATATTGAACAAAGTTCAAAACTACAGTTGCTCATAACTCAAGAAGAATTGCAGCAATCTTCTCTCCCGCTCAGAACCTTAAGTTCTTAGAGAAAGACTCCTCATCTCTTTCTAAATTTTTTGGACTCCAAAGTCCTTTACATAAAATATTTTCACCTCATTAGTAAACCAATCCTACCGTGCTTACAAAATTCCCAAATAATCCATGTCCCGTCTTGTATCCGAAAACCTCCTAATAACACCTCAGCAGAGGCCATCAAATCCTTAACAACAGATACACCTTGCTATTAGCTTGCATACCCATTCCCACATAGCAAAATGCACCTTCCCTCCTCCAACCCGTGGGAAGTTCCTCTTAATGTTCTCTAATCTGTTAACCAATGACTTGGGATGCAAACATTAGATAGAGAAAAATGTACTTAGGTAGATCCGACAATATGCTTTTAGCAAGGATGATACTGCAACTTCGACATATTGCCTCACAAGTCTCAAACCTCTCTGCCGTTGGGTTTCCTAAAGATTCAGATCTAAGGGAGACGCCTAGAGGAAGCCTCGGGTTAAGAAAGAGGAAGCTACCAACTCTACAAATTCCAAAAAGAAAATAATAATGATAATAATAATAATTTGGGAATTAGCATTTTGCAATATAATAACACTGCCTATACACTCACAGCTGTATGCTGAACCAAAGTCATCAATTGCAGCATCAGTGTCTCTGCGTCTTCCTTCAATTGTTTCTGTGGTGTAAGTTCTGAACCCAACCTAATATCAGAAAGAGATAACAAGAGTACATTTTGTAAACCACACTTACAAAGTTGCAAAATAATACATACAAGAAAAAATAAACAAAAATATAGTTAATATTACTTCTCAAAATATCGATCCAAATGGTGCCACTGAGGATCTTTACAACGATTTCCAAAACGCACCACTTCACCAGAAAAAACTTTCAGTTCATCTCTGTCAAAATAGCATAAGAGTACCATTAATTCCGCCCTTAAAGAATCATAAAATCAATAATCAGAAGAATTTAAAGGAAAAATTTTATATATATATATTGGATAAAAAGATAATTTTTAAGTAAAGAGCTGTCTCTAATTATCCACCTCTTGTCAGATGCAGCAATCCTTAAGAGTTCATCCATATCCCGTGATACTAAGTTCTGCACTCCTTCCGATACGAGCACCTCCTCTTTTAAGCGTCTGATGTTATCCTTCGAAAGAGATTCCATTAGATTGGAACCTTTAACAATTGTGTTAGCAACTTCAAAAGCCAGTATAGAAATTTTGTTTCCCTTTGTTGTCACCCCAGAGGTAAAACCACTACTGAGGTTCAAATTTGTCATACTACTGCCAAGCGTGTCCAAAACTTCTACTGCCTTCCCAAGGCCAGCAGTACCAGCCCTACCCAAAAGTGAGCTCACTTCCGATACCTAAAAAAAAAAACCAAAAAAAAAAGCCGAAGTCAAATTTGCAAGGCAGGTTTGGTGATTAGTCACTACAATGTTTAATAAAAATACCATTGCTGTAAGGGGCACTTCTCACCATGCAAGGAGTAACCCGTTTCCATCTATATGAAGCAAAGGTACATATAAGCTCAAAATGAAGAACTATAGTGTAAAGGCATGCCATCGCTTCTTTTTTTTTTTTTTTTTTCTTTTTTCTCTTTTTTTCAAAGAGAGTAATGACATACTGATTTCTAATAAGCACATAAAGCTTTTTAATCCATTCTATCTCATATTCGTGACCAAATGAAAAACACCAGTAATGTTTATATATCAACGTCACCCCCAAAAAAAGCAAGGATAAAACAACAATGATGATGATAATAAATAAGCAAAGAAATTAAAAACTAAAAACTACAATCCATGTACAAGACCTTGATTCCAAAGAATACTTGAATTGAACAAATCTCTCTTTCAAAAGAAAGAATTTTAAGGGGAACAGCAATGCAGAATACATAAATATATTTTCCAATAAAAGATGTATAAGTATTAGCCACCCAAGGCCCAAGAGGCGGGCATTTTCTAAGATGTAAAAGTATTTCTTCGTCCCACACTAGTTCCACAATCATTTGTCGGTAACTAAGTGTCACTGATCAGAATTTTGGGACTTGTTAACAACATGGTTCACATGTCCAACTATGACAATTATAATATTAATAGCAAAGCCTAATGAAACTCTGGAATGTTTACTCAGGTCTTATGGCAGGAAATTTCTTCACTTCAAAATACTTCAGTGCTTGTCAATATGCATAGGATAATAGTAACAAGAATTTGGAACATTTTAGCAGCCTTGTTAAAAATGCCCAGATAAGATGATTTTTTGTTAAGTTGCCACTTTACAATTTGTTGCACTCTAAGTCTAATCGACAAACTGTTGCCCACCATTTCTAGTGAGAGAAAAAAGAGTGGGAAAGTCTTTTTTCCTCTTTAAACTCCCACAGCACTTAGCTCCCCAGCGCTTAACTCCCCATCTCTCCCCGCTCCATTAACAACTGCATCCCGTAATTTTAACAAACTCAGAGAAAAAGATAATGGAGACTGGAATCTTTGCCATTTAAGGGAAAAAGTCACAGCAATAAAACACAGTGGCCCCGTTCGTTTTTGTTCTCAGAATTTTTGAAAATGTTTTCGCATGCTTTTCGAGGTAAAAATTTTAAAAACATCCTCATTACAATTCCCAAAAAATTCTCATTTTTCAAAACAAAAATATTTTCATCTATTTTAAAAATAATACCAAACAGCCCCAGACTCTAAATTTTTACGTTTCAAGTTAAACCAAAAAAAAGGTCTTCAAGACTCTACGAATTAAGGCAATTAGAGCTATCAACCATCCTTTGTTATAGTTTAGACACTTTCTCATGACCACATCACAACTAACAAAAGAACGTCCTGAAGTAATAATAACACATCAAATTCAAAATTACCTTTGCAACTGCAACCTGCTTAGACTTGGTTGAACTAGACTTATTGGACAAGACCCTAGACAAGCGTGGAATCCCATCATTGGTGTCGTCTGAGCCGAGCCCATAAGGAACCACATTAACCTCTTGAAAAGAAAATGGATCACGTAGCTGCATATCCATGCTGTTACCGGCAGAGGAAGGAAAAGAATTGCTATCTGCTTTTATGGGAAGCGCATAAGACCCATTATCCAAATGGCCATTTGAATGAGGATAGCTTCCACTAGGAGCATTATTTACATTGACATTGTCTATAGAGGAGGATCTCCCTGTTCTGGAGCATATCCCACCCATTTTGTTGATCACCACCTCAATATATCTATAGCTATATCTCTCACTTATTATTCACAACTTCCATATAAAACCCGAATTCAAAATAACTTGTACCATCAATTAGTGGCAAAAACCAGAAGTTCGGCCTCAAGATTATCGTAAGACTGATCCACTTCAAAGCTATGAATTCATTAAAAGCGAAGCCCAAGCTCTACCAGAATTACCACAAAACCAGTTGTGATCACGACTGAAGCTCGAATCCATCAAGACTACATATCTAGATGAACAAAGCTGTAAATCAAGTCCACAGACAAATCAGAACCAATCAGCAATCCTAAATTCAAACATAAGTACAATATATATATTATCTGTCGAAAATAAAAACCAACAACATCCAGTTAAAAGAAAAGGTTAGAAATGCACGCAATTAAGAAGTTCCTTTCTTTATTTATTGTTTACCATCAAAAGGGTAGACATTCCAATGGGTGATAATAACAGGGAAGTGAAGATTTATGGATTTAGAGAAAACCCCAGAAAGGAAAACAGAGGAAAGCTTACCAGCAGCTACAGAGGATGAGAGACAGAGTTGGATCTGTGAGAGCATGAATAAAAGAGAGATTTTCGTCTGCAATTTTCCTTTCCAAGGCAAGATTATAATGTTGACGGAGATGGGTTATTAAGAAAGTAGAAAAATAAAAAGAAAAAAAAAACCACCACTGTGAGTCAGCTTCTCTCTCTCCTTTCTTTCTCAAGCTCTGGGGTTCTGGGTTCAGACAATAATTTCTGTTTCTTTCTGTCTCTCTCTTTTTTTCTTTCTTTTTTTTTTTTTTCCTGTTCTTTGCTTTGCTGTGGTTCTTTCCCTCTCTATTTTTTCTGCGTGCTATGGACCTGAAGAGAGAGAATGAGAAATGGTCAAAACCCAGACACAAGAGTCACACCCAAGAGTAGACTTGGCAGTCTCTCTCTGTCTTTCGAATTATTAACCATGGTCATCTCTACAGACGACTTTGAAGAAACCATTTTTACCCTTAGATTCTCACTTCACTCCTACGCAAGGCTTTTTTAAGCTCTGGCTTTTTTGGTAGAAGCACTATTATGTTTTCATTATATATATATATATATATATATATGGGTTATTAATAACAGGTCTCTCATATTTTACTTTTTTAATTTTAAAACTGATCACTTTACTCTTTTAACTTTCAAAGCCTTTTACTTTGCTTCATAAATTTTAAAAATTATCATTTTATCTTTATTTTAAATCTCTTTATTTCGTCTCTTTTTTAATTTTCGTTTAAATAAATAAAATTAAGCCCACGTAATTGACACATAGGTCATTTGTGAGGGTAAATATTTTATCACTCTAAAATTTGGTTTACGTTTATAGTCTCATTTAATGTTTTTTAATATACTCTCATTTTAAAAGGATCATATTTCTTCTCGATATTGTTCATATATATCTACTAATCTTTAATACGTGACTCATCTTCTTTCGTATTCAAATTCATATATCAGCGAACAATATCGATTTATTAAATGATATATCTATTAAAAATGAGAAAAAATGTGCAAGCAAACTCTTTCTAAATGAGAGTTCAAATTAAAAAAACAAAGGCTCCAAGTGAAAGTATAAACGTGAAACAAAAGTTAAGAGCGATAAAATCTCATTTTTACCCTTATAAGTGACCCCTGTATATATGGGCTTAATTTTATCTATTTGAACAGAAAATCAAAAATTTAGGAGACAAAGTGAAGAGCTTTAAAAGTTCAGAAGGAAAATAGTGATTTTTAAAATTTAAGGAGCAAAATAAAGAGTTTTAAAAGTTTAAAGTGTGATGAGACTGTGAAAATATAACGCCCCCTTACGGACGTCACAGATATTGTTACATTCATTCCTTAATACTTTTGAGTTAAGATAAACTATTTAATTAAAACATAATTCAAAAACATAACTCAGGATTCATGCATACATTTTTTTATATTTATATAAATCAATATTTAATAAATTGCTCAATTATAAACATTCTTTAAATAGTTTGTCATACCAAATAATAAATCCATAAAACACAACATTCAAAATCTGTTTACTTAGTTTGGTAGGCCGAACTTCAAACGTTGGCAGGCCGAACCTGACCGGCAGTCTGAACTGTTAGAAAAATAGTACGCAGCGGAATTTTAAAAATTTTATATCAGAGTATTTTCCAAAACACAAGTTTGACATACTATATGCATAAATTAACTAGATCTTACTAACCTTTGAATGCCGAAAAACTCGCACAATTTATGAAGAGAAGTAACATTCTAGAAGAGCCTCAACCAACTGGTCTTCTTTGCTATTCTCTAACCACGATCGGAGTGAGTGTGGGCTCACATGTACAGCTTTTCTTCAGGTGACTCTCCTTCCAACCAATTAAGAGAACCCAAAGCTAGTGTTCGTGATTTGTGAACATGAGCTCTTAGGGAGTTTCAGATTCTCACCAACAGAGTATTTCTCTTAATCTCTTAATTGATCTGAATGACTTATGTGACTTACTTCCTATTTATAGAGGTTAGGTCTAGGGTTAGTCCTTATCAGATTAGGCCTCAAAAATTCAAATCAGAATCAAATTCGGATCAATATCTGATAAAATCTACGTGAAAACGCATAATATTTTTTTTCCGCACATCGGCAGGTCGATCTGCCTAATCGGTAGGCAGAACTTGCCCCATCAGCAGGCCAAACTGTCGAAAAAATATCTCAGCGAATCTTTTATTTTTCACTCGAGATTTTGTAGGATAAAGTCTCAGTTTTAATTCAAATAACCCAATAGAGAAGTTATCTAATCAAAGCAACTTTATCTAGATAATCTTTAGAAAAATAAATGAATTCCTAATAATTCTACAAGTTTATCTTGATTTAATTTATTCAAAATTAAATCAACCGATAAACAGACAAGAATTATCCGATCCCAATAATTCAACAAGTTTATCTTGAATTAATTTTATCATAAAATTAATTCAACCGATAAATAGACATGAATTATTTGATTCTTTCGAATTTCAACCAATCTAATAAATCTGACATAAGTCACCAATTATTAGAAAAGCACATCGTATCATTATAGGATGTTGTGAGCTAGCAAATGGGACCAAATAGACCTATATAGTTCAAGCTCCCGATAATTACGAAACCCAATATCCTAGATATACATTTCATAATTATCAACTCTAATGCTACTCCACTAAAAGCTTGGAGCTACACTCTCGAACTACACAGAATTACGAAGCCCGTATAGCTAAGTCTCAATTACATATCATAATGTATTGTATCCTCATAGGATTATCCATAACTGGCTTAAGGACAAGTTCTGTCTTACCTTCTTGATTATTTTTTATCTTACGATCCATTATCTTACCATCGGAAAACTTACCATCCAAAGACAGTATACCATTCAGTTACACCTATGTATCCAAATGGTTGAGCGCTCTAGTTTTTCAATTACAGGATAATGCATATAAGAGGATATCACTACTCCTAAAAAGGAGCTATGGATTTCATATCTATGAATAACAGGTCTACGCTATCAAGAGTCATGCCTACAACGTACCAACATGCATACCACTATTAAGATTGTTGGAAAAATTGTACGCAGCGGAATTCTAAAAATTTTATATCAGAGTATTTTTCTAAGCACAAGTTTGACATCCTATAAGCATAAGTTAACCAGATCTTACTAACCTTGGAATGCTAAATAACTCTCGCAATCTATGAAGAGAAGTAACATACAGAAGAGCCTCAACCAACTGGTCTTCTTTGCTATTCTCTATCCATGACCGGATTGAGTGTGGGCTCACACGTACAGCTCTTCCACTATGTGACTTTCTTTCCAACCAATCGAGAGAACCCAAAGCTAGTGTTCGTGATTTGTGAACAAGAGCTCTCAAGGAGTTTCCAGATTCTCACCAGCAGAGTATCACTCTTAATCTCTCAATTGATCTAAATAACTTATGTGACTTACTCCCTATTTATAGAGGTAGGGTCTAGGGTCAGTCCTTATCAGATTAGGTCTCAAAATTCGAATCAGAATCAAATTCGGATCAATATTTGATAAGATCCACATAAAAACGCGTGATCTTATCCTTCGCTCATAGGCAGGCCGAACAGGCCCCATCGGTAGGCTGAACACGAGGATCGGTAGGCCAAACTGTCAAAAAAATATCTCAACGAATCTTTTATTTTTCACTCGAGATTCTATAGGATAAAGTCTTAGTTTTAATTCAAATAACCTAATAAAAAAGTTATCTGATTAAAACAACTTTATCTAGATTATCTCTAGGAAAATAAACGAATTCCTAATAATTCTACAAGTTTATCTTGATTTAATTTATTCAAAATTAAATCAACCGATAAACAGAGAAAAATTATCCGATCCAAATAATTCAACAAGTTTATCTTGAATTAATTTTATCACAAAATTAATTCAACCGATAAACATACATAAATTATCAGATTCTTCCAAATTTTAACCAATCTAATAAATCTAACATAAGTTACCAATTGGTGGAAAAGCACACCGTATCGTTACTAGATGTTGTGAGCTAGCAAAGGGGACCAAATGGACCTATATAGTTTAAGCTCCCGATAATTATGAAACCCAATATCTCAGATATATATTTCATAATTATCAACTCCAACGCTACTCCACTAAAAGCTTGGAGCTGCACTCTCGAACTCCAAAGAATTACGAAGCCCGTATAGCTAAGTTTTCATGACATATCATAGTGTATCGTATCCCCATATGATTATCCATAATCGGCTTAACGACAAGTTCTGTCTTACCTTCCCGATTATTTTTTATCTTACGTTCCATTATCTCACCATCGAAAAACTTACCATCCAATGACAGTATACCATTCGGTTACACCTATGTATCCAAATGGTTGAGCGCTCCAGTTCCAATTACAGGATAACGTATATAAGAGGATATCACTACTCCTAAAGAGGAGCTATGGATTCCATATATATGAATAACAAGTCTACGCTATCAAGAGTCATGCCTCAAACATGATTAGTTGCACTAGAATTTATGACTGAAATGTCACTAGATTCCTCAACCAAACAAGTTTCTAAATTCAGAAGATCACACCTACCTTCTTTGGAAAGGAAGTCCTTGCAACGCTTCTTTATGTGTCCGACCTTCTCGCAGAAGAAGCACTTAAGCTTCTTCGGGTTCTTCTTCTTCTTTTTCTTGCTCTTGGTGCTAGCAGGAATAGAACACTTCCCGTTCTTGGCCCGTTGTTTCTTTCCATTCCTAGAATTGAGATTGGAACCTGAAGTAACTACCATATTGGCCTCTCCACCTACAGGAGACTCCCTGATCAGCAGTTCGAACTCCTGTAATTGTTTCATTAATTTTGTTAAGGTCATATCTCGCCTATTGCTTAAATTAAAAGTAGCTCTAAATGGAATAAATTCCTTTGATAGGGTCTCAAAGACCATAGTCATCAGAGTTTCAACATCGATGTCGGCTCCATTGGTTTGAGCCTCAGCGAGATAACCCATGACCAACATCATGTGCTCCTTTACAGATGCCCCGGTCTTTGCTTACAGTTCAAGAGTTTTCGAAGCGCCCCTTGCCGCTTTGTTATAGCCTGGCCTCCAAACATGTCTTCAAGATTATCCAAGATCTGCTTCGCAGTCTCATAATCCTGATGTTGAGCCTGCAGCACATTATTCATGCTAGCCATAACATAGCAGCGGGCTTGATCATTTGCATCTTTCCAGCAATCGTATGCTTGGAATTGCTCATTAGTGGAATCTCTCGCAGGCTCGGGAGGACAAGGGGTTGTCAGGACAAATCTCAGTTTCTCAAAGGAGATGACAATATCCAGGTTCCATTTCCAATCATTATAATTCTCTCCAGTCAATAGGTTTTTGTCAAGTATAGAAGATAAAGCGGTTTTAGACATTTTTAATCTACAATAAAGAATCATATACCAAATATAAGCAAACATACAATAATAATTTAGTAAGATAACACAATCATGTCAAAACATACAAATGTGTTTATGTGTTAAAACCTTGAAAATATCACAACCTTACAATGATGATTTCCAACTTAGAATTCAACAAGCTCCTAGGGGAGTCATGCCAAATTCAATCAGGAACACAGATCCCCTCTTGATTAATATATGCCATCCAGGACCCGTATGATCTGTCATATATTAATAATCGTTTCTTTGGCCATTAATTTTATTAACAGAGCTCCTACGGGGGGTTAATAATAAAATTAATGTGAGTATATAACCATCGTTTCAATATTTTATCCATGATTTATTAATCACCACCTAGGGGTGTGCAATCATAAATCATGCTAAAATACCTTATCCTCTGAGAGATCCAATCTGGTACATGATAGAAATCCCTTCCTAAGAGTTGGGACCACTATGTTCTTCCTATGGACCAACGATGGAGGCTGTAGGTCCTCTCTTCGAAAACCTTCTCTCACTCAATCTTTTGAAATCAAGGTTTTATTTTAAAAATATGGACGAACAATTTTAATATGAGCGGCACTCCCTGTTCTATATGACATATTATCAATATACATGGCAAATCATATTATAATTTAGACAAGCAAAGCAATCAAGCAAAGCTATAAGCAAAATAATAACCGTAATATTATGGTTCCACCTTAGAGAATAGAAATCAAAGATTACAAGAGAATAATCGAAACATATTATCGATTCTTCATTATTGAATTCTCAGGTTGTATCTCTCATCATGTAATGTCCATCTTTGAGTCTTCAATCCCGTATGAATCAAATATTTCATATTTTCGGTCATATCCAGATTTAATGTCTCTCAGAATTGTCCCAAAAATAAAATTAAAACTACAACTTTTTCTAGAAAAATTTTCAGCTCTCTACCATCAAGTCGATCTAGGTGATCGGCCAGCCGATTCATGACAGATCGGCCTGCCATTAGAGCCACCTGATTTTTGCCCCGCTATCGGCCTACCAAACCTTACGTTCGGCCTGTCGATCTGTGACCATCGGCCTGCCGAACTGAAAGGTTTGGCATGCCAAACGAGCAGAAATCACTCGTTCTAGAAAATATAATTTTTTAATACAATTCATCAATTTTATTTTTAACAATTCAAAAACATAAAATTAGAGACCTAGGAAATACCTTGGAGCGTCATCATCTATCTTCTAGATCTGCCTTCCAGATCTGCCTTCTAGATCCTTCTTCTCCGAATAATTATTTAATTACAAAATTCTTACAAATTTTAAAAAATAATAATTCCTAGATAGAGATGATAGTCTGCCATCTAATTATATGAAAAACCTAGATACACATTCTAACCTCTAAGGAACCATAACCTGTATAAATTAATTAATTAATAAATAATTCAACAACCATTTAATCAACCAAAATTAATTAATGAACATTCACCACATAATGCATGACAACATAAAATTATATAGAAACCTAGAGTGCTAACTCTCTATAAAATTAAATTCAAGCATAAGAGAGATTAAGATCACAAAATTTATATATATAGTATGATCACAAACTCGTAAATTTATGTAAAAACCTGTCTTTGATACCAATTGTTGGAAAAATAGTATGCAGCGGAATTTTAAAAATTTTATATCAGAGTATTTTTCAAAACATAAGTTTGATATCCTATATGCATAAATTAACCAGATCTTACTAACCTTTGAATGCCGAAGAACTCGCACAATCTGTGAAGAGAAGTAACGTTCTAGAAGAGCCTCAACCAACTGGTCTTCTTTGCTATTCTCTATCCACGATTGGACTGAGTGTGGGCTCACACATACAGCTTTTCTTCAGGTGACTCTCCTTCCAACCAATTGAGAGAACCCAAAGCTAGTGTTTGTGATTTGTGAACAAGAGCTCTCAGGGAGTTTTAGATTCTCACCAGTAGAGTATCTTTCTTAATCTCTCAATTGATCGAAATAACTTATGTGACTTATTCGCTATTTATAGAGGTTAGGTCTAGGGTCAGTCCTTATCAGATTAGGTCTCAAAAATTCAAATCAGATTCAAATTCAGATCAATATATGATAAAATCCGCGTGAAAACGCGTAATCTTTTTTTTTTCGCACATCGGCAGGCTGATTTGCTTAATCGGCAGGCTGAACTTGCCCCATCGGCAAGCCGAACATGAGGATTGGCATGCCGAACTATCGAAAAAAATATCTCAGCGAATCTTTTATTTTTCACCCGAGATTCTATAGGATAAAGTCTCAAATAACCTAATAGAGAAGTTATCTAATTAAAACAACTTTATCTAGATAATCTCTAGGCAAATAAATAAATTCTTAATAATTCTACAAGTTTATCTTGATTTAATTTATTCAAAATTAAATCAAGTGATAAACAGACAAGAATTATCCGATCACAATAATTCAACAAGTTTATCTTGAATTAATTTTATCACAAAATTAATTCAACCAATAAATAGACATGAATTATTTGATTTTTCTCAATTTCAACCAATATAATAAATCTGACATAAGTCACCGATTATTAGAAAAGCACGCCATATCGTTACAGGATGATGTGAGCTAGCAAAGGAGACCAAATAGACCTATATAGTTTAAGCTCTAGATAATTATGAAACCCAATATCCCATATATACATTTCATAATTATCAACTCTAACGCTACTCCTCTAAAAGCTTGGAGCTACACTCTCGAACTACATAGAATTACAAAGCCCGTATAGCTAAGTTTCCATGACATATTATAGTGTGTCGTATCCCCATAGGATTATCCATAACAAGCTTAAGGAAAAGTTTTGCCTTACTTTTTCGATTATTTTTTATCTTATGTTCTATTATCTCACCATCAAAAAACTTACCATCCAAAGACAATATCGGTTACACCTATGTATCTAAATGGTTTAGTGCTCCAGTTTTTCAATTATAGGATAACGCATATAAGAGGATATTACTACTCCTAAAGAGGAGCTATGGATTCTATAAATATGAATAATAGGTCTATGCTATCAAGTGTCATGCCTCTAATGTATCGGCATGCATACTACTATTAAGATGTAGGTGTCACCCTTTGGTACATCAAAAGACACAAGTCAAGACAACGGACCCACTATTCATCTTAGGATTAAGATACAATACAAATGATTGTTGAAAGTGAATCGATTTGCCGAGACAGAATTATTAATCCAAATCAATTCACTTTATGTCCCGATCTAGCATATCGTCACCTTTGACAATGTGCCAACATTTCTATTCATAGAGTCCACCTCCGATGGTCAAGACAAACCATCTCCCAATAGGTATATAGACAACATAACAATCTTTACATGAATAAAGCACCCAACTTTATTCCCTCAATTGTGGATCTTATAATTTAGACCGTCACCTTAAGAATCGTGTCTTCCGCATAATCTGTTCATCATATGCCCAATTTTTAAAGGTTTAGACCGACAGTCTCAGACTTTTGTTTGCTTAACATACATTCAACAAGTATGAACGTAAAGAGGACAAGATTTGGTATATAAATAATGAATAAATTCTTTATTAATAAAAATGTCTCCAAAAACTTATTACATTTTTACTCTTTAGGGCATACATGTCTAACTCGAACTCCAATCACCGGCAGGCCGCTCGAGGCTCTGCAAGACAGGGTTTAAAAATTGCTAAGTTCGGCAGGCCGATGTAGTGTTATCGACAGGCCAAACTTTTGCATCGACAAACTGACCAGTAATGATCAGCAGGCCGAACTGCTAAAAAAATAATATGCATTTGAAACTAGTAGCAATATTTCAATTGTGGAAGACAAAAGATAATACTATATAATCTGTAAGAGTCATAGTTCAAATCATATAAATTCAAACAAATATACTCAGATAGTCAACATACTTAGAAAACAAATCATAGACATTAACTATAAAATTTTCCTCAGCGTTCTTCCGTTTTCAACCCATCCTGCATAGCCCACACGTCTTTCCTTGCCCTCCACCTATTCCATTATCTTCTTACCCTTATCTGCAACATGATATAAAACTGATTAAGCTAAAGCTTGGTAAGTACATTTTATGTCTCACAACGTAAAATCACTTTATGATTATCATCATCATATGCATCGTCATAATAGTGCACTAAGCACAATTTTATAAAGAACATATCTTTCATTACATTATATATTTTAAAAACTTTGTTCATTTTATCTTAAGGGCCCAAGTGTTGCATCATATCTTTCATTACATTATATATTTTAAAAACTTTGTTCATTTTATCTTAAGGGCCCAAGTGTTGCATCATAATCATCATTTTTTTTTGGGCGCGCCGTCATGAGAGGAGAAGGGTAGCTAATCCTAAACCAATCATGACATCACAACATAAACATAACATAATATGGGTATGCAACACTTATTTAGGTAATACATATATACTTATATATATATACATACTTATATGCTTTGAAAGACATCATCATTGAAACATGCATAAACTTTACACATCAAACTTTCATAACAAATCATCATTAGAAACCATCATAAAACCTTAATGAACATATATTTTCATACTTTTGTAATTCACATCATGTTGCAGGTGAGAATGTACTTACCTGTGTAGCTTACTTAACTTTAATTGAATTGTAGGTGACGTCACCGTAGTCTCGATGTGCTCGTTTCTTAGTGTGTTCATGTCATACATTCATTTAAAATACATAATAAAAATTAATATTAATTTTCATGAAATCATATAATCATTTAACAACTCATAACCTCTTCCAATACCATAATATGGCACACATACATTCATCTCTTGAAAACATTAATTGTTAATATGTTTCATTAACCTTAAAACATTAAAACAAAACTATCAACACAAAAGTTTCCTGACCTCTACGAATTCATAGCTCAATAACTTAAAATTTACACTAAATTTGAGCACCAAACTTGGCAGGGACAAGTTGACATATAAACATAATATCATGATTTTTCATTGGTCATAAAAATTTCATTTGATAACTTAAATAGGTCACATAACTTACACTTCCAAAACTGCTAGCAATAACAAAACAGTGAGCAGTCCATACTTGCATTCTTATAATAAATAATCTATATCCTAAAATAATTCCATAAAAATACTACATATAATAGACATAAAATTACAATATAACAAAAAAAATTACCTTCAAATGAATTCCAAACAGTCCAAAACATGCATGGAAAACAGTAACAAAACAACTTCCATCATATTAACCAGTGAGTTTCATGCAATTATCAAAATCCAATAAATTAAATAAAATTACTATGACCCTAAAATTCATATGACAACCTATTAACATATAGCAACAAAAGCACAAGAAATTTCATCACCATTTAAATTCATCTAACCATAAAAAGGTCACCCAACACAAGTCTAAATAATCCATTGATAAAGCAGTCTCATAACCTAGTCTTAATTAAAATTCAATAACACATAAAATATTTATCAAATCATCATGAGACTCTCTAGTTCAATGCTTAATATATATATTTGAATATATTTGCCAAATTTCATGCAAAATAACATTTATTTGTATTATGAACAAAACTTAGATTCTTGTGCAACACAACCAATCAGCAACAATTTTTTATGAGTAGTAGAGAGAAGAAAATTTATATCTTAACGTTGAAAAATCCAATGAATGTGAAATTTGGAGGAACATCACATAACACATACATGAATAACATATTAAAATTTCAGAGCAAACGAAAATTTCTAGAAAAAGTTATAGTAGTCGAATTACAAGGGAACATTACATTTCAGAAACACCGAGGTCGAGTTCTTACCTTAAAATAAATTCTTCCCAATCTTTTTCTTGAATTCGCCCAATATTTCTTTCAATTCTTTGCGGAAAAAAAATTAAGGAAGAGGAAAGGGAAGAAAACTTGGAGAAGGAGAGAGAAAAGAGAGAGTGTTTCTGAGAGAATTTTTTAGAGAGAGGAAAAAAGACTGATAGAGATAGTTTAAGGTTTACGTGAAAATGCAAGTAACGTAAAAGAGAAATCTCATCTTCTCTATAATTATCAAAAATTTCTAACTAGAATTTAGGGCAACTCGTATGAGAATGGAGAGAGATAGGGGAAAGTCAACAAATTAAGCTCCACTTACCATATTTTAATTTCTAAAAATTGGAAACCATATCAAATAATTCAAATCATCATTAAAGTCAAACCTTCCATTACCAAAATTAAAGAGAAATGCCAAAATATGCTAATCAATCACAATTAATCATCCAATTATATCCAATCACAAATGTCAAAATTTTGGGATTTTTACTGATTGCTCGTTAGTTGACTTCGGCCTGCCGACTGCTCAATTTGGCCTACCGAAGTCATGATCTCCGGCATGTCGATTAAGTTTGTCGGCCTGCGGTTCCATGAGGTACAATTCGGCCTACCGAACTGGAAGGGTCGTCCTGCCAAACTGCCATAAACATAACAAACATAAAATTTTAATTAAATAATTATTAAGCATGCAACGTAAATGACATGAACATCTTGAACACATTAATTTTACATGACCGTCACCTACCATAATACTCAAAAATAAAACAGTCAATAACATTACATCATATATCAATAAGGAAATTACTAATGTCGTTATTCATGTGACATAATCCGTTACATGAAATTTTGACAGGTGTTACAGAAAATGCATATTTCTTGAGGTTAAATATTATTATTTTGCATTAACATTTCTCATTAAATCTTCTAATTAATAGCATTTTTATGTTAATTGGTATTTTTGTGTCTTAGTATGTAAATATGTCTAATAATATATTTTTAGTGAGTTTTTATGTGTAATAATATCTTTAGTAATTTTTAGAGTCATTTTAGTCTTTTAAATGTGTTTAGTTATAAATAATTAAAACTGTAAAAATAGCGTTGTGTGATTTTATTTTTGAGTTTTAAAGTATTTATAAATAAATTTTTAGTTTGTAAATATGTTTAATAATTTTTTAGCAATTTCTAGAAATATTTACAAGTCCTAAAAATTATATCTGTGTCAAACCAAAAAAGGTTAGAATTTTAGATGTTTGTAATTATTTGTGTATTTTAAAGTAAAATAAATATTTTTAAAATTATTGTAAACATTATGTTTGTAAAATAATTAATTATGTTTCAATTTTCTATCTCTTGATTTGAAATCATGTGGAAAAACGAAGCAAAACGGCACCAAAATAGACAAAATTGGACAACAAATGCCTTAAAAACATCAAAAGATTCAAATTTGCCTAGTGGACTCCACATGGCACGCTGCAATTGGCGCTTGCGTTACACGCGCCGACAAGGGGCATCAACCGCTAGAGCCAGGCCCACCTGTCGAACAAATCTTGGGTAGGCGTGGATCCCGTGTAGCTATATCTACGTGCGTGTGTCTTCAAGGCTGTGCGATCTACTTATCTTAACCAATCCAACGGTCGTAGATTCGACCCCATTTGGCTTACTTAGGCCCTTTTTCTTGGCCTTTCTCAGCTGTTCGATCGCGCAATAACACGAAAGCAAGCCATTTTGAAGCCTCCAACCGCTGCATTTTCGGGAATCAAAAGCCCAAATTTGCATGCCAACAAAGGGAATCTCGTGTGAAATTATTGAAGGAAAAATGTGTTTAAAAAATGCAATTGAACCAAAATTTGTCAAAGAATTAAATAGTAAAATAACAATTAAAAATTATGAACATTATATTTTAATGGCCTATAGATACCAGGCCCTAGCAATTCACAACCCTCCTCTTTTCTTTCTTTAGGTAACTAGTTCAGCAGTCTCTTCTTTTAGGAGGAGATGCTACTAAAGCGCTCCTCCGATCTTATTAAAAATAATAAAATAATGCTTAAATTAGCATAAAAGTCTAATAAGACAAAGAGATGATCTTGTATGTATAGTACTTTGGTATGGTTTTAAACTCTGTACCTAAGTTGTAATGATATTTTTATGGAATAAATTATATTTTTCATGTTTTTAATAATTATTATTAATGTTGTTATGCTGCCTATTTTTGTATAAATTCAATCATGCTTTTTTTATATAATTTAATTATGTTGCATAATTAATATTAATAATAATGAAAACATGTTTAATTTTATGGAATATCTTTTTACTGTAATATGACTTATTATATTGTTGATTTCAGATATTTCATAAGACGAGGTGCTGCCGAAATTAATGCAAAAATTTATGCCATTTGAATAAAATAATTTTGATTTGTCATTATCTTTTCTATTTCAAAATTATGTTAATTATAATCGTAGTGACAACGGTTATAATTTTCATAATTAGTGCACTAAATCATTAGTGAAAGATGATTATTTTTGCTACTTTTATAGAAAAACCCTTACTACACTATAGCTTACTATATTGTCGCTTTATGTTTACTTATAAAATTAGTAAAAATACTTGTAATTAATGAGAAAGGATAGAATAAATCAAATACTTTAGATAATTATTTAGAGCTAAAATTCCATATTAATTATGAAATATGCAAGGAAATATCAAAACTTCACTGTTTTAATTTTATGTTTTAGAATCTTATTTAAAATTGTTAAAAAAATAATTGTTTTCTTTAAAATCTTGTTAAAATCACCATTGCCTTTTCAACCATTAAATTGTCAATCTTTTAAATTCCCACATTCCTGTGGATACGACAACCTTTCTATGTTATAAATGTCTACATTTAAAGAATCATTTTGGGCGATACAATCACAAATTTGGTGCCGTTGTTGAGGATGTGTCATTACTTTGTTGGATTGTTGAATTGAGCGGGAAACCAAGGACGTACTCTGTCCTTATCTTGAAATAGTGTAAATATTGTTATTTTAGTTTTTAGTTTAATTATTTAGTTAAATAAGCTACTATTCATGTCAGGTTATTATTCACATCACTATTCACACATTGTTAACTATTTATAAAAAATAAAAAGTATACATCTAAAAAATAAAAAATATATTTTTTCTTTTCAATTATAGTTTGTATAATATTGTTGTTTGTTTGTTTTAGGTTTAGACTTGGTCTCGAACTTAGAAATACAATTTTCATAAAACTTTAGGGTTATATTTTTCATAAAATAAATTATGGTCTTGTGAAGAATATTCTTTAAGGAAGTTATGTCTG
The DNA here is from genome assembly GCA_025403435.1 of Artocarpus heterophyllus. Lineage (NCBI taxonomy): Eukaryota > Viridiplantae > Streptophyta > Magnoliopsida > Rosales > Moraceae > Artocarpus > Artocarpus heterophyllus. The sequence continues at coordinate 335,851 of JAJQZP010000161.1, forward strand.
AAGGCTGGTATTGATTCGAAAAACATTTCCCATAACTAGTTAAATTTAGAGATTCTCCCAACACCAACTATTCCAAGAATGCTTTTTTGACTAGGAGGTTAGTTTTTAAAGAGCATTCACCTCACCAATCTTTCATGGGAACATCCTTAAAACATATAATTCTCATGATCTATAAAATACATGAGGCGGATGCTTTTCATCCACTACTTTATTCTCCCCAAATAAAGAAAAGCTTAACATCTCATCTTTCCCTTGTAAATTAAAAATTAAAAAGACAAAAAAAAAATCAAAACTAAAAAAATAGAAAAATTAAAAAAAGGAGAAACACTTTGGGTTAATGCTTCGACATAGAGACAAACTAGGTGAATTTGCTGAACCTCCTAACTTAGGAAACCCTAGTGAAAAATTATCGAACTCTTCTCCTCATTCTCCAATTCTTTCAAATCCATTTACAATGGCAAATCTTGATGAGAATCCTCAAAGAATTTTGATGAAAGATGACATGCACTGACCCACTTTAACTCCTTTATGTATTGTGTTTCCATCAAATCTTCCATAACAGGATTTAAAGCTAGGCATGATTCAACTTTTGCCAACATTTTTTGGATTAGAAAGCAAAAATCCTTATGTTCATATTCGTGAATTTGAGGAAGTTGTCACCACTATCCATAACCACCCTGACATTGCTGATTCCATTAAATTAAAATTCTCTCATTTCTTTCTAAAAGATAAAACCAAAAGCTGGCTTTATTTTTTAAGACCTTAATCCATTGAATCATGGGATGCCATGACATCTGCTTTCTTTCATAACTATTATCCATATCAAAAGACTAGCTATCTCAAGAAACAAATTTTGACTTTTTCCTAGAACAATCATGAAAATTTCTATTAAGCTTGGGAAAGGTTCAAAAATTTGTTAAGTTAATGTCCTTACTGTGGTTATGAGAATTGACGTCTTGTCAGCTTCTTCTTCTACAAAAGACTCATACGTCATGATCGTCAATATCTAAAAGTGATGTGCAATGGAAAATTCTTACATAAGGATCCTCAAGAAGCCAAGGTATTTCTTGAGGAATTTGCTAAGAAAGTTCATTTGTAGGTCGAATTAGTTATTTTTCATAGTACAAATAACTCTCGATCAACTAGAAGTCATCAATTGAAGGAAAAGGATAACTACAACCTTAGGGTTCAAGTTGAAAATCTCACAAGGGAATTAGAAATCCTCAAAGCAAAAAAAGAGAAAAGATGTTAGGCTACCATAAAAACTGAACTACAAGGAAAAAAATTTTGTGAATGGAAGGATTGAACGACCATTGGACTATCATGCTTATCAAGAAACGATAAGAGAATATGAGGAACAATGTAATAGCTTAGGGACAGATCATAAGCCTTATACTCCTTATCCCTAAACTCTCAATCCTGATGGAAGAAACAATTTAAATTTTGACGGGAGGAATTCAAATCAAGTGCAATCATTTAAAAATCAACGAGAAAATGTATCAAAGAGAATACAATGCTCCTCAACATAATTCACACCCATTAAGTAAATCTCTTGAAGAAATATTGCAAGCATTTATTGAGGTACAAAGCAAGTCAAATTAGAAAGTTGAAGCTGCTATCACACAAATGACAAAAGAAGTCTTGAAATTGACTAAAAAAGGTTCATCCCAAACTCAAAACATGATACAAACCTCTAACACTGAAGAAAACAATGATGAAGAGTTTAGTCATGTTGTCACTTGTAGTGGTAAATCATTAGAAAATTCATCAACGAGAGTGGTGAAGAAGCTATTTCACAAAGAAAAGAAGAAGAAGTGAATAAGTTTACAGTAAAAGCTCTTTTCCCCCAAGCTCTTCATTCCACTAAAAAGGTACCAGAAAATTGTGAACAAATTTTGGAACACTTGAAGCAAGTTCAGATCAACCTTCCTTTGTTACAAATAATCAAACAAGTGCTAGCTCAGGCCAAAGTGATGAAAGACCTATGCACTGTGAAAAAGAAGCACAATCTCACAACGACTACATTTTTAATTGAGCAAGTAAGTACGATTCTTGAGCAAGGAAAATCGATCAAGTACAAAGATCCCAGATGTCTCATAATCATTTGTCGCATAGGAACCCATGAAATCACTCAAGCTTTGTTAGATTTAGGAGCGAGCATTAATCTCATGCGTTATTCTATTTACTTGCAACTAGGACTTGAAGAGATTAAGCTAACATCTGTGGTCTTGTATTTTGTAGACTGATCCATCAAGGAACCACAGGGATAATTGATGATGTTTTGTTGCAAGTTGATAAGTTCTATTACCCCGTAGATTTTCTCATTTTAAATACTCAATGTGAGGTGGAAATAGAACCGAAAATTCCTATCATCCTTAGAAGACATGGCTAATGCTCTCATTAACTATAGAAATGGTCTCATGTAAATCTCTTTTAGAAACATGACTCTCGAAGTGAATATTTCCATCTTGGGAAGTAATTTCAAAGCAATGATGAGTGTTTTTACACTGAAACCATTGACAAGGCTACTTAGAAAGAATTTCTAATGAGAACCATTTTGCTTAGATAAATATTCCAAAGTTCTGGTCTTGAAAATCCTGGTCTTATTTCTGATATTTCCAAACATTCACTAGACAAAGGAACAAAGTTTTGGCAACCATTTATTGAAAAGTTGTTTCCAAAAAGGAGAAAAGCCAAAACCATCCATTGAAGAGATCCCGAAAGTTAAGTTAGCCCAACTTCCTAAAGGATTGAAACATGCATTCTTGGTAGCTGATGATTCTTTTCCTGTCATCAGTTGATCCAAACTTGATGAATCACAAAAGCAACGGTTAATCAACATGTTGCGTGATTATAAAAATACACTGGGTTGGACAATAGCTAATATCAAGGGCACTAGTCCTTTGATTTGCTCTCATCATATTCAATTGGGATAAAGTGCTAATCCAAGAAGAGACCCTAAAAAAGACTGAACCCAATAATGAAAGAAGTTGTGAAGAATGAAGTGTTGAAATTGTTAAATACGGGTATCATTTACCCCATTGCAGATAGTAAATGGGTTAGTCCAACTCAAGTTGTACCTAAAAAGTCTAGTGTAACTGTAATAAAGAATGAAAGAAGGAGATCTTGTTTCTATAAAAGTTGTCACTGGATGGTGAATGTGCATTGATTATCAAAAGTTAAGCGCCGCCACTCATAAAGACCATTTCCCACTCCTATTCATTGATCAAATCTTAGAACGTGTGGCTAGTTATCCTTTTTATTGCTTTCTCGATAGATATTTATGATACTATCAAAAATAGATAACATTAAAAGATTAGGAAAAGACCACGTTTGCATGTCTTTTTGGTACTTATGTTTTCCGGTGTATGCCATTCGAACTTTATAACGGTCCAACTATGTTTCAAAGATACATGATGAGCATTTTAGTGACACGATTGAAAAGATTATGGGAGTTTTTATGGATGATTTGACTATCTTTGTTGATTCATTTAACACTTATCTACTTAACTTAGAAGCCATTTTGAAAAGATGTGAAGAAAAAGGCCTTGTTTTAAATTGGGGAAAATGACATTTTATAGTTCCATCTAGCATAGTTTTAGGATACATTGTCTCTAAAAGAGGAATTAAAGCTTATCTACTTAATATTGAACTTATTTCGAATATGGCCACTCTAAAGACTATTAGAGATGTTTTACCTTTTCTTAGACACGCTAGATTCTACCAAAGGTTCATTCAAAATTTTTAGCCATATAAGACCATTGTGTAATCTCCTGTTGAAAGATATAGTGTTCGAAAAGATGAAAGAATGTGAATAATCTTTCTAAACACTAATATCTAAGCTGACCTCTACACCTATCATGCAATGCCCTAATTAGAGTTTACATTTGAAATTATGTGTAATGCAAGCAGTTACATTGTAGGAGTTGCTTTAGGTCAACGAAGGAAAGGAAAACTTTTTGTAGCGTACTATGCAAGTAGAACTTTGAACAGTGCTCAAATGAATTACTCAACCACTAAAAAATAATTGCTTGCTGTAGTATTTGCTCTTGACAAGTTTCGTTCATACTTGATCGGTTCACCCATCACTATTTTCACTATCATTCAGCCTTTGAATATCCCTTTTCTAAAAAGGATGCTAAGGCCCAACTTATTAGGTGGATCCTTCTTCTGCAAGTGTTTGATTTGACTATTAAGGATAAGAAAGGAGGTGAGAATGTGGTAGCTGACCATTTATCTCGTTTGGAATTCAATGATTCTATCGATGGCCCACTAATTCATGATGAATTTCCTGATAAATATCTATTCTCTGTTACGAAGTTACCTTGGTATGCGGACATTGTCCATTACTTGGTAGCTAGAGAAATTCCATCTGCTTAAAGTTTGCAAAACAAAAGAAAGTTTTTGGTTGGCGTGCATAACTTTTACTGGGATAACCCTTACCTTTTCAAATACTATCATGATCAAGTCATGAGACGTTGCATTCTTGAAGATGAAGTGTGTGGTGTCTTAAAATTATGTTATACTAATGCATGTGGTAGTCCTTTTTCTACAAAGAAGACTGCTGAAAAGATTCTCTAGTGTGGTCTTTATTGGCCCATTTTCTTCAAAGACACTTATCACTAATGTCGTTTTTGTGAAAATTGTTAAAAATTAGGTACTCTATCTCGTCACCATATGACGCCTTTAAACCAAATTATAGCAATAGAAACATTTGGTTGCTAAGGAATAGACTTTATGGGACCTTTTCCACTTTCTTCTCTATAACTATACATCCTTCTTGCTGTAGAGCATGTTTCAAAATGGGCTAAAACCATAATATGCTGTACCAATGATAACAAAAATGATATAAAGTTTTTTAGAGTAAACATGTTATTTAAGTATGGAACACCACGCGATATAATCAGCAATCAAGGCATACATTTTTGCAACCGTTCTTTTAAAGCTTTAATGCGAAAGTATGATGTATTTATAAAGTTTTGATCGCCTATCATCCCCAGACAAATAGACAAGTTGAGTTAGCAAATAGAAAGATCAAATAATTCTTAGAAAAAAAAGTGAATCTAGGTCGAAAAGATTAGTCTTCACATTTTCAAGACGCACTCTGGGCATACTATACATCTTACAAGGCTCCCTTAGGAATGTCACCCTATAGGTTCGTCTTTGGAAAAGCCTGTCATTTACACGTAGAACATGAACTTAAAGATTATTGGGTTCTTAAAGCTCTTAACTTTGATCTTAGTACTGCAAGTATTGAATGGAAACATCAACTTTCTGAACTTAAGGAATTAAGGAATGATGCTTATGACAATTCATAGAATTACAAAGCAAAATAAAAGCATTTCATAACAACTAGATCCTGAGGAAGAACTTTGAGCCAAATCAACGAGTTCATCTTTATGAATCCTGTCTCCACCTTCATCCTGGTAAGTTGAAATCATGATGGGCTGGTCGATATATTGTGAAATAGGTTTTCTCAAATGGTGTTGTTGAATTGAAGATCCATCCGATGGAAGAATGCTTAGAGTAAATAGCCAAAGACTGAAAACCTATGTAGAATGGATAATTGAGCCCGAAGAAGTCACTCTTGTGGCTCCTGTTTACAAATCCTGAATAGTTTTTTGTTACTCTTTTTTGTAAATATTTATTTTTGATCTTTGTTTTCATATTTTTTTGGCTTAATTTTATGTTCATTAAATTTTTAGAAAAAAAAATCCCTCGAAAGTTGAAAATAAATTTCAAAGTTAATTCTTTCATAATGGCAGGATATAATCAATTGTAATTAGTAAATACTTTGTATTTGCAGCCTCTTAAGACATATTCTAAAGAATCTATTATGATTTTTGACTTTCGAAAAAGAAACTAAAATAAAAATAAATCAAGTCTTGGGAATCTGACTTTAAAAGACCCAGTTTGTATTTATTATTATGTGTTTATTTTAGTTTGTTTAGTTTGGTTTGTTAAGTTTGTTATAGATCGCCTCTGTAGCTGTGCTAATTTAGGTAATATTTTTGCTACTCTCACTATTCTTTTTATACATTGAGGATAATATACAATTTAGGTTCAAGGGAGCACGGTTGTGCATTACTACTATGCTATTTTTTTTAATTTTTGCCCAACTTGTTATGTTTTGGCTCTAGATTTTTTGTTGTTGTGTAAAATTTTTGTGTCTTTTTTGTAGTTTTGTTAGTTGATTTTTTTTTAAAAAAATGTTTTGTAAATATTAGTTTCTTAGTATTTAATGGGTTATTATTGTGTTTTAATTTCTAAATTTCATATTAATGTAATATCATTTTTCTTTTTTTTTGTATTGTCTAACTTTATGGACTCTTAAAGCTTCGATTTTATTTAACATTTTTATATGTTCATTTTTCAAAGTGCTTGAAAGCAAATTTCTTCACACACACACATTGTAATGCTTAATTGTGGTGGTAAGTCAAAGCTATGAATATTTAAGTTTTGTTATTTTGTGAAGATGAACAATTAAAGGTAGTAAAATCTTCCAAATTAATTAACTAATTAATTAAAAAAAAGAAATAAAAGGAGTGTAAATAAATAAAGTGTGTAATTATGTAAATTAATGAATAAAAGTTGGATAAGTTTGGTTTCTTTGCCTCTTTAACCCGAGTAAGTAAGTTCTAAGGAGTGCTCAACACCTAGTACCTTAGGCGAATTGGTCTGGGCATTACTAACTCAAAGCTCGCTAAATGGGTTATGGAGAAAGCTTAAGGGAACCAAATATTGCACTATCTACAGCTATTGTAAAGTTTATTTATTTTTTATATTTTTGCTCTTTAGTGGTTCTAAATAAATAAATAAATTGGAAATGTTGCTGCCTGCATGAGTAATTTCAATCAAAATATTATAACAATTTTATTCTTAGTTTCTGATGAAACTTTATATTATTATTTTCTTTTTGCACTAAGTTTGGCTTATTTATGTTTTGTTACATAGCATATAAATTGTTAAAATAAAATTTTTGTTTTGCTAGTCTATTTAGCTAGGTTAGTCAAATTAGAGCTAAATGGTTTGCATTGTATGGATTTTCAGTATATTATTTCAAAATTCTATCGCTTTAATTGCTAGGAACTAACCATAAGCAGGTTGAGGGGTGTAATGAGATTGTAAAAATACACATTTCTTGAGATTAAATATCATTATTTTGCATTAACATTTCTCATTAAATCCTTTAATAATTAGCATTTTTTGTTAATTGGTATATTTGTGTCTTAGTGTGTAAATATGTCTAATAATATGTTTTTAGTGTTTTTCATGTTTAATAATATTTTTGGTAATTTTTAGAATATTTCGGTGTGTTAAATATATGTTTAGTTTGTAAATAACTAAAACCATAAAAATAATGTTGTGTTATTTTATTTTTAAGTCTTAAAGTATTTGTCAATAAGTTTTTAGTTTGAAAATATGTTTTATAATATTTTCAGTAATTTCTAAAAATATTTTTGAGTCTTAAAAATTATATTTGTATCAAACCAAAAGAGGCTAAAATTTTAGAAGTTTGTAATTATTTTTGTGTGTTTTAATATAAAACAAAAACTTTAAAATTATTGTAAATATTATGTTTGTAAATAATTAATTTTGTTTCAATTTTTAATATTATGTTTGTAAAATAATTAATTTTGTTTCAATTTTTATCTCTAGATTTAAAATTTGATAGAAAAACGGATCAAAATGGCACCAAAATGAGGAAAATCAGACAACAAATGCCTCAAAAACATCAAAAGATTCGAATTTGCCTAGTGCAGTCCACGTGGCACGCTGCGATTGGCACATGCAACAAGAGGCGCGTCAACTGCCAGAGCCAAGCCCACTTGTCGAACAAATCTTGGGCAGCTGTGGATCCCATACAGCTGTTTCCACGTGTGCGTGTCTTCAAGGTTATGTGATCTGCTTACTTTGATCGATCCAACAGTAGTAGATTTGGCCCCATGTGGCTTACTTGGGTCCATTTTTCTTGGTTTTTCTCAGCTGCTTGGTCACGTGGTTAACGCCCGAGATCAAACCATTTTGAAGCCTCCAGCCACCACATCTTAGGGAATCAAAAGCCCAAATTTGCATACCAACAAAAAGAATTTCATGTGAAATTTTGAAGGAAAAATGTGTTAAAAAAATGCAACTGAACCAAATTTTGTCAAATAATTAAATACTAAAATAATAATTAAAAATTATGAACGTTATATTTTAGTGGCCTATAAATACCAAGCTTCACAGCCCGGTTTCTAGCAATTCACAACCTCCTTTCTCTCTTTAGCTAACTAGCTCTGCAATCTCTTCTTTTAGGAGGAGATGCTACTAAGTACTCCTCCGACCCTATTAAAAATAATAAAATAATACATAAATTAGTATAGAGAGTTTGATGAGGAAGAGAGATAATCTTATATATATAGTACTGTAGTATGGTTTTAAATTCCAATTTGTGTTGTAATGTTATATTTTTATCAAATAAATATATTTTTCATGTTTTTACTAATTATTGTTAATGTTGTTATGCTGTCAATTTTTATATAAATTCAGTCATGTTTTCTTTATGTAATTTAATTATGTTGCATAATTAATATTAATAATAATAAAATAATACTTAAATTTATGGAATATCTTTTACTGCAATATGACTTATTATATTATCGACTTTAGATATTTCATAAGATGAGGTGATGCCAAAATTAGCACAAAAATTTATTCCTTTTAAATATAATAATTTTGATTTGTTATTATTATTTTTTATTTCAAAATTAGGTTAAGTATAATTGTAGTGACATCGGTTATAATTTTGTAATTAATACACCAAAAATCATTAATGAGAGATGATTATTTTGCTATTTTTTATAAGAAAACCCTTATTGTATTATAGCTTGCTATATTGTAGCTTTATGTTGACTTGTAAAATTAGTAAAAATGCTTCCAATTAATAAGACAAGATAGAATAAATCAAATGCTTTAGATAATTATTTAGAGTAAAAATTTTATATCAATTACAAAACGTGTATGTTAGACATGTATGCCCTAAGGAGTAAAAATGTAATATATTTTTGGAGACATTTTTATCAATAAATAATTTATTTATTATTTATATACCAAATTTTGTTCTCTTTATGTTCATATTTGTTGAATGTATATTAAGTAAACAATAGTCTGCGACTGTCAATCTAAACCTTTTAAGAATTGAGCATATGATGGATAGATTATACAGAAGACACAATTCTTAAGGTGACAGCCTAAATCATAAGATCTACAATCAAGGGAATAAAGTTGGGCGCTTTATTCATGTAAAGATTGTTATATTGTCTACATCCCTTATGGGAGATGGTTTGTCTTGACCATCGGAGGTGGACTCCGTGAATAAAAATATTAGCACATTGTCATAAGTGACAATGTGTTGGATCGAGACATAAAGTGAATTGATTTGGATTAATAATTCTGTCTCGGTAAATCAATTCACTTTAGACAATCATTTGTATTGCACCTTAATCTTGAGATGAACTATGGCTCGTTGTCTGGACTTATGTTTTTTGATATACCAAAGAGTGAAATCCACATCTTAATAATGGTACGCATGCTGGTATGTTGAAGGTATGACTCTTGATAGCGTAGACCTGTTATTCATAGATATGGAATCCATAGCTCCTCTTTAAGAGTAGTGATATCCTCTTGTATGTGTTATCCTGTAATTGGAAAACTAGAGTGCTCAACCATTTGGATACATAGGTATAACCAAATGGTATACTGTCTTATAGATGGTAAGTTTTTCAATAGTGAGATAATAGAACGTAAGATAAAAATAACTGGAAAGGTAAGACAAAAATTGTCCTTAAGCCGATTATGGATAATCATATGGGGATACGATACATTATGATATGTCATGGAGACTTAGCTATACGAGCTTCATAATTCTATATAGTTCGAGAGTGTAGCTCCAAGCTTTTAATGGAGTAGCGTTGGAGTTGATAATTGTGAAATGTATATTTGGGATGTTGGGTTTCATAATTATTGGGAGCTTGAACTATATAGGTCCATTTAGTCCCCTTTGTTAGCTCACAAAAATCCTGTAACAATACGACATGCTTTTCTAATAATTAGTGACTTATGTCAGATTTATCAGATTGACTGAAATTCAGTAAAATCAGATAATTCATATTTATTTTTCGGTTGAATTAATTTTGTGATAAAATTAATTCAAGATAAACTTGTTGAATTATCAAGATCAGATAATATATGTCTGTTTATCAGTTGGATTAATTTTGAATTAATTCAAGATAAACTTGTTGAATTATCATGAATATTTATTTTCCTAGAGATTATTTAAATATGACTGTTTTAATCAGATAACTACTCTATTGGGTTATTTGAATTAAAATTGAGGCTCTATCCCAAGAATCTTGGGTGGGAAATAAAGATTTGCAAGGATCTTTTATTGAAGGTTTGGCATGCCGATCTTTAAGTTCGGCCTACCGATGATGGAGGTTTGGCATGCCAATTTGCCGATTAGGCCTACCAACTAAGCGATAAAAAGATCACGCGTTTGTATGCAGATTTTATCAAACATTGATTCTAATTCGAATTTTTAAGACCTTATCTGATAAGGACTGAATCATGGGCCCAACCTCTATAAAAAAGGAGTGAGTCTCTTTATTATTTAGATCAGTTGAGAGATTAACAGTGAGACTTTGCCGGTGAAACTCTAGAAACTCCTTGAGAGCTCTTGTTCATAAATCACGAACACTAGTTTTGGGTTCTCTTAACTGGTTGGAAGGAGAGTCACTTAGTGGAAAAGCTGAATGACGTGAGCCCACACTCACTCATATCATGGATAGAGAATAGCAAAGAAGACCAGTTGGTTGAGACTCTTCTAAAACGTTACTTCTCTTCACTGATTGTGGAAGCTTTTTGGTACCCAAAAGGTTAATAAAATCTAGTTAATTTATGCATATAGCATGTCAAATTTGTGTTTTAAAAAATACTCTGATATAAAAAATTTTAAAATTCTGCCACATATTATTTTCTAACAATTGGTATCAGAGCCATAGTTTTTATGTAAATTTATGAGTTTGTAATCGTGGTATATGTGTAAATTATGTGATCTTGGTTTCTCATATGCTTGAATTTAATTTTATAGAGAGTTGGCACTCTAGGTTTCTATATAATTTTATGTGTTGTCATGGATTATATGATGAATGTTTATTAATTAATTATGGTTGATTAAATTATTAATTAATTAATTTATACCGGTTATGGTTCCTTAGAGGTTAGAATATATATATATATATAAGTTTTTCGTGTAATTAGATGGCGGACTATCATCTCCGTCTAGGAATTACTATTTAATTTTAAATTTGTAAAAGTTTTATAATTAAATAATCATTCAAAGAAGACAAATTTAGAAGGCAGATCTAGAAAATGGATGACGGCGCTCCTAGGTATTTCTTGAGTCTCTAATTTTGTGTTTTTGAATTGTTGAAAATAAAATTGATAAATTGCATTAAAAACTATATTTTTGGAGAGGGGTGATCTCTGCTTGGTTGGCATGCCGAACTCTCCAGTTCGGTAGGCTGATGGTCGTAGGATCGGTAGGCCAAACTACGGGTTCAGCAGGTCATCTACGGGGCAGAAATATGGTGGCTCTAGCGACAGGCCAAACCGTCATGACCGATAGGCCGACCTAAAAAGATCGACAGGCTGGAGGGTTATGACCGACAGACCGAGCATACAGATCGACTTGTCGACAGAGTGATGGAATTTTTTCGAAAAGGTGTAGTTTTTGATGCAGTGTTAATTTTAATTTTGGGACAATTCTGAGAAGCTGTAACGTCCCGAAATTTATTTAATATTAATGTAATGTAAATGATGAATTAGTGTGCCATAATTAAAGTTTTAACTTTAATTAGATTATTTGGTTGGATTTTTAGTTTTTGGTTGTTTTGTTAAATTGATGTGTTCAAAAGATTTCTTATTGATTTAAAATGATGTTTTGAGTTTTAAAACACAACAATTTGTAAAATGCTAAAAATACTCTGTTTTACAAAACCGTGGGCGGCACATGGTTTTCGCACAGTAAAACCGCCCACCGATTTTCTCTATTTATTTCTCTCTTCTCTCTCTCTCTCCTCATTCACGAGTTCTCTCTCTCTCTCTTCTCTCTCTCGGCAGTCTCTCTCTCTCTCTAATTTCTTCACAAATTTTGATTTCCATTCGAATCCAAGCTTTGGAACAGCGAGGAGGAAGCTCGGGGACGTGATTCGGCGACCGAGAACGCGGATTGAAGCTTCGATTCGAGGTTAGATTCGAAATTTCTAAACTTTTTACAAAATTTTCGATTTTGTGTGTTTTTGAAATCTAAGTTTGTTTTAGCTTAGAAAACCGTGGATTTGTGTTAAATGAACTTAGAACAACTAGAATCTAAACCTAGATTGAAGAAAAACGGATTGGATTCAAGATTTTCATTTTTCTCCTCTTTTTCTCATTTTCAGATTTTTGAGGATTTTGAGTTTAAATGTTGTTTAAATGATTCCAAACATGTTCTAGAATGTTTTTCTATCAATTATAGTTGTTTTTCATGCCTGGGATATGAGAAAAACAGGTTAGAAACAAGATTTGAATTTTGGGGATCGAGAAACCCGTGGCTGGGATTTCTGGATCTTCCCAGTTCGGCAGGCCGAAGTTCATGTTCGGCAGGCCGGAGTGATGATCGGCAGGCCGCTGTTCTTCCGACCGGTAGGCCGAATCTGGGGAAATGTTCGGCAGGCCGAACTTTGCTTCCGGCAGGCCGAACTGTACAGTTCGGCAGGCCGAAGCAGGGCGTCCGGCAGGCCGACCGAGGCATGGAAAATTTTGTGATTTTTACCCGTTTTCACTGTTTTGAACCCTGATTTAAATCCCAACCTTATATGATGATTTTAATGATACAAATGGCACACTAGGACATCATGAAATGATTTAGTAACATAGGATGTTTCGAACTAGATATTGATTGATTTAGTTGGTATCTAGGATTGTTCGTGGTTCCGTGGAGCTAACGTATAGCGGACCGGGATTACGGTGTGGGGTACCGGCACGAGTACTGAGGTAGGACTTCTATCCTATTTCTTTGGTAGCCTGGTTTTGAAATGATTTGGCTTTGAAAATGATTTCTATCAAAATGTTTTCAACGGTTGTTTGAAAATGATTTTATCGGTTATATTTTTATATACCGTGACATGAAATGAATTTCATAATGAATGTAATTGACAACACTCGGTAAATGGGTTTTGAATGATAATGATAATAACCACATGGGCATGATGCCATATCAGAGATCGGGTCGTGATCGACCTTGGGGGCAGGTCCCGAAACCCAGCTGGGCCACTACGGTGGTGATTTCATGGTTTGCCTAGGTAAAAGTAAACTGGTGTTTTGATTTGACGAGTAAACTGTTCTGTGTCAGAATGGTTCTACTCAATTTATTTATTTATTTATTCAAGTTTCCTTTCTGTATAACTCCTGATAATGTTATGTTTCTTTGCATTAAATTATTTTATAAAAACTTAGTCCTACTGAGCCTTTCGCTCACGTTTTATCTGTTTTAAATTCCCCCCCCTTCTAGGTGGTTTCCCATTTAGGTTTGGAGAAGATTCTTCGGACCGAACTCAGGAGCAATAGGAGAATTTATTTACATTCTGTACTTATTAAACAAGGCATGTAAGACTTAACTTTATTTGTACTTGGACTGTAATTGTATTTATGATATTGTCAGAACCATGTGTGTGCACAAGTTGTGGGTTGTGGAACCCATATTCGCGATTTTTATTCAATTATTGTTATTTGTTTAACGATTTTAAATTCTTTATCAAATGTGGTGGAAAAATCTCTTTAATTCTTGCTTAATTGGATTTTTAAACCCTTGATTTCAATTAAACTCTCCTCTAATTAACCTAAATATTCCGCCACGTCACCTCCCGTACTCCGGGGCGTGACAGAATGGTATCAGAGCTCAAGGTTATGAACCTTGGGAATTGTGCACACATAGGTTTGACAATGAAATACCTCTGACAGTCCAAATTTTGTTTTCAGAAGTGAGAGAATGGCACCTAGACGTCGTTCGACAGCTGACGCCGAGTTCGGAAATGATGAGGGCCTGATGAGGTCTATGATTACGGCTTTCCGACAGATGGCAGCCAGGACTAGACCGGAAGACTCCAGTGTTGGTAGTCGGCATGCTTTCTTTAAGGAATTTCGGCGGGCGTCTATTCCGACTTTTCATGGCAATGGGGATCCGCAATTAGCTGAATATTGGTTAGATTCAATCTTAAAGCATCTAGATACCCTTGGTGTGCCTGAGGAGTATCGAGTGGAATTCGCGGCGTATAAGCTCGAGGGTGGCGCTAACACCTGGTGGAAACAAACTAAGCGTCTGGAGCGCGGTGGCGATATCGGTTGGGACAAGTTCGAGGATCTGTTCTATGATCGGTATTTTCCGCAGGGATATAGAGATCAGAAGGCAGCTGAGTTTTATAGATTGCAGCAGGGTGATATGTCAGTTCGGGAGTATGAGGCAAAGTTTAGCGAGTTGGCTAGGTTTGCTCCATCAGCTGTGGCATCGGAGCGCTAGAAATGCATCAAGTTTCAGGAAGGACTCAAGGCTCCTATTCGGTGGCAGTTGGTTGCTCTACGGCTTAGGAGTTTCGGAGAGCTTGTGTCATCGGCGATTTCCGTGGAGAATGATTACGTGCAGTATTGCGAGGATCGAGCCAAGGCTTCAGGAGGACCGCAGAGGAGTGGCAGGAAGAGCACCAGTAGTCGTCCAGCTCCAGGGAAAGGCAAGCAAGGCGGTGCGACCAGTGGCAGTAGCAGTTCATCTGGCAGCGGGCGCAACAATCCCTACAGCTTTCATTGTCATTTCTGTCAGCAGCCCGGACACATCAAGAGGAATTGCCCAATCAGGAGTGCTCGTCTTGGATCGCAGACCGGGGAGGATGCCAGTCGTCAGTCTCAGCCTCAGCCTCAGACCCTACCTCCGCCTCCGCAGTACCCGCAGTTGCAGTATCCGCAGTTTTCTCCTCAGCAATTCTCATATCCGGCACGGGGGCAGCAGCCGCAGTATTTTCAGCGCAGTGTTCCTCAGTATAGAGCTCCGAGTACAGGTAGTGTGCAGTCATCTCCATCTCAGCAGTATCGGCCGAGTAATCCAGGACCCAGCAATATCGGTAGAGGAAAAGGGAAAGCGCCAGTGCAGGTTCATGCAATGGCATCTGGAGGGTCAGATTCTCAGATTGGTAACGCGGTTGTCGATGGTATGGTTTTGGTTTCTAGATCTCTAGCTCGCGTTTTATTTGATACCGGTGCCTCTCATTCTCTCATTTCGAGTTCCTTTGTACATGCCTTGGGATTAGAAGTAGAAGAGTTTAATGAACCCCTAGTTATAACTTCTCCCTTGGGGCGGGTGTGTGTGAATTGTATGTGTAAATCATGTAAAATAAAGATTGGGGATGAGATTTTGAAAAGTGATTTGATTATACTCCCCATGAGTTCCTATGATGTGATTTTAGGGATGGACTGGTTGTCCAGGTATAGTGCAGTTGTGGACTGCCAACTTAGAAAGGTGACCCTAGTGTCTGATAGTGGGACGGTAATCACTTACCAGGGTGGTGGTGATTGGCTAATGAGTGAGCGTCTCATGAAGTCATGTCTAGGAGGGCGAAGGAATCTAGATTGTTTTGCTTTTCTTGCCAATCTAGATTGCGAGCCCTATGTTTCGAGTAGTAGTGTAGCGATTCCGGTGGTTGGTGAGTTCGAGGATGTCTTCCCCGACGAGTTATCAGGGTTACCACCGCATCGGGAAATTGAGTTTGGTATCGAGTTGTTTCCAGGGACATCACCGATTTCTATGGCACCTTATCGGATGGCGCCGGCAGAAATGAAGGAATTGAGGAAGCAACTTCAGGAGCTTGCTGATAAAGGATATATTCGGAATAGCACATCTTCGTGGGGAGCACCAGTTTTGTTCGCTAAGAAGCACGATGGGACTCTCAGGTTATGTGTGGATTATCGGCAGTTGAATCGTGTTACGGTGAAGAATAAGTATCCTTTGCCTAGGATTGATGAGCTATTTGATCAGTTGGGAGGTTCGCGATACTTCTCGAAGATTGATTTGCGGTCAGGTTATCATCAGCTCAGAATCAAGGAAGAGGATATTCCCAAGACAGCTTTTAGGACTCGGTATGGGCACTTCGAGTTTCTGGTTATGTCTTTCGGGTTGACGAATGCTCCAGCAGCTTTTATGGATTTGATGAACAGGATATTTAGGCCGTATCTGGATCAGTTTGTGATCGTGTTCATCGATGATATTCTTGTGTATTCTAAGACATGGGAGGAGCATGAGCAGCATCTTCGGATCGTGCTTCAGACTCTGCGTGAGCACCAGTTGTATGCTAAAAGGGAAAAGTGTGATTTCTGGTTGACTGAGGTCAAATTTCTGGGTCATGTCATCTCGGAGCATGGTATTTCAGTTGATCCGTCCAAGATTGAAGCTATATTGGAGTGGGAACGACCAAGGAATGTAGCGGAGATTCGCAGCTTCTTAGGTCTTGCTGGATATTACAGGAAATTTGTAAAGGACTTTTCGAAGATTGCAGCTCCGTTGACGAGGTTGATCAGGAAAAACGTCAGGTTTGAGTGGGATGAAGACTGTGAGTCTGCTTTTCAGGAATTGAAGAACCGATTGACTTCAGCTCCAGTATTAGTTATTCCTAGTAGTGACGAGCCGTATGAGGTTTATGCTGATGCTTCAGGGCGCGGACTTGGATGCGTGTTGATGCAGCATGGACGTGTGGTTGCGTACGGATCGAGACAGCTACGACCTCACGAGCGGAATTATCCTACTCACGATTTAGAGCTTGCAGCGGTGATCTACGCGCTGAAGATTTGGAGATGTTACTTGTATGGAGCATCGTTTCAGGTCTTCTCCGATCATAAGAGTTTGAGGCATTTGTTCACTCAGAGGGATCTCAATCTGAGGCAGCGCAGATGGGTGGAGTACATGGAGGATTATGATTTCGCGTTGCAGTATCATCCCGGGAAAGCTAATGTGGTAGCGGACGCGCTTAGCAGAAAGTCTTCAGGGATTCTCGCTTGTTTGATTTTTGAGGACTGGAGCAGGGATGCGACAGTGAGTGAGTATCGGCTACAGTATCATGACGACGGTGATCGAGTTTTGTTGTATCATGTGGAAGCGACTCCAGCTCTTGTTCAGATGGTGAAGCAAGGTCAGTGGTAGGATCGACATTTGCAGGGGATTTGGTCGCGGATTCAGAACGGGGAGCAGTTCGAGGAATGGAGCGTGCATGCAGATGGATCGTTGTACTTCCGGGAGCGTCTTGCAGTTCCAGTTATCGCCGAGGTGACGAAAGCCGTTCTAGATGAAGCTCATAGGTCTCAGTTTGCTATTCATCCGGGGAGCACCAAGATGTATCGTGATTTGAAGAGGCACTATTGGTGGAGAGGCATGAAGAAAGATGTTCGCGAGTACGTGGCAAAGTGTTTGACGTGTCTTCAGGTGAAAGCCGAGCATCAAAAGCCTGCAGGTCAGCTTCAGCCGCTTCCTATTCCAGGGTGGAAATGGGAGCATGTGACGATGGATTTCCTCACAGGTTTGCCGAGGACGGAGCAGCGGCATGATGCAGTTTGGGTTGTGGTCGATAGGTTGACGAAATCAACGCATTTCATTCCGTTTAAGTCGACGTGTTCGAGGAAGATTCTCGGGGAGTTGTATATGCAGAACATTGTGAGGTTGCATGGAGTTCCTTTGTCCATCACCTCTGATCGAGACACCAGGTTTAATGCTAAGTACTGGAGGAGTTTTCAGGAGGCTTTGGGTACGGATTTGAACTTCAGTACGGCGTTTCATCCTCAGACTGATGGGCAGTCTGAGCGGGTTATTCAGGTTCTCGAAGATATATTGCGTGCTTGTGCGTTGGACTTCGGCGGGAATTGGAAGCAATATTTGCATCTGGCGGAGTTCGCGTACAACAACAGTTATCAGGCGAGTATCGGTATGGCACCATTTGAGGCGTTGTATGGGCGGCCGTGTCGATCACCTGTGTGTTGGGCCGAGCCGGAAGATAGAGTTATTCTTGGGCAGGATGAGATTCGTGACAGCAACGAGAAAGTCGCGGTGATTCGGGATCAGTTGAGAGCAGCTCAGAGTCGGCAGAAGAGCTACGCGGATAGGAGACGTAGACCTTTAGAATTCGCGGTTGGAGATTTTGTTCTCTTGAGGGTGTCACCTCGTAAGGGAACTATGCGGTTCGGAGTGAGTGGGAAGCTCGCGCCGAGGTATATTGGGCCGTTCGAGATCACTCAGCGTGTTGGTGTGGTCGCTTATCGGCTTGATCTTCCGCCCGAACTTTCTCATGTGCACGATGTGTTTCATGTGTCTATGCTTAGGAAATGTCCACCTGGGCAGGATAAGATAGTATCGTTTCGCGATGTGCAGGTTCAGGAGGATACGACGTATGAAGAAGTGCCGATTCAGATTATCGACCGGAAAGTGATTAGCTTGCGTCGTCGTGAAATACCGTTGGTAAAGGTCGTGTGGCAGCATCACGGGGTTGATGAAGCCACTTGGGAATTAGAGTCGAGTATGTGGGAATTGTATCCGCATTTGTTTTGTTTTTGAGATGAGTTGTAAATTTCGAGGACAAAATTTCTTTTAGGGGTGGAGAGCTGTAACGTCCCAAAATTTATTTAATATTAATGTAATGTAAATGATGAATTAGTGTGCCATAATTAAAGTTTTAACTTTAATTAGATTATTTGGTTGGATTTTTAGTTTTTGGTTGTTTTGTTAAATTGATGTGTTCAAAAGATTCCTTGTTGATTTAAAATGATGTTTTGAGTTTTAAAACACAACAATTTGTAAAATGTTAAAAATACTCCGTTTTACAAAACCGTGGGCGGCACATGGTTTTCGCACAGTAAAACCGCCCACCGACTTTCTCTATTTATTTCTCTCTTCTCTCTCTCTCTCCTCATTCACGAGTTCTCTCTCTCTCTCTTCTCTCTCTCGGCAGTCTCTCTCTCTCTCTAATTTCTTCACAAATTTTGATTTCCATTCGAATCCAAGCTTCGGAACAGCGAGGAGGAAACTCGGGGACGTGATTCGGCAACCGAGAACGCGGATTGAAGCTTCGATTCGAGGTTAGATTCGAAATTTCTAAACTTTTTACAAAATTTTCGATTTTGTGTGTTTTTGAAATCTAAGTTTGTTTTAGCTTAGAAAACCGTGGATTTGTGTTAAATGAACTTAGAACAACTAGAATCTAAACATAGATTGAAGAAAAACGGATTGGATTCAAGATTTTCATTTTTCTCCTCTTTTTCTCATTTTCGGATTTTTGAGGATTTTGAGTTTAAATGTTGTTTAAATGATTCCAAACATGTTCTAGAATGTTTTTCTATCAATTATAGTTGTTTTTCATGCCTGGGATTTGAGAAAAACAGGTTAGAAACAAGATTTGGATTTTGGGGATCGAGAAACCCGTGGCTGGGATTTCTGGATCTTCCCAGTTCGGCAGGCCGAAGTTCATGTTCGGCAGGCCGGAGTGATGATCGGCAGGCCGGTGTTCTTCCGACCGGCAGGCCGAATCTGGGGAAATGTTCGGCAGGCCGAACTTTGCTTCCGGCAGGCCGAACTGTACAGTTCGGCAGGCCGAAGCAGGGCGTCCGGCAGGCCGACCGAGGCATGGAAAATTTTGTAATTTTTACCCGTTTTCACTGTTTTGAACCCTGATTTAAATCCCAACCTTATAGGATGATTTTAATGATACAAATGGCACACTAGGACATCATGAAATGATTTAGTAACATAGGATGTTTCGAACTAGATATTGATTGATTTAGTTGGTATCTAGGATTGTTCGTGGTTCCGTGGAGCTAACGTATAGCGGACCGGGATTACGGTGTGGGGTACCGGCACGAGTACTGAGGTAGGACTTCTATCCTATTTCTTTGGTAGCCTGGTTTTGAAATGATTTGGCTTTGAAAATGATTTCTATCAAAATGTTTTCAACGGTTGTTTGAAAATGATTTTATCGGTTATATTTTATATACCGTGACATGAAATGAATTTCATAATGAATGTAATTGACAACACTCGGTAAATGGGTTTTGAATGATAATGATAATAACCACATGGGCATGATGCCATATCAGAGATCGGGTCGTGATCGACCTTGGGGGCAGGTCCCGAAACCCAGCTGGGCCACTACGGTGGTGATTTCATGGTTTGCCTAGGTAAAAGTAAACTGGTGTTTTGATTTGACGAGTAAACTGTTCTGTGTCAGAATGGTTCTACTCAATTTATTTATTTATTTATTCAAGTTTCCTTTCTGTATAACTCCTGATAATGTTATGTTTCTTTGCATTAAATTATTTTATAAAAACTTAGTCCTACTGAGCCTTTCGCTCACGTTTTATCTGTTTTAAATTCCCCCCCTTCTAGGTGGTTTCCCATTTAGGTTTGGAGAAGATTCTTCGGACCGAACTCAGGAGCAATAGGAGAATTTATTTACATTCTGTATTTATTAAACAAGGCATGTAAGACTTAACTTTATTTGTACTTGGACTGTAATTGTATTTATGATATTGTCAGAACCATGTGTGTGCACAAGTTGTGGGTTGTGGAACCCATATTCGCGGTTTTTATTCAATTATTGTTATTTGCTTAACGATTTTAAATTCTTTATCAAATGTGGTGGAAAAATCTCTTTAATTCTTGCTTAATTGGATTTTTAAACCCTTAATTTCAATTAAACTCTCCTTTAATTAATCTAAATATTCCGCCACGTCACCTCCCGTACTCCGGGGCGTGACAGAAACATTAAAATTTGGATATGACCAGAAATATGGAGTATTCCATCTATGCGGGATTAAAGACTTGAAGATAGGCATTACATGAAGAATGATACAGCTTGAGGATTCAAGGATGAAGAATCAATAATATGTTTCGATTATTCTCTTACAATCTTTATTTTCTATTCTCTAGGGTGGAACCATAATATTATGGTTATTTAGTATTATTTTGCTTCTAGCTTTGCTTATCTGCATTATAATATGATTTGCCATATGTATTGATCACATGTCGTATAGAATAGGGAGTGCTGCTCTTTTAAAATTGTTCATGCATGTTTTTAAAATAAAACCTTGATTTCAATAGATTTAGCGATAGAAGGTTATCGAAGAGAGGACCTAAGGCCTCCATCATTGGTCCATAGGTAGGATATGGTGGTTCTGACCCCTACGAAGGAACTTCATCATGTACCGGGTTGGATCTCCAAGAGGATAAGGTATTTTAGCATGCTTTATGATTGCACACCCTTAGGTGGTGATTATAAATCATGGATAAAACATTGAAACGATGGTTATACACTCATGTTAATTTTATTATTTACCTCCCCTAGGAGCACTGTTTATAAAATTAATGGCCAAAGAAATGATTATTAATATATGCTGGATCATACGGGTCTTAGATGGCATATATTAATCAGGATAGGATCCGTGTTCCTGATTGAATTTGGCATGACTCCCCTAGGAGTTTGTTGAATTCTGAGTTTGGAATTATCGTTGTAAGGTTGTGATATTTTCAAGGTTTTGACACATAAACACATTTGTATGTTTATACATGATTGTGTTATCTTACTAAATTATTTTGCTATGTTTGCTTATATTTGGTATATGATTCTTTATTGTAGATTAAAAATGTCTAAAAACATTTTATCATTGATACTTGATAAAAACCAATTAACTAGAGAGAATTATAACGATTGAAAATGAAACCTGAATATCATCCTCTCCTTTGAGAAACTAAAATTTGGTCTGACAACCTCTTGTCCTCCCGAGCCTATAGGAAATTCCACCAACGATCAAATCCAAGCATATGATTGTTGGAAAAATACAAATTATCAGGCCCACTACTATGTTATAGCCAGCATGAATAACGTGCTGCAGGCTCAACATGAGGATTATGAGACTGCTAAGTAAATCTTGGATAATCTAGAAGACATGTTTGGAGGCTAGGCCCTACCAAAGTGGCAAGGGGCGCTTTGGAAACTTCTTAACTATAAGCAGAGGCCAGGGACATTTGTAAAGGAGCACATGATATTGGTCATGGGTTACCTCGCTGAGGCTCAAACCAATAGAGCTGACATCGATGTTGAAACTCATATGACTATGGTCTTTGAGACTCTGTCTAAGGAATTTATCCCATTTAGAGCAACATTTAATCAGAGCAATAGGCAGGATATGACTTAATAAAGTTGATGAAACAGTTATAGGAGTTCGAACTACTGATCAAGGAATCTCTTGCAGGTGGTGAGGCTAATTTGGCAGCCACTTCTGGTTCCAATCCCAACCCTGGGAATGGAAAGAAACAACAGGCCAAGAACGGGAAGTCTTCTATTCCTGCAAATAACAAGAGCAAGAAGAGAATGAAGAAGAACGTGAAGAAGCTTAAGTTCTTTTTCTGCGGGAAGGTCAGGCACATCAAGAAGAATTGCAAGGACTTCCTTTCCCAAGGAGGTAGATGTGACTTCTGCATTTAGAAATTTGTTTGTTTGAGGAATCTAGCGACATTTGGGTCATAGATTATGGTGCAACTAATCATGTTTGTGTTTCTATGTAGGGGTTTAAAAAAATAAGAAGTCTACTTCATGAAGACTTCACGCTTCAAATGGGCGATGGATCTTTGGTCTTAGCTGAAGCAGTGGGAGACGTTCATCTGTATTTTGATAATTATAGGAATTTAATTTTGCGAGATTATTTTTATGTTCCTAAATTTAAGAGGAATTTAATTTATGTAGCTTGTTTATTTAAAGAATCCTATTTGGTTTCTTTTAATATTAAAGTGGTGATTTGTAAAAATAAATCTTTTATCTGTTTTAGATGGATGCAAAATAATCTATATTTTATCAAACCTAAGATGGACTTACTGCTAAATACTGAGATGAATAATAATAACTTTAAAAGACTTAAAACTTCTCACTCTAATAAGACTTATCTTTGGCATTTGTGTCTTGGCCATATTAACCTAAATAGGATTCAAACATTGGTAAATGATGGACCTTTAAGTCACTTAAAGGTGGAATCTATAACTCAATGTGAATCTTGTTTGGAGGGTAAAATGACAAAAGACCATTCGGGTCTAAAGGTAATAAGGCCAAAGGGGTTTTAGAACTTATGCATAGTGATGTTTACGGACTGATGAACATCTAGGCATGAGGAGGTAAACTTACTTCGTCACTTTTATTGACGATTGCTCAAGGTATGGGTATGTGTACCTGATGCACCACAAAAGCAAAACTTATAACAAGTTCAGGGAGTTTTGAGTTGAAGTGGAAAAGCAATTGGATAGACCCATAAAGGCACTTCGATCTGATCGAAGTGGAGAATACCTTTCTGATGAGTTCTGGTGACGCTTATTAGAGAATGAGATTTTATCCCATTTGATTGCACCAGGCACTCTGCAGCAGAATGGTATAGCTGAGAGAAGAAATATGACTTTTTTGGATATGGTTAGGTCCATGATGAGTTATTCATCATTGCCTTTATCCTTTTGGGGATATACACTACAAACTGTATGTTAAATAATGTGCCTTCAAAATCGGTCCCTAAAACTCCTAACGAATTGTGGATGGGTAAGAAGACATCCTTAAACCATATTCGCATATAGAGATGTCTGGCTCTTGTCCTGTTTAAGGATGCGAATAAGTTAGAAGCATGTTTGAAAGTTTGCGTGATTGTAGGATATCCAAAAGGGACTAAATGGGTTATTTTTATAACCCAAAGGAAAATAAAGTCATGGTTTCAACTCATGCAACTTTCCTTGAGGAGAGTTACATGGATGACTTTAAGCCTCGAAGCAAAGTGGTGATTAAGGAGTTAAAGAGTGATCCAATCACTCCGGGGGTTCCGAATGAAACCGTTCCAATCAATGTAGAAAAACCAAACGAACCTGAACAAAAACCTAAGGGGCTACGGCGTAGTGAGAGGATCGGGCGTTAACCTAAGAGGTATATGTTCAATGGTGAGGCTTTCTTGGCTGAACCGGATGAACATGACAGGGATCCTTATACTTATGTAGAGCCTATGGAGGACGTTGATTCGAAACTCTAAACAGAGGCCATGAACATAGAGATGAAGTCTATGGAGACTAATCGGGTCTGGGAGCTTGTGGATCTTCCCGAAGGGGTAAAACCCATAGGGTGTAAATGGATTTACAAGAGGAAAAGAGGAGTAGATGGAAAGGTCGAAACCTTTAAGGCTAGACTGGTAGCTAAGGGATACATGCAAAAGGAATGAATCGATTACGAGAAAACCTTTTTACCTGTAGCCATGCTTAAGTCCATTCGGATTCTCTTGTCCATAGCTGCTGCTCTCGATTACGAAATTTGGCAGATGGATGTCAAGATGACTTTTCTAAATGGCTATCTTAATGAGTCCATTTATATGGAACAACCAGATGAGTTCAAGGTTAAGGGTCAAGAGGGTAAGGCTTGTAAGCTGCTAAAGTCAATATATATACTTAAGCAATCTTCCTATTCTTGGAACATAAGGTTTGATCAGGTGATCAAGACTTATGGGTTCTCACAAAATGTGGATGAACCATGTATTTACAAACACATTAAGGATGGAAAGGTAGTTTTTCTACTGCTCTATGTAGATAACATTCTGCTAATTGGCAATGACGTTGGGGCATTGTCATTGGTCAAATTATAGTTGACCAAGTAGTTTGATATGAAGGACTTGGGTGAAGCTAATTTTGTTCTCGGTATCCAGATTTTTGGGATATGAAGAACAAAATGATAGCTTTGTCACAAGCTAACTACATAGATAAAATTCTCAAGAGGTTTACAATGTAGGATTCTGAGAAAGGTGGACAACTATCAAGGTCTAGAATTACTCTTTCTAAGAAAGACTTTCCAATGTCTGAGGAAGAAAGAGAATACATGAAGAAGATGCCTTAGGCTTCGGTAGTGGGTAGTCTCATTATGCCATGCTTTACACATGACCGGATATTTGTTATGTGGTTGGGATTGTAAGTCGATTTCAGGTGAATCTGGGACCAAACCATTGGGTTGCGGTAAAGCATATTTTCAAGTACCTGAGAAGAACTCAAGGGTATATGCTTGTATATTTGGGTGAGACTTAACTCTTCTAAAATATACTGACTCGGATTTCCAATCTTGTATGGATTCGAGGAGATCGAATTTGAGTTTTGTGTTTACTCTGGGCAGCGGTGCCATTAGTTGGAGAAGTGTGAAGCAAGATTGCATTTCAGATTCAACGATGGAGGCCGAGTATATGACAGCTAGTGACGTTTCAAAAGAAGCAGTGTGGCTCCGCAAGTTCCTTGGGGATCTTGAGGTAGTTCTTGGTATGGAAAATGTAGTATCACTGTATTGTGATAATAGTGCGGCAGTAGCTAATTCTAAGGAACCAAGATTTCACAAGAAGAGTAAACATATTGATTGAAAGTATCACGTGATAAAGGACTTCGTGAGGGCGGGCATGTCACAGTGTGTAAAATTACGTCAGAAGACAATTTAGCTGATCCATTCACGAAGACACTTACTGGGAGAGTCTTTGAACTACATGTGGAAGTTATAGGGATGCGAGATTTGTCATATTTACTCACTTAGTGCAAGTGGGAGATTGTTAGACGTGTATGCCCTAAGGAGTAAAAATGTAATATGCATGTGGAGACCTTTTTATCAATAAAGAATTTATTTATTATTTATATATCAAATTTGTCCTCTTTATGTTCATATTTGTTGAATGTATGTTAAGCAAACAATAGTCTGAGACTATCAGTCTAAACCTTTAAGAATTGGGCATATGATGGACAGATTATGCATAAGACACAATTCTTAAGGTGGCAGTCTAAATCATAAGATCTGCAATCGAGGGAATAAAGTTGGGTGCTTTATTCATGTAAAGATTATTATATTGTCTATATTCCTTATTGGAGATGGTTTGTCTTGACCATCGGATGTGGACTCCGTGAATAGAAACATTGGGACATTGTCATATGTGACGATGTGTTAGATCAGGACATTAAGTTAATTGATTTGGATTAATAATTCTGTCTCAGCAAATCGATTCACTTTAGAAAATCATTTGTATTGTATCTTAATCCTGAGATGAATAGTAGACTCGTTGTCTTGACTTATGTCTTTTGTTGTACCAAAGGGTGACATCCACATGTTAATAATGGTATGCATGCCGGTACGTTGGAGGCATGACTTTTGATAGCGTAGACCTGTTATTCATAGATATGGAATCCATAGCTCCTCTTTAGGAGAAGTGATATCCTCTTATATATGTTATCCTGTAATTGAAAAACTGGAGTACTCAACCATTTAGATACATAGGTATAACCGAATGGTATACTGTCATATGGATGGTAAGTTTTTTGATGGTGAGATAATAGAACGTAAGATAAAAATAACCGAAAAGGTAAGATAGAACTTGTCCTTAAGCCGATTATGAATAATCCTATAGGGATACGATACATTATGATATTTCATGGAAACTTAGCTATACGGACTTTGTAATTTTATATAGTTCGAGAGTGTAGCTCTAAGCTTTTAGTGGAGTAGCGTTGGAGTTGATAATTATGAAATGTATATCTGGGATATTGGGTTTCATAATTATCAGGAGTTTGAACTATATAGATCCATTTGGTCCCCTTTGTTAGCTCACAAAAATCTTGTAACGATACGGCATGCTTTTCCAATAATTAGTGACTTATGTTAGATTTATCAGATTGGCTGAAATTCGATAAAAGCATATAAGTTATATTTGTTTATCGGTTGAATTAATTTTGTGATAAAATTAATTCAAGATAAACTTGTTGAATTTAAGGATCAGATAATTTATGTATGTTTATCAGTTGGATTAATTTTGAATTAATTCAAGATAAACTTGTTGAATTATTAAGAATATTTATTTTCCTAGAGATTATCTAGATATGACTGTTTTAATCAGATGACTTCTCTATTGGGTTATTTGAATTAAAACTGAGGCTCTATCTTAAGAATCTCGGGTGGAAATAAAGATTCGCAAGGATCTTTTATCAAAGGTTTGGTAGGCCGATCTTTAAGTTTGGCCTGCCGATGATGGAGGTTTGGCAGGCCAATCTGTCATTTCGGCCTGCCGACCGAGTGATAAAAAGATTACGTGTTTCCATCTAGATTTTATTAGATATTCATCCTGATTTGATTCTGATTCAAATTTTTGAGACCTTATCTGATAAGGACTGACTCCTGGGCCCAACCTCTATATAAAAGGGAGTGAGTTTCTTTATTATTTAGATTAGTTGAGAGATTAAGGGTGAGACTCTGCCTATGAGACTCTAGAAACTCTCTGAGAGCTCTTGTTCACAAATCACAAACACTAACTTTGGGTTCTCTCAATTGGTTGGAAGGAGAGTCACTTAGTGGAAAAGCTCAATGACGTGAGCCCACACTCACTCCAATCGTGGATAGAGAATACCAAAGAAGACTAGTTCGTTGAGGCTATTCTAGAACGTTACTTCTCTTCACTGATAGTGGAAGCTTTTTGGCACACAAAAGCTTAGTAAGATCTGATTAATTTATGCATATAGCGTGTTAAACTTGTGTTTTGGAAAATACTCTAACATAAAAAATTTTAAAATTTCACTGCGTACTATTTTTCCAACAGTGCAAGGGATTTTTAAAATTTTACCGTTTTAATTTTACGTTTTAAAATCTCATTTAAAATTGTTGAAAATGATTGTTTTCTTTAAAATCATGTTAAAATCCCCTTTTCAATTGTTATATTGTCAATCTTTTAAATTCCTACTTCCTTATGGATGCAATAGCCTTTCTATACTACAAACATTCGTGTTTTAAAAATTATTTTGGGCAACACATACAGGGGATAAAGTGGTAATATTTAAACTTCAAAGGGCAAAGCAATGAAGACCCTAAAGTTTAGGGGCCATTAGTATCAATAACCTTTTTTTAAGAGGTACTCTACTTTCTCTTACCAATGAGGAAGATTTAGGTTATATGTTCTATATTTTCAATCTTCCTTTGTGCCCTTCAATCATACCACATCATTTAAAATTTGGATTAATTACAAAATTCCCTTTGAACTTTGACTTTATAGTATTTTACCTCTTAATCTTTAAAACATAACATCTGTTCCTCTCAAAAATAAAATGCTGACAAAAAAATTGGACAGAAAAAACACTTGTCATAATATTTTACCCAACCATTTGGTGCGCAATTACTGTTTTACCCAACCACCCTATAATTACATATTTTAGAAGATAAATACATTTTTTAATCATTCTTTACATTATATAACCAAAAAAATCATCTGCGTCATATATTCTCCCTCTTACAACCTCTAAACTTTTTTTTTTCTCTTTTGCTGAATCTCAACCTCTGAATTGGGTATGCCTTGTGTCTTCATCCTTTCATTAGTTCAACAAATCACAAATCTTCTACATGAACCAAAACAAAAGAAACTCTACAAATCTATGTTTAGGGCCTTCACTACCCCAAGTGGAATTTCTGATCTTTCCGTCGTGGGTTCTCTTTACTTTATCCAACTATGGCCTTCGTGATGCTCAACAGATCCAAGAGTCTCAACCCAAATGAAATAGGTTTCCGTGGCTCAAATTTTCTACACAATAAGTATTTTTCCAAAATGGGTTTGGTTTGCAAATATAGAATAACATCAAATCAGAAGTTCCAAAGTGCAATGTCTCGGCTTTCAAGGCCTGGTTCACAGCCAATATTTACTCAACACAACAGGGAGGCTTCTTGGTTGTACGAGTTCCTTTCCAACTCCATTGTGTACGACGACATCATAAACCCTCCTGGACATTGGACTGAGGACATGAGGATGGTTCTTTCAATTCTTAAGATTTTAAAATCAATCTTTAGAAAAAATTCTTAAGACTTTTTTGATTTATTTTTAATTAGTATAAATCTTCTTTAAAATGAAAATGCTAAATTAAATTAGGTTAATGATTTTTTTTTATCAAAGCTAATGGGTTTTAGATCATAAAAATTTTATTTTTGTCAAGAGAGAATGACCAAAATAACTACATATTTTGTACGCCAAATTAACCACATGTTGAATTCCATCCAAAATCTTAATGAAAGGGGACTTTTAGTTAACGTTTTTATTTTTTGGGGAGAACGGATATTATGTTTTCAAAATTGAAGGGCAAAGTGTTACAAGGATCATAGTTTTGGGAGAATTTTTGTAATTAATCAAATTTTTTACCTACATGATTAGCGTTGTGGTATTTTAAATGATATGGCATTTTAATTGACGTTGCATAATATTGTTAAGAGAACACAAAAGGGGACATAAAAAGGGGACGTATAAGTCGGTTCCTAATGAGGAATGCTTTTAGTCCATCATGTCTAAGTCGTACAATGGAAAATAGGCAAAGTTCTACTTAGGTAAAATAAGCTCATCCATACCACATTTATCTAAATAACAATTAGAAATTAAAAAAAAAAGGATATCTAAGAAAATAAGGGAAAAAAAAAAAAGGATAGGCTCTACCGACTACTACTATCGATTCATCCTTTAGGCGTGACCCCATCACGACCCCATTGCAATTTACAATGCGATTCTGTCACGATGGAGGTCACAACCCTATCATGATTTCGTCAACGATGAAGACTAGAACTTTGTCGATGAAGGTTGCCATCACCCTTGGGTCAAGATTTGTGGTTGTGATAGAAACCGTTGCGTTCCATCTTCACTCTCGCCAATAGAAGCTCGCTATGAAAAATTTACTGAGTGCATTGTGACCCTCACGAATCTATTGAGGTGGAGATCCGTCGTGTCATTCATGAATCTATAGTGAAGAGGAGTTGTGGGTTACTTTCGGCCATCAATTGCATAACGTTGTACCTTTTTTTGAATTAATTGAGTGATTTTTTTTTTTTTTAACATAGAAACACAATGGATCGAAAATTGACAAGATAATTCGGGAGAAAGCAACAAAAAAAAGTGATGAATAAAAAAAATAAATAACCAGATTATGTATAAGAGAATAGAAGACTGAAAAAGTAGAGGAAAAATAAAGCAAGAAGCAAAGAGAAAAGTACAAATAAAAAAACTAAAGGGGAAACATTTTATCCTTTAAGATCTAATCCATTTGAAAAACATATTGCCTTCCATATATTAAAGGTATTTTAAAGTGTTTCTGAAAAAGGTTAGATACGAAAATTTTCAAAATAAATTATTTCAATGAGGCAGTTAAGGGGGAAAAAAATTATGAGAGGTACATTTGGAAAAAGAAAAAAAAAGAAACATATATATATATATATATATATATATATATATGGGGAAAAGGCAATAATGAAAGAATAAGAAAAGGAAATGAAAAAGACAAAGACAAAGAAAAAAGGGCAAAGGAAAAAAATAAAAAGAAAAAAAATTGAGAAAAACAAAATGTTTCGTCATTTCTTTTCCAGTGGAATCCATTGAAAAAAAATATATATATATATTCCCACATAATATGTAGTAAAAATATAGTTTATCTTTTCGTTGTGTCAATGGTTATGTCTACAATGGTTAATATTTAGTTATATTTGTCTTTTAATTCCAAGAGATTATTATAAGAAATGCATACAAAATTAATAAAGACCATTGCCTGATAGTTAAGGTTTGAAAAATTGACATTTTCACTAATACTTTCACTAAAACTTTTAAATTTTGAAAATATCGATATGAAAATAGAGATGTAGTATATTTTTGCCGAATATCAAGAAATTTCTATAGAAATATTCTAAAATATTGATATTTTCATGAAAATATCGATTTTCATAAAAAGTTATAGCGACTTAGCTTATCGAGCTGTTACATAATTTACTTAAACATGATTTTTTAAAAAACATACTTGAAACTGTTGCGACTTTCGTTACAACATAAATTGATAATCTTTGTTAAGTAAACAATTACTTTCTTAAAACTTTTAAATTATTAGTTCAAAACATTGGAAAACTTCTTTCAAAATAGCAGAAAACAACTATAGTGGTATCCATAGCCCAACCATTGCATATGTCTTACTACAACACCAAACTCATCAACCAGTCTTACTGGTCTGTCTTGTAGAATTACCTATATCATGAAGAAACTTGTGAGCATTAGCTCGTAAGTTCAAATAAATCTCACAAAATGTAAAAACATTATTCATAAAACTTTCTTCTTTAAACCTTTCTCGTAAAACATCTTTCTTGAAACTATTTCTCGTAAAACATTACTCATAAATCATTTTTCACAAAACATTCCTCATAAAATCATTTCTTTAAAAGAAATGTAAGCAATATCATAATACATGATTTTATTTATGCTCAATTTTGAACTTCTTATCATTATTTAATCTTATCTTAATTGAACTATGGGCCCAAATGCATGTATCAAAAGTGTAAAAGGTCATTGTATCACCGAAACCATAACTTAACTTAACATGATGCTCCCCCTTGGATCGGAAAGCTAATACGATACTTTCTTATCTTAACTTGAGGGTTTCTTATCTTAACTTGAGGGTTTAGATTACCAATCTTGTAATCTTAGTGAACATGGTATATGACATAACTTAATGTATAAAATAATAAACATAACAATTACAAATATATTGCAAATCATGATGTGATCTTTAAAACAACAAGCGTAACAAATGCAAACACATTTCAACATAAATGTAGCATTTGAAAATCATTTTCTTCATACCATAGGTGAGGTCTGAAATTTACCTGTTTATTGCTCTAGCGTTTCCAATTTTATCTTTTTCTTTCTCTTAGTCAACTTTTGTGTCATGTTTAAATAACACTTGACTAAAAGAAATTGTCCTTATTTACACTATTAGTTTATTCTTTTTATTGCTTAACTTGTTTGTTCCATAGTCAAATTCCACATCGTACTTTATAGTTTTTCTCTTTGACATGATATGGAACATTTTCCATCTAAAAGTGTTTCACTAATTCAGAGGCTTGGGGTCCATTTTAGAGGTTTAAAAAAATGACGTTTTTACTCTTAACAGGTTTTTCATAAGACATAATTCAAATATTATGTGACTCGACTTCTCATTTTTACTTTACAACTTTCTTACTTACGGGTTACGGAAAAATTCCCTTTAAAGGGCATTTTCCTAAATAGGACATTTCAAGATCCGTTTAAGTCATTTTACAAAAAATGATTGTCTTGCCCTTAACAGAACTTAGAAAATGCTCTAAACCTGTTTAAATCAAAACTTACATTTCATTGCTACTTGTAACATTGTAAAAAACAAAACATCAGTTTTCTTTTTACAAAAAATCTATTTTATTAAAATTTTACGGTTTATCTTGCAATACAAAATTCTTGACGATTTTGACCTTAACATGTTTTTCGTAGAAAATTATAAAATTCTTTTGGGATTTAAAATCTGTGATTGTGCACTTGCTCTCAATAGTATAGAAAACTAGCTTTTTAGTAGAAAAATCCAGTTCCATACAATTTTGCAGTTTTTACCCAAAAGACAAAATCTTGACATTTTTGCCCCCAAGACCAAAAATAATCATCTTACCGAAACATCTAGTTTATTGCAAGGATTAAAAATTTCTAAAGCTCCTTAGTTAAACTCAAATAATTTCAAAATATTTTTCTCATTTTACTATTTTGAAATTTCATAATTAAATCATGTAAAACTCATAACTTAAAATCCGCATAGAATTTTCACTAATCATTCAAAAATTCAGCTAGATCTACAACTTTCATGTTTTAACTTTTTCTAAAATCACTCATCTTGATAGTGTTTTTGGATGGACAAAACCGAAATTAATGTTTTTTGGCTTGTTTCAATTGGAATTTTCACACTTTCATGTTTAGTCTGAAAAATAACTCAGCCCTAAAGTTCGTCAAAAACTCATTTTCTTGAAAACTAGCTAAACTTTGTATTTTGACAAAGTTTAACAATTTGGCTCTTTTTAGTATAAAAACCTATCTTTCATCTGTAACAACCTGTAAAAGGGGAATTGTTAAATTAAATTAAATAAGGTAGTTAAACAGAGTAAATAAACATAAAGTAAATTAATGTAAATTAAATTGCTCAGCCAGAATCTCATCAGCAGTCACTATCACGTGGATGCTTACCACGAAGGTGGATAGGTAATTGAAATGCATATAATAATAATTACAATAATAATAATAATAATAATACAAGACTACTAAAAATTATCATTTATAGTTTAAACTAGGCTATGTAACTGACATAGCTAATGTCAACATTGGGACAGATCAAACAGTACACGTATCATACGACAATTTCAGAGAAAATAACTATTCTACTCATGCTCCTTCTTCTTCAAACTTGGGAGAGGAAAGTTTTAAAACAACAAAATGTGAGTAGAAGGCCCAGTAGGATAATCAATTAAAACAAGTTGTTTAAAACTCACAGTTATAGAGAAAAGACTATTCACAAATCGTACTTACTGAAAATATTTGAATCTCAAGATATCTTAACCAAATCAATAAATACTTACTTGTGAGAACTTGATAAAACACCATTGTACAGGTTTTGAGAATTGAAAAGAATATCAATACATAATAACTTCAAGATCAAAGATAGAAATCATTCCCAAAACCGTTTAAGAATCAAACTTTGGTCAAAACAATTTACAAAAAGGGGCTACCAAAGAAGGGATAAAAAATATCCTACCTCATTTTGAAATTCAATACCATTAGCTCCAGTCAAATTTAACGTAGGCTCCATTAAGGTTCAAAACCTTAACAATTGCATTTAAAGTCAAAAATTTCATTCATCAAATATCATTATGTTAATTTAATTATTAGTGTGCCTTTTTGACTCAAGATAATCATTACACAAAATCATAATCCTTTTTAAAACATTTCTAAATCATTAAGTATTGAAAACTAGGAGTAACAACACCATTTTATGCTGCTCAGTTGGCCTGCTGAACATTTAAGTTCGGCCTGCCTAACTACATATATTTGACCTACCTACTATTTGAATCCAGCCTACTGAATTGTTTGAATCTCGCCTACTAAAACTCAAGTTCGCCTTGCCAAACCGTTGAAATTTTTGAAAAATTCTAGGTTTCGAGCCTCGATCTCTCTGAGCTCAAAGCTCAATTTTAAACCTGTTTTTTTTAAGCCCAGAAAACATGGGAAACAACTCTAAACCTTTTTGAAATAAAATCCCCAAATTTAAACACAATTTCACCTTTGATTTGAAAATTAAAGAAAAATGTAAAAACTTATTTAAATTGATTTTTTCTCAAACAAAGCTTATATTCACTATGAAACAAATTCCATAACTCAAATTGAATATTATTTGAGCTCAAGAAGGTTTGGATTCAACATTCAAGGAAAAATTGAAAAATTGAAAATAAAGCTTAAAGTTTTGAAAAAGAAAGAAAGAAAGAGCTAACCTCAATGGATGTTTTTGAAGAAGATTTTGTGGCTTGAACTTTGATTCCTCGCCCCAAACTAGCGAGAAATTCAAAGAAGAAGAGAGGAAAGAGAGAGCAAGAGAGAGAGAAAAGAGAACGAAAGAGAGAGTGTGTGTAATGAGAAAAATAAAAGGGCACAAGGAAATTTTTTGTAAATATGGGGAAATATGGTGTAAAATGTCATTTGCTATTTTAAAACCAAAAATCAAATTTTTAAATATAACAAATGTAACAAAATTTTAAATGACTGAAATTAACATCAAAATCACACTTGGCATACTTAATAATTAAATTTAACATAACTAATTTTACTTAAAATTAACGGACGTTGCATCATCCTACTAATCTCATAACCATCCATATATCACATAATCTAATCATGCCTTAAAGTCTCTTTTACATGCCATAGTCCATATCTTACATCAAATATTTAATATGCATTAAAAATATAAACTCTAACTTAGTTTCAAGAGCTACAGTTTTACCCAGGCCTTCCAAAGTGTTTGTCCTTTCTTTTCATCACTTGAAAGCTCCAAAATCCATTGATAAAAAATCCATAGTATATCATAAATTTCCAACTCAAAACTTACTATAGGAATAATTAGGTTTTACTAAAGAATTTCTCAGGCTTTTGTTCCTCCTTTTAAATGCTTGAAACTTAGCTAATTCTCCTTAGCATAAACTGTAGCAAACTCCATCAAAAACCCACTTAAAAATTCAAAGAAAACATCCAAACTCATAAGAAAAAGTTTAGATTTTACCTCCAAAACTTTCTTAATATTTCTCTACACCTCTTGTTCTTGCTCCTTTGAATGATTTGAAAGCTTAAAACATCAAAATTTTGAGAGAAAAATGGTAAAGAGGTGGCGGATTTTATGGTGGAAAATATGGGTGTTTTTTCTCATGTTTCATCGAAAAATGGAGACAAAACAATATTATCACTTAGGCCCTTAATCATAAAAAGACTTAGTTAAGGTACTATTTTGCAATTAAAAAAAGCTCCCAACCACTCATCAAATCCAGTTCCACCTTGGGAATATGTGGCCAATTTTCCATCTTAAAGGTATCACTTTGGTACTACATTGTATTTTTCTATATTGTTGGTATATTCCTATACTATTAGAAGCTTCCACAGTATTATTTTCATACTACTTAACTTTATGCAGTATAATATCTATACTGTTTAACTTTATCCAGTATAATTTTTATACTATTTAAATTTATAATGTTTAATTTTTATACTGTATAATTTTTATATTTCCATACAATATTTTTCTTTTACTATATTTCTATCTTAAAATTTCTTGCACCATATTTTGTAACAATTTAGCTTTCTAACTTATTTTCCTTTTTCTCATCAATTATTTCTTACCTTGTTATCATTCTTACTTTGCTTAAGACTATAGCATGATATTAAATCCTAAAAATCCCATGTTTATTCTTATTAAATTTCTCAAACTTAGATTTAAATAATAATTCTTATGAAATTAAATTTGTTCTTAAAATACTTAACAAATTTTTAAGCATAAAATTTAGCTCACAAATTTATACACAAATTACTTAACATAACGCCTAATTATTGCATATATAATGTACTAAAAATTTCATGGTGTCACAAAATAGTATTATATGACAAAATATCATAAAAATTTTACTAAAATTTTAGGGAAACATTGATTAAATATCAATATTTTGGTATTTATCTTTTAATTTATTTTTGAATGTAGTAAAAATTCATGGCTTTTATAATTTATTATTGGAATTTTGTTTTTTAAATTATATAAGAAACTATTCAAACTCCATGTTACTATTTAAACTAAGAATATATTCTAACTTTTAAAATGTTCGGACCTCCTACAAGCTCTTTTTTGGGGGACCTATAAGCTCATTTTAGCATTGATTTTTCTCTTCTTGTACGAAACTTTGAAAGATATATCAGGTAGATTTTTTTTAACTATATTACTCAATTGGTGAATGTATACATATCATTCTATTGTGTCATTATTAAGATTAAATTAGTGAATGTATATGTATCATTTTATTCTATAATGATTACTTCTTATCATGTACATTTATCATGTAGTTAGTATTTTGATTGAGAGTTTTATCTAATTTATTTAAAATTAACTATTTTAGAATTTTTTAAAGCCTCATTTAAAAATAAAAGTTTTAGGATTTATTTTCATATTTTACGTCAATGTCAATTAATATCAATATTTTGATAAAATTTAGGTACTAATTTTCATGGACATCGCGATTTTCATAATTGGATCAATCATGTTGATAAGAAAAATCCACTTTTTTTTTTCTTTCCTATACAAATTCTAACATATAAAATATTAAAACTAAAAAAAAAAAGAACCTAGCTTCACTTTCTTCTCCTCTAATTTTCCTCTTTCCTCTAATATCTCTCACTATTGCTGTCATTTTTCCTCCATCGTCGCACTACTACTAACACCATAGCTCCTATCTTTTTGTGTTGCGTAGTCGTTGAGCACCTTTCCCATGCAACATTGTCGATTGCCTTCCTCATCATCTGTCTCCTTCTAAGCCATAGTTTGTCACTTCTGGTCTCTTTGTTGGATCTCCTCCTTTTGTTGGACCATCCAACCTAAAGCAAATCTTACCTTTTGGTGGTTAGATCTATGTTATTAGTTTTGTAGTTTATTTTTACCTCTATTTGGATTGTGAGAAAGTGTGAGAAAGATATTTTTTGTGTTTTTACATAGTAATTTTTATAGTTATGTGTTTTGTGAATTTTTTCAAAAAATTAGCAAATTTTATACTATAAATTTCTTTAAAAAATAGTTTACTCTAAATTAAGTTGATGATTTAAATCACAAGTTAAACTACTAATGATTTGATATTGAAATTAACCACAATAAGGGTGAAAATGAACTTGTAGCCCCTAGAAATAGTAATGTTCAAAAAAAAAATATATAGAAAAGTGACATAAACCAATTGTCTTCTCTCAAAAGTTGTAATGTAGCCTAATTATCTCATGTAGTTCAGGAGTAAGACACCCCATTAGGGATTTCCATAGATACTCTTATCAACACCTAGTACGGTGTCTTTGGTAATTCCCTCTTTGGACTTTTTACTATATAAAAATAGGAGAAATCTTTTTTTTAACTTAATTTTTAAAATTAAACCTAGAAAATCTTTTGTTTTCAAATATTACAAGAACACACCTTTTTTTTGTTAAAATCTCATAAAGTGCCCACAATGACCCTAACATGAAAAAGAGTTTTTTCCTAAAAAATTCACATATGAAACATTATACAATCAACATATTTCCTTTCTCACTAGGGTCGTAGCATGAGTTTTGGGTGCAAAATGACCAAATAAGCACAATGGAGCTAAGAGTCGGTATCCCAATGTCTAGTAGCCTAGATTTCACCCAGGAAAGGCGCCCCAACATAGATTTGTGGTGCCCTTGTGAGTGTGGCTGAGTTTCACTCTATCTTTTTTAACCTAAAAAGGTTCTAAACTTTTCCCTTTTCATCCCTATATATATAAAACTTTAAAGCATAAGAAAAAAAAAAAGACTTTTCATCAATTTCTTAGTTTTAGGAGTGAAGGGTTGAGAGAGAAGCTCCGGTGGTAGCTCAAGGAGTATCGTCCACGTGGAAGACTCTCTAACGCTATTATCATTCTTCTTCTCATTCTTCCTTTCTTTTCTTTATCTTTTTCTATTTAGTTTTATTTTTGGTTGAGGGTGATTTCAAAACTTTAAACATGGCTATTTGATTGATTGTTAGAATTACTTTTGTTTCTAATTGAGATTGTTTATATTCTACTATAATTATTGTTTATGATTATTTTCTTATTTTATTTAGGTCCGAAACTAAATAGGACTTAAGAAATATTCTATTGCTAGGTTAGAATGCTTGATCTGTAATTGTTTTGATTTTCTAATCATTAGTAGCAAATTGTGGTCAATAATTACAAGAGGCTTTTGTCTGATTGCGATATAGAACATAACCTAGTTTGAATGAACTGAGCTTGTGTATTTATTGCTTAGATCAAGTAATGTTTCTCATCTTAATGCTTCTATTGAATCCAAAAAGCTTGTTTTAGGTTATTTAATGGAAAGTGATTTAATAAAGAGCTTATTTTATCAAACGATACAGTAAGAAAATATTGAGTTAGCAGAGCTTGCTATAATCTACGGTTGATAGTTTCAATAGAGAATTAGGAATAATTTTGTAATTAATTTTATAGTTATTGTTTAGTGGTGGAGAATGATCCTTTAACCGGTTTTATTACATTGTTTTGCCTCATTTAATTTTCTTGTATTTTTATAGTAATTTAGTTAATTTAATTCAAACCTCCATTTGTGTTTAGTTTTATTGTGTTTTAGGTTTTATAGTCAATAACTAATTAACTAGAATCAACCTTCTATGAGAATGACCCATGCTCTTCACTATATTCAATTAAGGATCACATCTTCTTGCTAGGTTTAATTTGGTACTCCTTCTGTAACGTTTCAAATTTTGACTCCCTTACTAAGGCCTACCATTGTCCATTACTTAATTGAAGGAATGATCTTACCTAGATTGTTGTAATGTTAATCACAAAATAGAAACATTTGTGTATTGTAAATACATTAAAATAGATCATGTAAATTTAGTTCTTTAATTAACTTTGTTACAATAAAAGTACTTATTTTATATTACTAGATGACCAATTTACATATAAACCTTAATAATTATAATTGAGAAAAATATTAATTGTAATATTTAAAATATTAGTTGAGGTACGTGCAATACGCGTATTAAGTTATAGTTGCAGCTCTCATAGAATTGATTGTAAAGAAAATGAATGAACATAAGAAACATTTTACTTAGAAATTAAACAAAAAGACTAGAGTCATTTACATTAATAACCTCTAAAGACATATATTTGCTAGAGTTTTCGGAACAAAATTAAAACTTAAAGTTGAAACTTAAACATTATAGCATGTGAGAGCTTTACACTCTATGTGACTGTTAGTGATGTGCCTTAGGCCAATTATGTAATGACCTAATTTTGATTTCGTTCCAATTGCATTTTATTAATAAAGAGGCATTTTCATTATTGTTTTTTATTCTAATTTCATGAATAGTTAATTCTGCCTAAGGTCATCAAGTATGTAACTTGATAGTAAAACTCTTAGGTGAAAATTGAATTATATTCTAAATTATCCCTAGTCGGTCATTATTATTGGGATAATAATGAATGAAGACTAGTATGAAGTTTGACTGATGATTATGTTTTACTAATCATGTGTATGAGATACTAAGTCAACTCATAGATACATATTTGAGAAATGATGTATTGGATCAACCCGCTATGAGAATACTGCATGGATAATTGTCATAAGTGATTCTCATCACAATTGTATTATCCTAGTCCTCTGACCTAAAATCACCATTGTTTCCTAGATGACAAGTTATATATTTTGACACATTCTAATATTATCTTTAACAAGATGATGGAATGGATTGTTGTTGGATATAGAGTGAATCATGTGAGGAGTGTGAGTGATTATGAAGGAACTTGTCCTTCATTTATTTTGAGAAAGATATCTATGGGCCCTTCGATAATTTAGACTGAAGAAAAATGTATGGCCATGCTGGAATGAATTGATAAGGGTTATCAATATCAGCCTACTTAAGATCGAGAAATAATATGATTGAATAGTATAAGGATGACATAAACCATGTCTTATGTTCAATCAAGGTATCTAGTGACAAAAGGACTTTAATACTTATTGTGGATTAGGTTGTGACGAATTATTGCCATTCACATAACTTCGGTAATCATAATGTCTTGCTAGAGGCCACTTATGATTTGTGGGCCAAAAACAGAATTTCAAGCCCACTACCAACGTTATGTAAACCTACAGGGCCGCACACTTAGAATAGACCAAAAATGAATTTTGGGTTTACTGTGTCTAGGTTTAATGAACGTAATAATGTCTAGATTTGATGTACTAGATATGTCTAGGTTCATTGAATCTGACATTATCTAGATTCTCTGAATCATATTCGAATTATAGACATTTAGATTCTTTGAATCATATTTGAATTACAGACATTGTTTAGATTCTTTAAATCATATTTGAATTACAGTTACCCTAGTTAAAATCTAACTCTATCTTGAAGTCTCTCTCTCTATATATAAATATATATATATCTATTTTAAGGGCTTCTGAAAAAATTAAGAAGAGTAAAGGCGTTCTCTTATTTTAAAAGGCAAAAATATCAAAAACCCTAAAATTAGAGAGAGTCATGTAACGCAAGGAGAGGGTGCTAACATACCAATTCGGTTTTTGAGAGAGTATGTTTGTGTGGATACCTACAGAGGGTGTTGCTCTAAGTAACAACGTCTGAATCCAATCCCGAATACGAAAAGCTAGAGTTAGGGTGTCACCGGAGTGAACCTGCTCTCTTCTTCCAGAAATCTTGCATGTTTTTGTCATCCTAGTAAGATTCTATGACTTTCTTATCAATCTAATCAAATTGCATGGATCCTGTAAGGGTTTTGTGGGAATTAATTTTGATTTTTTGCTGCTTATTTAAATCACAAAATCTTACAAAACCCAACAGTGACGACCCACATTTACAGGCAGTCATTTAACTTTCTTAAACATCATTACTTAAACATTAATCTTACTTACTTAGCAAGAAATTACTAAAATTTTTTTCCTTTTAACATCCTTTAAAAGGTTTATAAAAACTGTTGCAACTTCTGTCACAATTTAAGTTGAGACATTGCTCAACACTTGACTTTAAAACCATTCCAAATCGTTTCTTAAAACTTATTAAGAAACACTTACTGAATCATTAATTAAAACTTAACTTTATAAGTAAATAAAATATTTTGTAAATATATGTAAAGCTTTGAAAACATTTCTTAAAGCTTTGATTTTTGTAGAACTTTGAAAACACTATATCAAACAATGAAAAACATTTCCTTTGAACAACAGAAGCATACCGTAGTGGTATCTATACCCAAATCTTCACATCTACCCTTCGCAGCACCAAGCTCCTCAAACATGTCCTATTGGTCACCCGTAGGACTACCTACAACATGAAGAAACTTTTAATGAGCTTTCACTTAGTAAGTTCAAACATAATCTCACAAATCATTTTAACACGCTTTAAAAGCTTTTTTCATAAAAACCTTTCTCTTAAAACGTTTTTCATAAAACACTTTTGCAACATTCTTCAATAAACGTTCTTCATAAAACATTTTCTTATAAACATGAAAATGTTTTTCATAAACATTTAATGTAAAACATTCCTTAGAATGTTTTTCAAAAACATAACTCATAAACATTTCATATCAAGAAATACAAGCAAAATCAAAATGCATGATTCTATTTATGCTTAATTATGAACTTTCAATTATGAGCATCCTATAAACATTCGTTTCTTACTTTAACTTTTATCTTTCTTCCTTAACTTTTCTTATCCTATGAGCTTTAGTGTTTGTATCAACATCATTAATCATGAGATCATAAACATGTTTCTTCCCTTGTGGAAGACTTGAACACCGAGGTCATAACTTTAACTTTACTTATGTACCTCACATCAAGGAGGTCATAACTTTTACCTTAGTTTCAGCACCTCATAACAAGGAGGCTGGTATGACACTTCTTTTTTATCTTTATTTTACCTTCTTTTTAACTTTAGTGCGCATATCAAATGCAATCACATCATATGCAAACACATTTGCAAATTATAACTTGTACTGTGAAACTTATTGCATAATGAATATAACATAAAACTTATAACTTAAACTATAAAACATTATGCATTAACAAAATGCAAACATACTTTAAACATAATTATTGCAAATACGTTGCAAACTTTTACTTAATCTTTAAAACTTCATGCATAACAAGTGAAAACATACTTTAAAAACAACTTGTATTACATTTGCAAACACATTTGCAAACATATGAAATGCATTTAAAAATCATTTACTTCATGTT
Source organism: Artocarpus heterophyllus (assembly GCA_025403435.1). Classification (NCBI taxonomy): domain Eukaryota; kingdom Viridiplantae; phylum Streptophyta; class Magnoliopsida; order Rosales; family Moraceae; genus Artocarpus; species Artocarpus heterophyllus. Next base: position 378,328 of record JAJQZP010000161.1, read on the forward strand.
GTAGGTGAGGTTTGAACTTATCTGGACTTGGTTCTAATGTTTCCATTTCCTTCCTTTTCCTTTTCCTTTTTATCAATATACTCGATTAATAATAAAACTTAAGCATCAACCATTCTTTCCTTTTAACTTAATTTGGTACCCTATCGACTTACCCCTCTCTTTAGTTTGTACCCTGTTGTTTTTAACTTTGTAACCCATCAGGTTACTGTACCTTTTACTTAACTTCGTAACCTATCGGGTTATCACTCTTTTTACTTAACTCTGTAACCCATCAGGTTACCTCTTTCTTTACTTGACTTTGTAACCTATTGGGTTACTTTTCTTTTACTTGAACATCCCTTATTAAATCTCCCATCTCACTTGATGGTTTCATTACTTAATGTATTATGGAACATTTTTCGTGTAAGAACATTTTGCTAGTTTGGAGTGTTCAACTCCGCTTTAGCCGTTTTCTTAAAAATGATGATTTTACCCTTAACGGGTTTTTTTGTCAATTTCATAACTTTATAAAATTCATTGCTTAACTTTACCATTTCACTACTTACATATTACATAAAAATTCCTGCTAAGGGCATTTTCCAACATCGAGCGTTTCGGGTTCATTTTGGCCATTTTTGCACAATGACCATTTTGCTCTTGATGGGTCTTTAAAAACTTTCAAAACCCATTTTAAAACATAAATTTCATTTCTTTACATCTCATAATATTACAGAAAACAAAAACAAAGGTTTTCCTTTCAATTAAATCTGTTTTGTCAAAACTTTACAGTTTTGACCGAAAATTTTAACATTTTCACCCTTAACGTTTTTCTTTCATTCTTTACTTGACTAAACTTTGAATCCTTTAAAACTTAGCATCTATGATTACTTACTACCTACAGCAGTGTAAGAACCCAACGTTCTTGGTGAAAATCTAGTTTTCATAGGATTTTACACTTTTGGCTTAAAATACAAAAATCTTTACACTTTTGCCCATGGAACCAAAAACAATCATTTTGCACCAAAATGTTCAGTTTTTCATAGGGAATAAAACTTAAAAAAGCACCATGGTTGAACTCCAAACATTTCATAACGTTTTCATTTCTTGAAATTTTGTGCTCAAAAATTTGTAAAACTCATAACTCCTCAACCGACTAGAATTTTGAAAATTGTCCATGTTATTTTAACAGTTTCAATGTGTTCTACAACTTTTGTGTTTTACTTTCTTGAAATTCATAACTTTTGTACAACATTTTATAACGTTTTCATTTCTTGAAATTTTGTGCTCAAAAATTTGTAAAACTCATAACTCCTCAACCGACTAGAATTTTGAAAATTGTCCATGTTATTTTAACAGTTTCAATGTGTTCTACAACTTTTGTGTTTTAACTTTCTTGAAATTTCATCGTTAAGGTGAACTTTTTGGTTGATTTTTAAATCTGCCGAACTTTTACTAAACTTTGAAATTTAGTCATTTTGGAATTTTACAAAACTTTGTTCACAAAAGTTGTTTCCCTTACTGTGTTGGCAAATTCTAGACCTTATTAAAACATAATTGGGCCTCTAAGGCCCTCAAAACTCTGTTCCTTAGGAACTAGTTAAACTTTACAAAGTTTAACAAATTTTCACTTTTAACCACAAAGTCCTTACTTTCTTCCTTTCTATCATCATAATCATCAATATAAAACATAAACCATTCATGCCATAATGTCCATTTACATGCTATATAGCTCAAAACATTTCATCAAACACTTGGTTTGCATTTTTTTAGCATAAACTTTCAAGTATAAAGTTTATAAATTTACCTAAACTTTATTAAGCTTGTTTATCCTCCTTAGCCAAGCTCAAAACCTTGTTCTGCCTTCTTCATAAAAACCATGGCAAAGCCTCATCAAAACCCTTCTGAAGATTAAAGAAAATCACCAAAACCCATAAGAGAAAGTTTGGAATTTTACCTCCAAAAGCACCAAATCTTGAATCAAACCCTTTGAACTTGCTTTAAACATGATTTGGAGGCTTGAATTTCATCAAAATTTGAGAGAGAAATGCTTAGGGAGGGGACAGTTTTGTTAAGGAAGGAATGGAAGAAAATTAAGAAATTTTTCTTCACATTTTGCTTTTTATTCTTTGATTTCTTTGGCAACTTGGTGACTCATCAAGGTTAGTCACCATTTTGCATTAATTGAGGGGGGTTAAAGTTTGCCTAATCTCGACAACATTTAATCGGCAACATCAAGGGGTATTTTGGTAATTGTTGATCTTATTTGAAGACTCACCTCTTTAATCATGACTTAGGGCTAGTTTGGCTTCAAGAGATTAGGCCACATCAAGATCTGTGGTGGCCTGATCTGAACCATTAAGGTGTCCCCATGGTGGGTCCCTTTTACTTTAAACAGTGTAAATTTATACCAATAGTATTTTTTTCTTATACTGTCCGTATTTTTTTCTATACAATTAATGGGTCCCACAACCTCTCAACTTATTTTCATCTATCACATAAAATAATTTCAACATTATCTAACTTTATATAGTCTAAATTTATACTAACATTTTTTTTATACTGTCGGTATATTCTCTATACTGCTACAGTATTCTTTATTCATCCATATTCTTCAAACAGTATTATTCTTATACTGTTTTAACTTAAACAGTCTAATTTTTGCATTGTTTAACCTTAAATAGTCCAATTCTTATACCGCATTACTTTTGTAGTGTAATTTCTATACTACATAATTTTATTAGTGTACTTCCTTACACTTCATTATTCTACTATTGTATAATTTTTCATATTATTATACAATATTTTTTTAAACTGTATTTTTGTTTTAACTTTTGTTGCAACATATCTTACAACAATTAAGCTTTCCAGCTTATTCCCATATCATTCCTTTTTTATTTAAGGCTATGGCATGATTACCTTTAAAAATCTCATTTTTACTTTTATGAAATTTATCATATAAATTAGATTAAACAATAATCCTTAAATTATTACATTTTTAATGTACTAGAAATGCTCGAGGTGTCACACTTTAGGAGTTGGAACTTTGGTATTATAAATTGGTTCCCAAACACTTTATTTTGGCTATTGAGATTCTCTTTCTTTTTTTTTTTTTTAAGGAAATTCACTTTTTCAGGTCTAATTACCTTAAGAGTGTGTTTCGTAGGAGGGAATGATGGAAGGCGGGAGAGGGGTCGAAGGATAGAGGTGTAAGGGGATGCCCAATCCCTTGTTTGGTTGGAGGAAAAGAGAGGAAGGAACTGAGAGGTGGGGATGACCTCTACTCTTGGGCCTACCAAAACTACTTTTTTCAATAATAGAAGAATCCACTAAATCCATCATATTTAGATTTAAAATACTATATTACATAGTAAAAAATATTAAGTAAATAGTAAAATTGGACGATATAATAATTTAGATAATAGAAGAATCCACTAAATATGGGATGACCTCTACTCTTGGGCCTACCAAAACTACTTTTTTCAATAATAGAAGAATCCACTAAATCCATCATATTTAGATTTAAAATACTATATTACATAGTAAAAAATATTAAGTAAATAGTAAAATTGGACGATATAATAATTTAGATAAGAAGTATTATCCATCTTTTCAACTCTCACTCCTTCACACCAAACAACTTGAAGGATTATTACAATCCTCCCTATTTGTTACATTTCTCATCCATTAAACAATCCTTTCTACTCTCCATCCCTCATACCAAACAGAGCCTAAGATTTATAAAATAAACAATTTTGATCCTTCAGTTAATAAATTAATATTTTTTAGACAAAATATAACATGGATGAAGTACAACAAGCTAGGGTTTTACAAAGGGTAAAATGGTAAAGGAACAAAAAGATCTAAAAATATACTTTAAAAGAAAAACAAAAATTAGTCTTGTGATACGAATTTGATTTTTTATTTTAAAAGTAAGAGACTATGTGGTAGACAAACAGGGAAAAAAAAAGGAAAAAAAGGGAAACAACAATTAAAAAGCAAAAAAAAAAAAAGGAAAAGAGGGAAAAAGAAAAAAAATCAAAACAGTATGAGTTGGACAAAAAAAAAAAAAATAGAGAGCCTTTTTGGACTCCTTTAATATATTTAAGGAAATATAAATTAATTCTAAATCCTCGAAATAATATTTTAGTTATACAAATTTTGAAGTGTTATTAGAGAAATTAGGCTGGTCTGTAAAAGGCTAACATGCTGCAAAACTCTCTAGTTGATTCAATGCCATATACGCACCCTTCCAGTGGAGTCAGCGTGTTCCACTGCATCGTTAAAGATAAGGTTTGAATTTTGAACTTTTCAATTAACCTTACAATAAATATATCTTTACAAACCTCTTATGAGGTAGATTTTGTTTTTAAGGCTTTCTTTTAGCAATCTAATTAGAAGTTATTATTATCGTATAAAACTTTTACATGTTTCAGTATAAAGCAAAAATTTTGTTAAAATATAAAGTTCTCAAATAAGCAATGTTTTGGTTCCAATTATGTTCCTAAACACTCTATTAGACAGTTTAAAAGAACAGTTGGAACCAAATGTTTTAGTTTGAGAGGTGTAATATATGAAAGTCATATATTATAATTTTTATTTTAAAGTTTACACTGTTTGTAATTGTTATAGTTAAAACCACTTTTCCAAACAGCCCATAAGAGTTTATAGCAGCAGTGAAAGAGATCTTCATATTTCCTAGCTTAATGAAACATCAAGTCTGTAAAATTTTAAGTTTTCACACAATTTATTACATGATCCTCTATATGTTAAATTATAGAAATCCATTTAAATTTATGATTAGAGACCTATAAAAATTCAGGAAATGATCATAGCTATTTTTGAAAGGGAAAATGATCAACGACCGATCAAAATGTTAGCTCAAGGGAGAGGTTAATGCGGTGGACCAATCTACACCTTCCGATTGATTGAAATACAAATCTGACGACGTCAAAGCGGTTCTCATTTTATAAGCGAAGTGCACACTAACTGAACCCACATCACACTCAAGCTCCATCGTTCGTCTCCTCTCTAACCACCTCTTTGTGTTCTGGTGCGGAATTCAACCCTATCCACCACGTACACATACACACCTTTGTTCTCTTCTCTCTCAGATCTCTCGTAGATTACGAATTAGGAATTAGGTTTCCCTTTCACATCTTTCTAAATTTGCCCTAGAGTTGGGCATTTGAATCTGTTGATTTGCAAGAAAAAGGATCCAAGCTCTGAAATTTCCAGTGAGTTCAGAATTCGAAGTTGGCGGTGAATAAGAACAGGGTAAGGGGGAGATGGAGGGGAATTCCGGCGGCGGCAGCAGTGGAGGTGGAGGAACACCGGCGACGGGTGGTGGCGGCGGAGGAGGAGGAGCAGGAGGAGGAGGAGGAGGAGGAGGGAATGATGTGGAGTTGTTGTGCAAGACGCTGCAGGTGGAGCACAAGCTGTTCTACTTTGATCTAAAGGAGAATCCTCGGGGGCGTTATCTGAAAATATCTGAGAAGACGTCGGCGACCAGGTCCACGATCATCGTTCCCTTCTCTGGCATCTCATGGTTCCTCGATCTCTTCAATTACTATGTCAATTCTGACGATCAGGACGTCTTCAGCAAGGAATTGCAGCTCGACACCAAGGCACTGCCCATTCCCACTGTCATGGCTCTCTTCTTTCTTTCTTGTGTTCTTTCCATATTATTATTTACTGCTTACTCACCAACTCTTGTTTCTTCTCTCTTCTTCAGGTATTCTATTTTGACGTTGGTGAGAATAGAAGAGGTCGTTTCCTCAAGGTAATTCGAATTCCATTGCCTAATTAACTGTTCTGTTTATGAAGACTTTTGATTGGGATGTCAATGATCGAACCCTGAAACCTCCATAATGTAAGAAAATACAGAGTTTTTTTTTTTTTTAGGTGTTATCAGCGATTATTTGTATAAATTATTGTCGATACTCTAGGAATATTGTTAGCACTGTTTTATGTTTTGTTAGTTAGGATCTTCTTGTTATATTCGGCATTGTTAGGATTTTTTATTTCTTGAAATATCTAGAGAATCTAGTAGTTAGGTAGTTTCCTTATTTTTAGGAAATGATCACCATGATCATGTCTATTTATTTCCGTGTAATCTAGATTAGAAAACAAGAGGAAAATTCATTCTTCTCTCAATTCTCTTCATGGTATCAGAGCTAGGCTCTAAACACAAAAATATTTCATCATCGTCAACCCTATGGCCACCACAGACCCCGACACTGCGTCCCAGATGATGACCACTGATTCAGGCTCCTCTTCCGATGTCATGGCTCAAGTTTCCAGCGAAATTGTTGACAACAGTCCTCAGGTCATCAGAGGGCACAAGTTGAATGGGCAAAACTACCTCCAATGGTCACAATCGGTAATGATGTACATATGCGGGAAAGGTAAAGATGACTACCTTACCGGTACTGCAAAACAGCCCCAACGAGAAGATCCTGCATATAGGACTTGGAAGGCTGAAAATAATATGGTATTGTCATGGTTAATTAATTCCATGACAAACAGCATAGGTGAAAATTTCTTGTTGTATGATATGGCTGAAGCAATCTGGGAGGTAGCACGAGAAGCTTACTCTTGCGTGGAAAACTCATTAGAGTTGTTCGAGATAGAGAGCCACCTGAATGACTTAAAACAAGGGGAGTTGAGTGTTACAGAATATTTTAACACTCTCAATAGATTTTGGCAACAGCTTGACAAGTTTGAAGAAATTCGTTGGGACTGCCTAGGAGATGCATTAAAGTACAAACAGATCATCAAAAAGAAACGTGTCTACAAATTTCTCATTGATCTGAACAAGAACTTAGATGAGGTCCGTGGAAGAGTTCTTGCCAACCGAACTAATCCTTCAATCAGAGAAGTGTTTTTTGAAGTCCGAAGAGAGGAGAGCAGGAAAAAGCTTATGATGGGATCACCAACCAATGCCGATTCTTCTGCTCTAGCTGTTCGGGGTCCACAAGTTCCACAGCTGGGTAATCAGCAAAGGAAAGAACGCCCTCGCTGTGATCATTGCGGAAAACCTGGTCATACTCGGGAAATATGTTGGCATCTCCACGGAAAGCCAGAAGGGTGGAAACCTGGAAGAAACCGAGGCAGCATAGGGAATACAGCCACGGCTGAAGCTAAATTTGGACCTGCAAAAACCTCACTGTTCAGCAAGGAGCAGTTAGAACTACTTCAAAAGCTGATTGGTCAAAATCAACTTAAAATTCCCGAGACCACTACTGCATCACTCGCACATCAAGGTAATTTTTCCACAGCCTTTAAACAGGGACTGTAAATCAAATCACTGGATTGTCGACTCGGGCGCCTCCGATCACATGATCGGTAATACAACTCTATTCTCAACACTCATTCCATGTCAAGAAAACCGGATTGTTAAAATAGCCGATGGATCTATATCTAAAGTGGTTGGAATTGGTGCAGTTGTGCTCTCTGACAATCTCACTCTGAACAATGTCTTATTGGTTCCGAAACTTGACTGTAATTTGTTGTCTATTATCCACCTAATCCGTGATCTGAAGTGTCATGTCAAATTTGACGATCAATTGTGCGTATTTCAGGACAAGGAATCAAGGAAGACGATTGGAATTGCTGAAGTAAGATCGGGACTCTACCTCTTCAATCCAAGCCTTTCCTCTTAAAGACAAGCGCCAAGTTCTGGTTGTGTCACAACTTTGAAACTGTTTCCATTTAGCTCTAATTCTCCTAGTCAGTTAAATAAAGATAGTGAAATTATGTTATGGCACTATCGTCTTGGCCATCCTAACTTTGTGTATTTAGAAAAACTATTTCCCTCATTATTCGTGAATAAAAAAGTTCAAGTACTTTTCGGTGTGAAATTTGTCAATACTCTAAACATGTATGGAATTCGTATCCCTCTCAAATATACAAACCGTCTCGTCCATTCTCACTCATTCATAGTGATATATGGGCCCTCAAAAATAAAAAACATTACAGGGTCCAGATGGTTCATCAGTTTCATAGATGATCATACCAGATTAACCTGGGTTTTTCTCATGAAAGAAAAGAGTGAAGCAGTACAAATCTTTAAAAATTTCTACACCATGATACAAACTCAATTCCGAACCAACATTGAACTTTTTAGATCAGATAATGCGAGAGAATATTTCAATACCAGCCTAGGAGAATTTATGGCCCACAAGGGAATAATTCACCAAAGTTCGTGTGTTGAAACCCCACAACAGAGTGGTGTCACTGAACGGAAAAATCGGCACCTCCTCAAGGTTGCTAGATCCCTTCTCTTTGCATCCAACTTACCAAAGAATTTTTGGGGAGACACCATTTTAACTGCTGCATATCTCATTAATCGAATGCCATCTCGAGTCTTAAAGTTCCAAACACCGTGTGATTCCCTTTTAAAAGCTTTTCCAAACACGAGAGTCATTTCTACTATACCACCAAAGGTGTTCGGTTGCACATCCTTTGTCCATAAACATCACCAAAACCGTGGAAAACTAGACCCCAGAGCCGTGAATTGCATTTTTCTAGGATATTCACCTCATCAAAAAGGCTACAAGTGTTACTCTCCACTTACCAACAAATCTTACACTTCCATGGATGTCACCTTTTTTGAGGATCAACCCTACTACCCCAAATCCGTAATTCAGGGGGAGAGAATGAGTGAATCTCAGATTTGGGAAAATATAATCTCCACGGTCCAAGTTCCCAGCCTCACAACCGAGCGTGTGTCTACTTCCACAAAAAGAGTCTGAGTCCGACCTACCACCTGAAACAAATGAGTCTGAGTTCCATCTAAATGAGCCTTCTTCAAATGAGCAACCATCAAATCCAATTCCAGAAAACACCATACTTCCTGAATCCCAAGAAACATGTGCTCAACCAAAACCAGAAAATTCAATTTATCTGAGAAAGGAAACAAGGAGAGAAGATGTGGATGAACAAGCTCACTTTCAACAAGACCAAAATGTTTACTTGACTCCTGTGTCTAGACGTAATTCTAAACCAGTCCCTAGCTATGATGATTTGCAGTGGCCCATTGCTATCAAGAAAGGAGTGAAGCTGTACCCAACATCCCATTGCAAAACATCTCTCCTACAACAATCTGTCATCAAACTACCGAGCATTTGTTGCAAACCTTGATGAAACCCGAGTTCCTAAAGATGTTACCGAAGCCTTGCAGTCAAAGGAATGGAAGAAGGCTGTGTTGGATGAAATTCATGCACTAGAAAAAAATGGTACATGGGATATCATTGCTCTCCCACAAGGTAAAACCCCGGTTGGCTGTAAATGGATTTTTACTATAAAATTCAAGGAAGATGGAAGCATTGAGAGGTACAAAGCTAGATTAGTTGCAAAAGGGTTCACTCAGTCCTATGGTGTTGATTATCAGGAGACCTTTGCTCCTGTGGCCAAGCGAAATACTGTCAGAGTTCTATTATCTCTTGCTGCTAATCTTGACTGGCCACTCTTCCAGTTAGATGTCTAGAATGCATTCTTGAATGGAGAATTAGAAGAGGAAGTCTGCATGACAATACCACCAGGATTTGAAGATTCTAATAATAGCGGTAAGGTATGCAAACTGAAGAAGTCGCTTTATGGACTTAAGCAATCACCTAGAGCATGGTTTGATTGATTCACGAGGGTAGTTAAAATGCAAGAATACTCAATGTCAAGCTGATCATACTCTATTCGTAAAAGGATCATCTGAAGGTAAGCTGGCTATTTTAATTGTCTATGTTGATGACATTATAGTCATAGGAAATGATGATGATGGAATTAAAAAACTGAAGAATCTTCTTGTTGAGGAATTCGAGATTAAAGATCTTGGAAATCTCAAATGTTTCCTAGGCATGGAAGTTGCAAGATCGAAGAAGGGTATCACGGTTTCACAACGAAAATATGTCTTGGATCTATTGAAAGAGACAGGTATGATGGGATGTAAACCTGCTGAAACTCCAATGGATTCATCTACAAAACTCGGAGCTAGAACAGAATGTGAACCGGTTGATAAGGAGAGGTATCAAAGACTTGTTAGGAAACTCATTTATCTATCACATACTCGACCCGACATTGCGTTTGCAGTGAGTGTGGTGAGTCAGTATATGAACAGTCTCAATGAGGAACACTTGAAGGCAGTATACTGGATTATCCGATATTTGAAGTTCACTCCTGGACGAGGACTTCTCTTCAAATGCTCTTCATCTCCTAGCATTGAGGTATTCAGCGACGCAGATTGGGCCGGCTCTATTACTAACAGAAGATCAACATCTGGTTACTGTTCCTATGTCTGGGGGAATCTGGTCACATGGCGAAGCAAAAAGCAGTCAGTTGTCTCCAAAAATAGTGCTGAAGCTGAGCTCCGGGCCTTAGCGCATGGTATGTGTGAAGGCATGTGGCTGAAAAAACTCTTACAAGAGCTATACATTAAGATGGAGGAACCAATGAAGTTACATTGTGATAATCAGTCCGCTATCAGCATTGCTAAGAATCCAGTTCATCATGACCGCACCAAACATGTGGAGATTGATCGTCACTTCATTAAGGAGAAGATAGATTCTGGGATTGTCAAGGTCATCTATACTCCCACTGGCAGTCAACTTGCAAACATTCTCACAAAGCCGTTGCCTAGAGTACAGTTTGATTCCATTAATTCCAAGCTTGGCATGTTCAATGTCTACAGTCCAGCTTGAGGGGGAGTGTTGATACTCTAGGAATATTGTTAGCACTGTTTTATGTTTTGTTAGTTAGGATCTTCTTGTTATATTCAGCACTGTTAGGATTTTTTATTTCCTGAAATATCTAGAGAATCTAAGTAGTTAGTTAGTTTCCTTATTTTTAGGAAATGATCACCATGATCATGTCTATTTATTTCCGTGTAATCTAGATCAGAAAACAAGAGGAAAATTCATTCTTCTCTCAATTCTCTTCAATTATTATGTTGAGTTTATCTAGAAAAAAAAAGGAAAAAAAAAGAAAAGAAAGATATACAACCAAGGTTAGAAAAATAGAAAGGTTAGAAAAAGATACACAACCAAAGTATGGATTATCTTCCTTAATTTTTCCATATTAGGAAAGATTAAAAATTGGTACTCTTTGAAGGATTTGAAATCCCACCCTCCCCCAATCCATTCCCTACTCTTCTCTCTCCCAACAGAGAAACCATGAGTCCCAACTCCCAAAACCTTTTTACCATCTCCCTCTCTCCCTCATTCCATATTTCCCTCCTATCAAACAAGCGCTAAAATGCATTTCTGGCATTTGAGAGTTTTCTAATGAATTTGGGATTTTGGTATCCCCACAATGATGGTTAGCAACTGATTAGGTAAAGCTTGTGCTCTCATAGTTGAGCTAGGGATCCACTTATCTTAATTAAGTTTTGCAGATTGGTAACTACAAAGATTTTCTGTTGGAGCACATCCTGGTTACAAGTTGGACAAGGGTGATGCTTTCAACAAATCATACTTGTTTCCTCTCTTCTATGTCCCCTTTGCTTAAAAGTCTCTTTCTTTTTCTTCTTTCGTGGGTATATGGATGGTGCCTTAATAGTTGATGTTCCTGAAAGTTCTCAACTTGTCCTTCTTTGAACTTGTCTAACTGACTGATATATCTTGACGGTCTAGTCTATGAAAATTTCAGAGGATGAGTTCATGTCTTACTTTATTTTGTCAAGCTTCATCTTCTAAATTTAATTCTTTTCCTATTTATGAAGTTGTGTTTTTTGATGGATGAAATAGCTAAGTCATAGGTAACTTTTTTAGTGGAAGATTCAATGTGTTTGATGGATGAAATAGCTAAGTTAAGATCATAGGTAGATTTTTTTAGTGGCAGATTCAATCTGTGCTTTAGTCTTTTCGGAGGGAATGCTTAAAAAGGGTAATGGATATTGAACGAAAGCAGAAAGGTTCTAAGTGGTTCATGGCCTAATAGCATAGGAGTTTTGGCATTTATGTTTATATTTCAATGCAACTCTTGCTGCAAGAACGATGAGAAATCTATACCTTTTCTTTCTTATACAAGATTGGATCACTGGACTTTCATATAAAGCATGTTGAAAATCTCTCTCTCTGCCATCCATTTGGTGTTTTCCTTATTCTCCATGTATTCACTATTTGTCTCCAACTACGAGAACATTGATTTTTTCTTGGTGGAGCCTAATTCTCCTCCAATCAAGTACGAAAACACACTTCATTTTGCGGTTTCTTTCCTTTGACTTGGATAGGTGAGAGGATTCCAAGACAATTTCTTTTTTTATCCTCCAATATTGCTCAAAATTACTTGTTTTTGCAGGTTTCTGAAGCTTCTGTTAGTAGAAACCGCAGTACAATAATCGTTCCTGCTGGCAGTACCCGGGATGAAGGGTGGGCAGCATTTAGGAACATTTTAGCTGAGATCAATGAAGCATCAAGGCTTTTCATGCTACCTAACCAGGTGTTCTTTCTTATGCTTTAGCTCTTTGGTATCTACTTTCTAATTAACATGCTTTTCTCTGTTAAAAGACCCTCACTTGTCCTTTCTTATCTTCACCTGGTATTGCATTCCAAAACAGCAAAGTTCTGAATCTTCAGAACGTCTTGTTGGGCTTTCAGATGATGTTGGTGCTGGCTTCATATCTGGTCACAGTAGTCAACCTGCCACGACTTCTGAACTGAATATAGATAGATCTGTGGAGTTGCCCGCGCAAGACGAAATTGGTAACATGGGAGTCTCAAAGGTGATCAGAGCTGATCAGAAGAGATTCTTTTTTGACCTGGGGAGCAACAACAGGGGTCATTTCCTAAGGATATCTGAGGTAAGACCAAGAGGAAAAATTCCTAGGAAATTTGGAATACACAACATGATTATCTGTTTTTGTTTTTTAGATATCTGATGTTCCTTTGATTTTAAATGGTTTAAAGAGTTGTTTTTGTTTTTGCTGAATAAAAAGATGCCGTTGAAATTGTAGGTTGCAGGTTCTGATCGGTCCTCCATCATTCTCCCACTGTCGGGACTCAAGCAGTTCCATGAAATTGTAGGTCACTTTGTGGAGATCACCAAAGACCGGCTTGAAGGAATGACGGGTGCAAATGTTCGGACAGTGGAGCCCCCCCAGAGATGAATGCAAGCCTGGGGTGGTTTGGTAATGAAATAAATAACTCCAATCTGGGGAGTTCCTCTAGACGTAGGAGTGGGTTTTTGATTAGGGGTGGGAATGTGCATTAAGATGTTTGCTTTGCTTATTTCTTTTCCTCTTTCTCTCATTCAAGTCTGAAATAATCCGATTTCTGTCTGAGCAACGTAGATCTCGGAGATGATTGCGAAGCTTGATTGAAATAGGGAATAATAGGAACAAACTTGTAATTGCCAGTTTGATAGTGTCAGTACTTATTTCCAACTTAATAATGATCATTCCATGATGTGCTTTATTTTTGTTTCAGTGTAAGCTGATCAACTTGCTATTGACTTAATAGAATATTGTTCCAGTTCTTTTAAACAATGTGTTTCAATGTAACTTTGATAAAATTATTTTCTTGCTTAACCTGTATAACGTTTTTTCTTTCTTTTCATCATTTATCTGATCATAGTCGAATTGAATTCTCCAAAGCTAAAATGGACTGTGGGTTTTTTTGACTTGAACTATTGTTTGGGATACATGTCATTATCTTTGTTTTTTGGCTGAAAAAAAATGACACGTATCCCAAACAGTTTGCCACAAAGGATAAGTCGGTTAGTTTGTGTGATAATGTTATTCTGTTTTATGTATTTCACTTGCTTGAGGGTATTTATTAAATTCTCTGGATTGTTTTAATTTATTATGACCATGGGAATATATCAATTCTACAAAAACGGCGCGTGTAGTCTGTCCTTTGGGCTCCATCCATATTAAAAATCGTTACTAACCGAATTGACTAGCTAATTTTACATAGTTTTATATGATGGGTAGTTAGATATGATGGGCAGTAGCAAATATCCAAATTTATATGCTATAGAAGCATTATTGGACGTTTGGACCTTCAATTAGAATTAAACTATTAAATTTAAAAACCGTAATATGATAGCTTTTTTATTGGTTGGAATTGAGTTTCAAACAGAACGTTATTTTTTGGTTTTATTATATGTCATCAAGAAACCAAGTGTTTGTAAAGGTGGTGGGAATTGTGGTTCTCACTACTTTTTCAGTTGTAAACAGTGTAAAGCTTTCACATGTTATAGTAATAATAAAAAAATTTGTTACAGTGTAAAGCTTTCATATGCTATAATAACAATAGTTCTAACCAACGATTTTCACTACCAGTAAACACTAGCTTAAGGCAATCTTCTACTAATGAGATAGTTCAACTAGGTTTCCACTGTTTCAAGTGAAACAACTAACGTTTGCTTTGCGCGCGTACAAAACTTTCCTTTGTGTTTCGTATTTTTGTTTGAAGGGAAACGCTACAATATTGTGCAGGCCCTATGCACTATCCATAGTGCTTAATTATGTGCTGCTAAAAAGTATCAAGTGGTATTTGAGTGTTGAGTTGTACCCCTCATACGGTGAAGCTCGCCGCTTGATAAAAACCTTGAAATTTTAGTGTGTGATGTACGTGATTTTTGTTGGAAATGGGGGAGCGTGGGGTTGGGAAGAACGTTGAGAGAAGAAGAGGAATTCCGTTTTGAGGGAGAGAGGTAACGCAGTTGAAAGCGGTCTGAAATCTAAATCGGTGAGTTAGCCTCCCGGTCATACATGCATCTACCATTTCGAAACATTATACAGAAGGGCTTTCATGGAAGCTCGTTTAGAAGGGAATTTTGTGATTAGACATTGTGTTTAGCTTTATTCAACCATTATATCTTTGTTTTTATTTTATCAAAATGTATATCCGTAGATTATAATATATAAATTTATACATTTTTCTTATTGATTTTTAATTTGACCTGAAAAATTGCTTAAAATATCATCCAATTGAAAAATAAGAGACTTTAAAAACTTTAATTTTTTGAAAATGATAAGAGACTTTAAGCACTTAAAAAAGTTTTATATTTAGATTTTTTACTTCAAAAATGCATAAAATTGTAACACCTTGAATTTTAAATACGATTAATCTTGTGACTAATTTAAATTTCTTGTGTGTCTAATTAATTTGGAAAATGTAAAAGTTTCATATTGCCTAAAATAATACACGTTTGTATATTTAAAATACAGTTTTTTGTCAAAATTTTAATTCTAAACTATTTCTACTATTTACCTATTTACCCTCACAACCCATATTTTCCTTTTATTATAAAATAACCCTAAACACCCTTTCTCTCCCTTCATCCACGTGCTGCCTCTCTCCCAAAAACCCCACTTCAGAAATTTTCCAAATCTCTATAACTTGAGACATTCCCTACATTGAGACCCCACCCCACTACTCAAAATTCCCACACACACTCACAACTCCCCCACACTCCCTCTCTCCCATGCCAACTCCCTCTCCCTTTCTTCATTTTTGCTGCAGCAAAAACATAGCAAAGACCACCAAAAGATAGCCTACCTCTTTGCCAAAAATAAATAAATAAATAAAAAACCATCACCTCTATGGCCAAGACACTCTAAGCTCTCAAGCACCATTAATGGTTTGAGTTTTCAAAATTTGCAAAGCATTTCAAGGTTAGTATTTCAAATCTTAATCCTGTTTTGTATTTGTTTTCCTTTAATCTGAAATCTTCCATTAGTTTACATCATCTCATTTTGGATTAAAGCTAAGCTTTGTGGACAAAATATGCATACGTTGTGTTTCTAAGTGTTGTGATATGAACTTTGTTGGAATGGTTAAACCAATGATTATATTGTTATTTTGATTTGATATTTATGTTAGAAACATATTTTTAAGGATTAAAAACGAACCTATACATTGAATGATAAAGATTTGTTCAATCTAAGTGTTAAAACCCGAACTTGGTATGTTTTAGTTTTGCTTTGTATATGGAGATCAAACTTTGAATCTTGACATTTAAATCTATGCTAATGAGTTTAAAAATTGTTGTTTAATGTTATTTTATCATTTATATATGTTTTCTATGCTCTAAGATGTGAAAAACAAGTCTAGAATCGAGCTCGGAGATCGAAAGGTTTGGAAACTCGAACCTGGAATTCTTCTAGGTTACTTGAAGGCAGCAGGCCGGTTATTTGAAGGTGGTAGGCTGGTTTCCTTCACTGGCCAGTCGGTTGTGGCCTTTATAATGGGCCTTCGAGCCCGACGAGTGGCAGGCCGGTCCTTGCTAGAAAACCTTGTTGTTTCTTCATTTTTTTTTTGGTTATTTTTTGGCCTTTTAAACCCCTTTAATTCTAGATTTAATTTTAAACAAATTTTAGGCAAAAAAAAAATGTAATATCATGTCTCAAAGTTACACAAAATTTTAAAGACACACTAATAAAATTGTTTAACACATGATTTACTTATGAATATGGTTATATATTGAGTTTTAGTTTTAGTTGTCCTAGAATGCACCTTAGGATTAAGGATGTATGGAGCTAATGTTAATCAATTCCAAGATTTAGAGATTGTTCTTAAGCGTGAGAGGTATGATTTCTAATCCCTTTTATTGGCAGCCATGTTTTAAGTTATGATTTAAATATTTTGGCCAATTATGTTAATTGAGATGAGCATATTTCCAATAAGTTTTCTATGAAATACGTTTTCTCCATATTGCTATGAGTTTGTGAAAAGTATACAATTTGTAAATATAATTAATTTCATATTTTGTTAAATAAATTTAAAATTATAATTTAGACTCAGAATAAGAAACTCCGAGCATAATAGGGTATACAAACACCACTAAGAATATAGATGGCTCTCAATGGTTGGTTATAAAGTAGCACAAAGAGCGAGTTATGTAGAGTGTAACTTGGGGGTAGGTCCTTAAATCTCGATCGGGAAGTATATGATATACAAAAGGGTTAGGAATGAGGACATTAATTAAAACTACCTCATATTTTTCTTAATTATTCTACCACATATGCAATCTTTGATATCCTAATTATTTACTTGTTTATCCCTTACTTCTTTAAATACCTTAACTGTTTTGAAATGTTAAAGTTTGCTCAAATATTATCCTACTAGGCCTTTCGTTTATTCTTTGTATTTTAAATTAACACCTCTAGACGGTGTTAAGGACTGTACCGAGTAGACCATGAGAGTTGAAGGTTTTCGAGGCAGAGTTGGATCTCGAGCAGAGAGCTACTTATTTATAGATTATTTTCCTTTCTATCAAGTCAAGGCATATAGAGCCTTAATTTTTGTTATTTCCTTTCTCTTAGACTTTACTTTAGATTTTGGTTGATATTGTTTGTATCGCACTTATTTAAATTTCCTTTCATATTTTTGAACGTGGGATTGTGATACGAATCTATGGATGCCAAAGGAATTTTTGTTAATGGTTATTGTTCCATCTAAAAGTATAAGTTTGATATAATATCAAGTATAAGGTTGTCTAAGTAATAAAATTTGGTGAAATTGAGGTCAATCCTACAAGTAAAAAGGTATCGCAAAGGTTTAATATATCAACTATTTTATTTTTAGCTGAAAAATTTGAGGATTGATGTTAATTTTATTTACAATTTAATTACAATATTTACATATTTTTTACTTTTTGTGATTTTTGGAACTTCAATAGAAATAAATGTGACTTAAATTAGCATAGTAAATGAAACTTTAATAAATGCAATTAAATAGAGGATGAAACTTTAACAATAAATGCAATTTAACTTAAAAGAAACAATAATTATAATAGTGCTAAGGATTAAAGGTTTAATTCTGGCAATTAACTTAAATATGTTTTAGTTTTTCTAAAACTATTTATTAAAATGGTTTAAGCATAGAATATGCCATCTTTTATCTACAATAAATCAAGAATTACCAAGTATTTAATGTGCCAATTCATTTCGATAATGTATTAAAAACTCATTTTTAATAAATAAGTATGATTTTAAAATTATCTAATTAAAATTATCAATAAAATTACAATTAAGCATTTATTATGCCATTCCCTATCCATGAATAATCAAAGTTTTATTAAGTATTACCCATGCCAGCCTATGTTCACGATAAATAAAAACTTATTTTTGTAAAAATTTTAGCTAAGTTAACATAAAAATCTTAAGTTTTTTAAAAATGATTTTGAGATTATAGCTACTTAGAAAACATTGAAAAATTAAAAATATTTATCCTAATTTTGCCAAAATTTTCCCATCCCTCTTCAGCAAAAAGAAAATTTAAAAAGATATAGTGATAGTAAAAACACACTTAATATTAAACATAGCTAAAAATTACAACAACTTAAACTTAAAACTCTTTTACAAAAATTAAAACCAGACAACTATGAAAACCAAAACCAAAACTTAGAACTACATTTTTACAAGAGAAAAAGAATTTCTTACAAAGAGAAGGGGATGCCATGGAGGGAGGGTATTTATACTATAAGAAAATTACTATTTACACATTTTTTAATTAATTATTTATTATTTTATTTGGATACATTTTTTTTTTATCTAAAATGGCTAAGATGTAGTTTTGAGGATTTGTTTGGGATTTTTTTAATTAAAAATGACTCCCCACATTTATTTCAAATCATTTAGATTTGATTTATATATATATATATATATATATACATATATATATTTTCTTTCTTTTCTTCACGCTTGAATCAACTTCTAAGTATCTAAATTTTACCTCATAACCCTGTGGAGCGCGGGGCATGGGAATGGCATGGAGACACAGCTACCATCATTAGAATTGCTGACTATGACTAGATAGATGGTTGCGATTGGAGCGCTGGAAAGAAATTCCTTGGACAGTTGGATGGGTCACAAGTAAGCTAATCTAGCTGTTGAAGAAGCGTGCTTACATAGAATGTGCCACCGTGAATTCTAAGGGGAGAGTTGGACACGCGGAGGGTCTGGATTCATTTGGAAGCACAATCAGATGGCTCTCGAGGTGTCACGTGTCAATTTTTTGGATTTTTATTTTCTTTTGATTTTTCATGCATTTGAGGTCCCTTTTTACTCGTTTTTGTATCATTTTGCTCTCTTTTCTTATAGATTTCAAATCTAAAATAAAATAAACAAACTAAAATTAATTATTTTACAAACATAACGTTTACAATAATTTTAAAAATATTAATTTTACAATAAAACACACAAAACATGCTAAATATAAATAAAAGTTTCTAAAATTAACAAACCATAACAAATATATTATTTAAGACTCAAGAATATTTTTAAAATGACTAGAAATATTATAAAACATATTGACAAACTAAAAAATTATTTATAAACATTTAAAAACTTAAAATAAAATCACACAAGATTATTTTTATGGTTGTGATTATTTTCAAGCTTATTAGTTATTTAATAGACATAAATGATTCTAAAATTTATTAAAAATATTATTAAACATAAAAACATATTTTTACATATATTTTTACATAAACACTTTAAAATACTATTTATCACACAAATGCTATAATTAAAGGATTTAATGAGAAATATGAATGCGAAATGATTTATTTTAGCCTTAAGAAATGTGCATTTCTACAGTCTTATTAGTTATGTTTTGAGGTTTTCTTGAAAATATCATTCTCATTTAAATTCTAAAACTTGATAAAAGTTTTAGACATTCTAAAATGAGTAGACTTAGAATTATATGCTTCAAGGATAAAATGGCCATTTCATATAAATAAACAGAAGTTGAAATAAACGTTCTTAATTATTCTTTTATTATTTAGGGATTTGTTTTGGAAAATAATTAAGTCAAATTTAATTATGTTTATTTTCTATTTGATTACAAGTTTTAAAATTTTACTTTAACTTTAACTATTTTTTAAAACTAAGCCTCAACATCATATCTAGATAGGGATACTCCTTTTAATGCTAAGTATTGGAGGAGCTTTTAGGAAGCAATGAGAATAGAATTGAACTTTAGCACTGCTTTTTATTCTTAGACTGATGTCACGACCCAAAACCAAAGTATGACATGGAGGCTTAGTTTAAGAAAATAATTTAAGTAAAATTTTAAAACTTGCAATGAAATTGAAAATAGACATAATTAAATGTGAGTTAATTATGTTCTAAAACCAATCCCCAAATAATAAAAGAATGAATAAGAACGATTATTTCAAATTCTGTTTATTTGTACGAAATGACAATTTTACACTTGAAGCATATAATTCTAAGTCTACTCATTTTAGAACATCCAAAACCTTTACAAAGTATTTATAATTTAAAAGAAAATGATATTTTCAAGAAAACCTCAAAACATAACCATTAAGAAAAATGCCTCTTGCATCAGTTCTAGATTCATACTACAATTCCATGTTTTAAACATACAGTAGGAAATTTAAATAAGTGTGACACAAACGACATCCACTACAGTCCAAAGTAAAGTCCCAAAGAAAGGAAATAACAATTAAGGCTCTACATGTGTTGACTAGAAAGAAAGGAAAATAAACTATAAATAAGTAGATCTCTGCTCAAGGTCCAACTCTGCCTCAAAAATTGCAACTCTCATGGTCTACTCGGTGTCGTTTTTAACATCACTTGGAGGGGGTTAATTTAAAATATAAAGAATGACCGAAAGACCCCGTAGGATAACATTTGAATGAACTTTAACATTTCAAGGAAATTAATGTATTTAAAATCAAGACGGGATAAACAAGTAAATAATTGAGATATCAAAGATTGCATATATGGTAGAATAATTAAGAATGAGATGAGGCAGTTTTAATTAAATTCCTTGTTCCTAACCGTTTTGTATATCATATACTTAACAGACTTATGGTGTTTTAGTCGTGTGCCCACGCTGCAGAGTTCCCTGGTCGAGGTTTAGGGACCTGCACCCAAGGTTACACTTTACATAACCTACTCTCTATAGCTACTTTAAAACTAGCCACTAAGAGCTATCTACATTCTCGATAGCGTTTGTATACCCCATTATGCTCAAAGTTCCTTATTCTGAGTCTAATTTATAATTTCAAATTTATTTGTCAAAATATATAATTAACCATATTTACATATTGTATACCTTTCACAAACTCATAGCAATATAGGGGAAAAGCGTTTCATAGACAACTTATTGGAAACATGCTCATCCCAATTAACATAATTGGCCAAAATATTTAAATCATAACTTAAAACATGGCTGCCAACAAAAGGGATTAGAAATACTATCTCTCAGCTTAAAAACAATCTCTCAATCTTGGAGCTGATTAATGTTAGCTCCACACGCCCTAAATCCTAAAGCGCATTTAAGGACAATTAAAACTAAAGCTCAACATATAACTATATCAATAAGTAAACCATGTGCTAATCCATTTAATTGGTGTACCTTAAAAATTTTAACATTAAGACATGATGTAACTATATTTTGAAATGAACTAAGGTTACATGGATGAAGGTATAGAGATATGTGTGGGTTTTCTAACTAGTCTTGTGGGGTCTCAATATGGGAAATGTCTCAAGGTACAGAGATTTGGAAAATTTCTGAAGTGGGGTTTTTGGGAAAGGGGTTGCAGGTAAATGAAGGGAGAGAAAGGTGTTTGGGGCCATTTTGTCATAAAAGGAAAATATGAGTTGTAAGGGTAAATAGGTAAATAGTAGAAATAGTTTAAAATTAAAATTGTAACAAAATATGTATTTTAAATATACAAATGTGTATTATTTCATGCAACATGAAACTTTTATGCTTTCCAAATTGATTAGGCACACTAGTAATGTAATGACCGAGGAAATGTCATCGATGAAATCTAATATTTAATTGGGTTTCATTAATGAATTTATTCTTAAAAATGTAAAATTTTGTAAAAATAGTAATTTTTGTGAAAATTACAATAAAATATGAATGAACGGCATTGATTGCAAATTTTATGGCATATGTAATGCAATGGTGGATATTGTAAAATACAAATTTTATGAGTTGGATAACTCAGAAATTTGTGCATAATATCCATAAAATGAATTTCATGTCACAATTAATTGTTAAATTGTGATATAAATGAATGGATGATTAGAATGTAAATAGGACATAGAGGTTGTCCTAACCCTAACCGGGGGTAGAAAGGAGGCTAGAGCAGTATAAGAATACTGCTAAATGAAAATGCAGATACGAAAAATGTCACGATTAACCTCCAAAAGTGAATGAAAAGTAAGTTAGATATTTTTATACAGTCTAAGGATAGAAAGTACACTTAATTGACCACGACAGTATAGAAAAAATACTGTGTGGTGAAAAATTACACAGTATAAATTTTTAATTCCATAAAATGGATACTCCTTGGTTTTCTATTGGGCCACATGTCAAGAAAAGTGGCCCAATCACCTTGTGACACCTAGTGGTATACTCATGGGTTACCATGAGTCACCAAATGTGATAAGATTGCATTTATGGCAAGTTTATCACAAATTTTCTTTTCTTTCCTTTCCTTCCAAGCTCTAGCAGCCATAACCAAGACTTCTAAAAAATTTCTCAGCCCCCAAACTTTGCAAAAATAGCCCCAAACAAGTTTTACAAGCAAGTACAAGGATTTTCCACAAGTTTTAAGGTAAAATCCTAAACTTTTTCATGAGTTTTCAAGGGATTTTTCATGGGTAAAGGGCAAAAATTAAGCCATGGTATTTTTGCATGAAAAGGAAGTCCAAGAAGAAGTTCAAGAAGCCTTTGAAGGTTAGAAATCAAAAAAAGAGATATTTGGGTAAGTTTTAAAGTTCAAAGTTTTAAATTTTGTTTTGATTTTTATTTCTTAAAACCCATGTGAGTTCTTGAGCACATATTTGATGGAATTTCATGTATATGTGATGAATGACAAGTTTAAGTTGTGAAACTTTGGTTTATGGTGCAAAATGGTAATTTTTGCAAAAGTGTTATTTTTTGCAATTTTGATGTTAGACTTTGCAAAAGTGATGTTTGAGCATGAGAATCTTTTGATTAAGGCATTGAATGGTTTCTTCAGGGGTAGAATTGCAAGTTTGAAATGGATTTTTGTAAAAATGCCATAGGGACTAAATTGAAAGAAAAAGTTCCTTCTTGACAGATTTGAAAAATAGTTAAAAACGCCCCTATACAGTGAGATTTTAGGAAAAGTTAAAACACAAAAGTTGTAGATCTCGACGAAACTATTACGCTACATAGACGGTTTGTCTAAAAACTCAATCGTTTGTGAGTTTTTGATTTTTCAAGAATATGTTAAAAGTGAAAAAAGTGTTAAATGGAAAAAATATCATTTTTCAAAATGATTTAAAGTATGGTACCT
This sequence comes from Artocarpus heterophyllus, assembly GCA_025403435.1. Lineage (NCBI taxonomy): Eukaryota > Viridiplantae > Streptophyta > Magnoliopsida > Rosales > Moraceae > Artocarpus > Artocarpus heterophyllus. The sequence continues at coordinate 401,551 of JAJQZP010000161.1, forward strand.
TAAGTAAAAATGATCCTTGAGAAAAATAAGAAATTTTGATGCAAAGAAGTAAATTTTAGTCCCGGAGGCAAAATCGTCAAAATTTTAGTTCAAGGACTAAACTGCAAAGTTTTATGAAAATGAGGCATAATTGAGAAAAAAAGAGATTTGACCCACTAGGGTGTTATTTTGAAATTAGTATGTGGTTATTTTCATAAGAATAACGAAATCGAGCTCGAGTAGGTTAGTGGACCCACGAAGGGCAAAATCGTCATTTTTATCCAAATAACCCGAACCACTTTGAAATGTTTCCAATGGGATAAGAAAATGACTAAAAAGGTTTCCGCCATTCGTTAGAAACTATAGGGTAAAGTTAGATAGAAATAAGAAAAAATAGTGGTTTTTAGAGTTGTACATAGTAATGCAACTCAATTTATTAACTAACGGATGTTTCATATCGAAACATAGTGGAATTTGGCTCATGGCTTTGTAATTGGCCAACAGGATCCAAGGAGTCTAGGAGAAGAGAAATCGAGGTTAAGTTGCCCGATATTCGCATCAAGTAAGTACCCTTCCCACCTACAGTATAAAATGTAGGTTTAGAAAGAAATGTATGTACATGTATACCTGTGCGTATAATTAAGTGTAAACGTGTATGTTTGCCATGATATGAATACCTAGGGGTATAGTCATGTATGAATTATTGTGAGTATATGGAATATATATATACCTGAGAGTATATAATGACATATACCTGAGTGTATATGATGATCTGCACCAGCGTGTATATTTTATGTTAAGTACCTGTGAGTATATTATGTTATATACCTGTGTGTATATTAATGTGTACCAGTGTGTATATTTTATGTTAAGTACATGTGAGTACATTATGCTACATATCAGTGTGTATAATAATGTGTACCAGTGTGTATATAAAGTATGTATCTGTGTGTACTATATCGTACAAGAGCATTTATGTTATGTATAACATATGATCATCACTTCATGCATGGTATGATAACCATAATAAGTGAATTGGTAAACGAATCACCAAAAGTTAAGAAAAGTGTCGTACCGGCTCCTAACTCAAGGGGAGTTTAAAGAATATGTTACGGTCATGGTGTTACGTAGACCTAAATGAAATTGCGCAATGGTATGAACACTTGGGCCCTAGTAAAGTTAAGAAAAGATGGGGATAAATAAAGTTTATAAGAAAGCATAATTGATTCATGCATTCATGTGAATATCCATGTGGGATTTATGGGACTTACTGGGCATTAGCTCATTAAGTATTTCATGCTATAGCTATTCCGACGAGATGGTCAGAATAAGTTCAAATGGTGAGTTGGTGGAGGGGTGGATGGTGTGCAGATTGGGTATGGAGTCCATTGTTGTAATGTTTTCCGCTATGTATGTTTAAAGTTATTTTGATATGAAATGTTTAAAAGAAAGATGTTACGAAAGTAACAGTATTAATTATGTAAATACAAGTATGTGAAAGTATTTTGGGAGTTACCAAAGTTAATGTACGTAAATTATTTATTCCTGTTTAAAAAAAAATTCCTAAATTTTTGCCTTGAAGTAAGTAAGAAAGAGTTTTATCACAGCCCGAAAAGACAGGTTGTGACAGTTGGTATCAGAGCGCTAATCTTGTCATCCTACTGCACATTGTCGTCTGCTCCATTGCCATAGCTCAAGTAAGATAGTTTGATTTCAAGTATAAGAATGTTTAGTACTACTTTATATGACACTGTTATGTTAATTACGACAATAAATATAGTATATGTCGGAGCCGCATCATGATCGTGATATGGAAGCTGATCGAAGAGCTAGCATTCCTTTTCAAGATGAGATGCCACCATGGTATTATGGAAGTCGGCAGCCTATGGTGTGCAGATTTCTATATCCCTTTTGGGAGATGGTTTGTCTTGGCCATCGGAGTTGGACTTCGTGAATAGAAACATTGGCACGTTGTTATAGGTGACGATGTGTTGGATCGGGACATAAAGTGAATTGATTTGGATTAATAATTCTGTCTTGGCAAATCGATTCACTTTAGACAGCCTTTTGTATTGTATCTTAATCCTGAGATGAATAGTGGGCCTGTTGTCTCGACTTGTGTCTTTTGATGTACCAATGGGTGACTCCCACATCTCTATAGTGGTATGCATGCCGGTACGTTGGAGGCATGACTCTTGATAGCGTAGACTTGTTATTCATAGATATGGAATCCATAGCTCATCTTTAGGAGTAATGATATCCTCTTATATGCGTTGTCCTGTAATTGGAAAACTGGAGCGCTCAACCATTTGGATACATAGGTGTTACCGAATGGTATACTATCTTTAGATGGTAAGTTTTCTAATGGTGAGACAATGGAACGTAAGATAAAAATAATCGGGAAGGTAAGACAGAACTTGTCCTTAAGCCGATTATGGATGATCATATGGGGATACGATACACTATGATATGTCATGGAGACTTAGCTACACAAGCTTCGTAATTCTATAAAGTTCGAGAGTGCAGCTCCAAGCTTTTAATGGAGTAGCGTTGGAGTTGATAATTGTGAAATGTATATCTAGGATATTGGGTTTCATAATTATCATGAGCTTGAACTTTATAGGTCCATTTTGGTCCCCTTTGCTAGCTCACAAAATCCTATAACGACACGGCATGCTTTTCTAATAATTTGTGACTTATGTCAGATTTATCAGATTGGTTTAAAATTTGTAAGAATCAAATAATTCATGTTTGTTTATCGGTTGAATTAATTTTGTAAAAAATTAGTTCAAGATAAACTTGTTGAATTATTGCGATCAGATAATTCTTGTCTGTTTATCGGTTGTTTTAATTTTGGACAAAATTAGAACAAGATAAACTTGTAGAATTATTGTGAATTGATTTATTTTCTTAGAGATTATCTTGATAAAGTTTGTTTTGATCAGATAACTTCTCTATTGGGTTATTTGAATCAAAACTGAGACTTTATCCTTTAGAATCTCGGGTCGAAAATAAAAGATTCGCGGAGATTTTTTCTCAGAAGTTCGGCCTGCTGGATGACGTGTTCGGCCTACCGATCAACGGAGATAAGATTGCGCGTTTTCACGCGGATCTTATCAGATATTGATCCGAACTTGATTCTGTTTCGAGTTTTTGAGACCTAATCTGATATGGACTGATCCCAGGACCAATAGGTATAAAAAGGGAGTGAGTCTCATGATTTACTCAGATCAATTTGAGAGATTAAGAGTGGTAGTCTTCTAGTGAGTATCTAAATAAAAAAAAAACTCCCTGAGAGCTTTTGTTCAAAAATCATGAGCACTAGCTTTGGGTTCTCTCTGTTGGTTGGAAGGAGAGTCATCGGTGGAAGAGCTGTACGTGTGAGCCCACACTCACTCTGGTTGTGGATAGAGAATAGCAAAGAAGACCAGTTGGTTGAGGCTCTTTTGGAACGTTACTTCTCTACACAGGTTGCGGAGGTTCTTCGGCACACTGAGGTTAGTAAGATTTGTTTAATTTATACATATAATATGTCAAACTTGTGTTTTAAAAATTACTCTGATAAAAAATTTTTAAAATTCCGCTGCGCACTTTGTTTCCAACAATTGGTATCAGAGCCTAGGTTTTTATATAAATTTGCAAGTTTGTGATCATGTTATATGCATAAATTTTGTGATCTTAATCTTTCCAATGCTTGAATTGAATTTTATGAGGAGATGGCACTCTAGGTTTCTATATAATATAAATGTTGTCATGGATTATGTGGTGAATGTTTATTAATTAATTATGGTTAATTAAATCATTGTTTAATTATTTATTAATTAATTAATACTGGTTATGGTTCCTTAGAGGTTAGAATGTGTATCTAGGTTTTTCATGTAATTAGTTGGCAGACTATCATCTCCGTCTAGGAATTGTTATTTAATTTTTCATTTGTAAGAATATTGTAATTAAATAATTATTCGGAGAAGACGGATCGAGAAGTCGGATCTAGAAGATTGATGATGACGCCTCCAGATATTTCCTGAGTCTCTAATTTTATGTTTTTTAATTGTTTAAAATAAAATTGATGAATTGCCTTAAAATTGTATTTTCTGGATTGAGGGTTTTCTGCTCGGTCGGCATGTCAGACCTCACAGTTCGGTAGGCCAGAGGTCACGGATCGGTAGGCCGGACGTATGGTCCGGTAGACCGATAGTGGGGCAGAAATTTTGGTGCTCTGCCAGCAGGCTGAACCTTCATGTTCGGCAGGCCAAACCTTCATAATCGGCAGGCTGATCACCTAGAGCTGCCTGCTGACCGAGAGTTGCCAGGTGTCCAGAAAAGGTGCAATTTTTTCGGTGCAGTTTTAATTTTATTTTTGGGACGATTCTGAGAAACATTAAATTTGGATATGACCGAAAATATGAAGTATTCGATTCATACGGGATTGAAGACTTGAAGATGGATATTACATGAAGAAGGATACAGCTTGAGGATTTAAGGATGAAGAATCGAAAAATGTCTCGATTATTCTCTTGTAATCTTATTTTTCTATTCTCTAGGGTAAAACGATAATATTACGGTTATTATTATTTTGCTTGTAGCTTTGCTTGATTGCTTTGCTTGTCTGCATTATAATATGATTTACCATGTATATTGATAACATGTCATATAAAATAGGGAGTGCCGCTCATATTAAAATTGTTCATGCATAATTTTAAAATAAAACCTTGACTTCAAAAGATTGAGTGGGAGAAGGTTTTCGAAGAAAGAACCTAAGGCCTCCATCGTTGGTCCATAGGAAAAACTTGGTGGTCTTAACCCCTAGGAAGGGATTTCTATCATATACTAGATTGGATCTCTGAAAGGATAAGGTATTTTAGTATGATTTATGGTTGCACATCCCTAGGTGGTGATTATAAATCATGGATAAAATATTGAAACGGTGGTTATACACTCACGTTGATTTTATTATTGATCTCCCCTAGGAGCTCTGTTAATAAAATTAATGGCCAAAGAAACGATTATTAGTATATGCTGGATCATACAGGTCCTGGATGGCATATATTAATCAGGAGGAAATCCATGTTCCTGATTGAATTTGGCATGACTCCCCCAGGAGCTTGTTAAATTCTGAGTTGGGAATTATCGTTGTAAGGTTGTGATATTTTCAAGGTTTTGACACATAAATACATTTGTATGATTTTACATGATTGTGTTATCTTACTAAATTATTATATATGTTTGCTTATGTTTGGTATATGATTCTTTATTGTAGATTGAAAATGTCTAAAAATGCTTTATCATCGATTCTTGACAAAAACCAATTAACCGGTGAGAACTATAACGATTGGAAACGGAACCTGGACATCGTCCTTTCCTTTGAGAAACTGAAATATGTTCTGACAACTCCTTGTCCTCCCGAGCCTACGGGAGACTCAAGTAATGAGCAATTCCAAGCGTATGACTGCTGGAAAGATGCTAATGATCAGGCCCGCTGCTATGTTATGGCCAGCATGAACAACGTGCTGCAGGCTCAACATTAGGATTATGAGACTGCGAAGCAGATCTTGGATAATCTTGAGGATATGTTCGGAGGCCAGGCCATAACGAAGCGGTAAGGGACGCTTCGAAAACTCTTAAACTATAGACAGAGACCGGGGACATCTGTAAAGGAGCACATGATGTTAGTCATGGGTTACCTCACTGAGGCTCAAACCAATGGAGCCGACATCGATGCTGAAACTCAGATGACTATGGTCTTTGAGACTCTGTCTAAGGAATTTATTCCATTTAGAGCTACTTTTAATTTAAGCAATAGACAGGATATGACATTGACAGAACTGATGAAACAGTTACAGGAGTTTGAACTGCTGATCAGGGAGTCTCCTGCTGGTGGTGAGGCCAATATGGTGGCTGCTTCTGGTTCCAATCCTAACTCTGAGAATGGAAAGAAGCAACGGGCCAAGAGTGGGAAGTCTTCTATTTCTCCTGCAACCAAAAGCAAGAAGAAGAAGAAGAAGAACCCAAAGAAGCTTAAGTGCTTCTTCTGTGGTAAGGTCAGGCATATAAAGAAGCATTGCAAGGACTTCCTTTCCAAGGGAGGTAGGTGTGATCTTCTATATTTAGAAACTTGTTTGGTTTTGGAATCCAGTGACATCTAGGTCATAGATTTCGATGCAACTAATCATGTTTGTGTTTCTCTGCAGGGATTCAAAGAAACGAGAAGTCTACTTCGTGAAGACTTAACGCTTCGGATGATTGATGGATCCTTGGTCTCAGCGGAAGCAGTGGGAGATGTCCATCTTTATTTTGATAATTATAGAAATTTAATTTTACGAGATTATTTTTATGTTCCTAAATTTAAAAGGAATTTAATTTCTATATCTTCTTTATTTAAAGACTCCTACATGGTATCTTTTAATGAAAAAGTGGTGATTCGTAAAAATAAATCTTTTATCTGTTCTGGATGGATGCAAAATAATCTATATTTTATCAAACCTAAGATGGACTTATTGCTTAATGCTGAGATAAATGATAATAACTCAAAAAGACTTAAAACTTATCACTCTAATAAGACTTATCTTTGGCATTTGCGCCTTGGTCATATTAACCTGAATAGGATTCAAAGGTTGGTAAGAGATGGACCTTTAAGTCACTTAAAGGTGGAATCTATACCTCAATGTGAATCTTGTTTGGAGGGTAAAATGACCAAAAGACCATACGGGTCTAAGGGCAATAGGGCCGAAGGGGTTCTAGAACTTGTGCATAGTGATGTTTGCGGACCAATGAACATCTAGGCACGAGGAGGGTATGAGTACTTCGTCACTTTTATTGACGATTACTCAAGATATAGGTATGTGTACCTAATGCACCACAAAAGCGAAACTTATGATAAGTTCAGGGAGTTTCGGGCTGAAGTGGAAAAGCAATTGAGTAGACCCATAAAGGCACTTCGATCTGATCGAGGTGGGGAATACCTTTCTGATGAGTTCTTGGGAAACTTGTTAGAGAATGAGATTTTATCCCATTTGACTGCGCCGGGCACTCCGCAGCAGAATGGCGTAGCGGAGAAAAGGAATAGGACTTTGTTGGACATGATTCGGTCCACGATGAGTTATTCATCATTGCCTTTATCTTTTTGGGGATATGCACTACAAGCCGCATGTTATCTTTTGAACAATGTGCCTTCAAAATCAGTCCCTAAAACTCCTCACGAGTTGTGGACAAGACGGAAGACATCCTTAAACTATATTCGCATATGGGGATGTCCGGCTCATGTCCTATTTAAGGATCCGAATAAGTTGGAAGCACGTTCAGAAGTTTGTGTATTTGTAGGATATCCAAAAGGGACTAAAGGGGGTTATTTTTATAACCCAAAGGAAAATAAAGTCGTGGTCTCAACTAATGCAACTTTCCTTGAGGAGAGTTACATGGACGACTTTAAACCTCAAAGCAAAGTGGTGCTTGAGGAGTTAAGGGGTGATTCGTTCACTCCAGAGGTTCCGAACGAAACCATTCCGATCGGTATAGAAAAACCAAACAAACCTGAACAACAACCTCAGGGGCTTCGGCGTAGTGGGAGGATCGGGTGTCAACCTGAAAGGTATATGTTCAATGGGGAGGTCTTTTTGGCTGAACCGGATGAACATGACAGGGATCCTTATGCTTACGCAGAAGCTATGGACGATGTTGATTCAAGACTCTAGACAGAGGCCATGAACATAGAGATGAAGTCTATGGAGACTAATCGGGTCTGGGAGCTTGTGGATCTTCTGAAGGTGTAAAACCCATAGGGTGTAAGTGGATCTACAAGAAGAAAAGAGGAGTGGATGGAAAGGTTGAAACCTTTAAGGCTAGACTGGTAGCTAAGGGTTATATGCAAAAGGAAGGAATCGATTATGAGGAAACCTTTTCGCCTGTAGCCATGCTTAAGTCCATCCGGATTCTCTTGTCCATAGTTGTCGCTCTCGACTATGAGATTTGGCAGATGGATGTCAAGACGGCTTTTCTGAATGGCTATCTTGATGAGTTCATTTATATGGAACAACCAGACGGGTTCAAGGTCGCGGGTCAAGAGGGGAAGGTTTGTAAGCTGCTAAAGTCAATTTATGGACTTAAGCAGGCATCCTGTTCTTGGAACATAAGATTTGATCAAGTAATCAAGACTTATGGGTTCTCATAAAATGTGGATGAACCATGTGTTTACAAACACATAAAGGATGGGAATGTGGTTTTTCTACTGCTCTATGTAGATGACATTCTGCTAATAGGCAATGACGTTGGGGCATTGTCATCGGTCAAATTATGGTTGACCAAGCAGTTTGACATGAAGGACTTAGGTGAGGCTAATTTTGTTCTCGGTATCCAGATCTTTTGGGATAGGAAGAACAAAATGATAGCTTTGTCTCAGGCCGGCTACATAGATAAAATTCTCAGGAGGTTTGCAATGCAGGATTCCAAGAAAGGTGGGCAACCATCTAGGTCTGGAATTACTCTTTCTAAGAAAGACTCTCCAAAGTCTTACGAAGAAAGAGAATACATGAAGAAGGTGCCTTATGCTTCGGCAGTGGGTTGCGGTAAAGCATATTTTCAAGTACCTGAGAAGGACTCGAAGGTATATGCTTGTGTATTTGGGTGAGGACTTGACTCCTCTAGGATACACTGATTCAGATTTTCAATCCTGTCTGGATTCTAGGAAATCGACTTCAGGGTTTGTGTTTACTCTGGGTGGCGGTGCCATCATTTGGAGAAGTGCGAAGCAAGATTGCACTTCGGATTCAACGACGGAGGCCGAGTATGTGGCGGCTAGTGATGCTTCAAAAGAAGCAGTGTGGCTCCGCAAGTTCCTTGGGGATCTTGAGGTAGTTCCTGGTATGGATAAGACGGTATCACTGTACTGTGATAACAGTGCGGCGGTAGCTAATGCTAAGGAACCAAGATTTCACAAGAAGAGTAAGCATATCGATCGGAAGTATCATGTGATAAAGGAATTCGTAGAGGGCGGGCATGTCACGGTGTGCAAGATTGCGTCAGAGGACAATTTAGCTAATCCATTTATGAAGACACTTACTGGGAGAGTCTTCGAGAGGCATGTGGAAGCTATGGGGATGCGAAATTTGCAGTATTTACTCACTTAGTGCAAGTGGGAGCTTGTTAGACATGTATGCCTTAAGGAGTAAAAATGTAATATGTTTTTGGAGACTTTTTTATCAATAAAGAATTTATTCATTTATATATATACCAAATCTTGTCCTCTTTACGTTTATATTTGTTGAATGTATGATAAGCAACAGTAGTCTGAGACTGTCAGTCTAAACCTTAAGAATTGGGCATGTGATGGACTGATTGTGCGGAAGACACGATTCTTAAGGTGACAGTGTAAAACATATGATCCGCAATTGAGGGAATAAAGTTGGGCGCTTTATTCATGTAAAGATTGTTATGTTGTCTATATCCCTTTTGGGAGATGGTTTGTCTTGGCCATCGGAGTTGGACTCCATGAATAGAAACATTGGCACGTTGTCATAGGTGACGATGTGTTGGATCGGGACATAAAGTGAATTGATTTGGATTAATAATTCTGTCTTGGCAAATCGATTCACTTTAGATAGTCATTTGTATTGTATCTTAATCTTGAGATGAATAGTGGGCCCGTTGTCTCAACTTGTGTCTTTTGATGTACCAATGGGTGACTCCCACATCTCTATAGTGGTATGCATGCTGGTACGTTTGAGGCATGACTCTTGATAGCGTAGACTTGTTATTCATAGATATGGAATCCATAGCTCCTCTTTAGGAGTAATGATATCCTCTTATATGCGTTGTCCTGGAATTGGAAAACTGGAGCGCTCAACCATTTGGATACATAGGTGTTACCGAATGGTATACTATCTTTAGATGGTAAGTTTTCTAATGGTGAGACAATGGAACGTAAGATAAAAATAATCGGGAAGGTAAGACAGAACTTGTCCTTAAGCCGATTATGGATGATAATATGGGGATACGATACACTATGATATGTCATGGAGACTTAGCTACACGAGCTTCGTAATTCTATAAAGTTCGAGAGTGCAGCTCCAAGCTTTTAGTGGAGTAGCGTTGGAGTTGATAATTGTGAAATGTATATCTAGGATATTGGGTTTCATAATTATCATGAGCTTGAACTTTATAGGTCCATTTTGGTCCCCTTTGCTAGCTCACAAAATCCTGTAACGACACCGCATGCTTTTCCAATAATTGGTGACTTATGTCGGATTTATCAGATTGGTTTAAAATTTGTAAGAATCAAATAATTCATGTTTGTTATCGGTTGAATTAATTTTGTAAAAAATTAGTTCAAGATAAACTTGTTGAATTATTACGATCAGATAATTCTTGTCTGTTTATCAGTTGTTTTAATTTTGGACAAAATTAGAACAAGATATACTTGTAGAATTATTGCGAATTGATTTATTTTCTTAGAGATTATCTTGATAAAGTTTGTTTTGATCAGATAACTTCTCTATTGGATTATTTGAATCAAAACTGAGACTTTATCCTTTAGAATCTCGGGTGGAAAATAAAAGATTTGCGGAGATTTTTTCTCGGGAGTTCAGCCTGCCAGATGACGTGTTTGGCCTGCCGATCAGAATTTTCGGCCTGTCGATCAGCGGAGATAAGATTGCGCGTTTTCACGCGGATCTTATCAGATATTGATCTGAACTTGATTCTGTTTCGAGTTTTTGAGACCTAATCTGATATGGACTAATCCTAGGACCAATAGGTATAAAAAGGGAGTGAGTCTCATGATTTACTCAGATCAATTTGAGATATTAAGAGTGATACTCTTCTAGTGAGCATCTAAATAATAATAAAAAAAAACTCCCTGAGAGCTTTTGTTCAAAAATCATGAGCACTAGCTTTGGGTTCTCTCTGTTGGTTAGAAGGAGAGTCACCGATGGAAGAGCTGTACGTGTGAGCCCACACTCACTCCGGTTGTGGATAGAGAATAGCAAAGAAGACTAGTTGGTTGAGGCTTTTCTGGAATGTTACTTCTCTACACAGGTTGCGGAGGTTCTTCGGCACACTGAGGTTAGTAAGATCTGTTTAATTTATACATATAACATGTCAAACTTGTGTTTTGAAAATTACTCTGATGAAAAATTTTTAAAATTTCGCTGCGCACTTTGTTTCCAACAGCAGACCGAATGGCTTCATGTAGTTAAAGTGATTTTTAACACTTGTCATATGCCACCGCATCTCCTGGTTTTATTGGCCTCAGGATTGTTGATGAGGGAGGCCTTAGTATGATAGTGAAGGATTGAACCTGACAAGCAACCACAGGATTGGTAAGGTTTTAGAGGACAAATTCTAGCTGAGTTGCACCCATACCACCAGCAAACGTTATTCCAGTCTAGGTGATTCTGATGTTATGGGCGGATGGGAGACATCGATTCTACCTGCGAGTAGAATCGATATAAGAAAGATACGTAGGCAAACCGGTAGATCATTACATTCTTAAATTTCGCCGTACCATGGTACCACTGATTCCGCCACAATTACCCTTACGATGCATTTACGATCTGGTTTGGAAAGATCTTCCCAATGTGGTCTAGCAGCAAATGCAGTATCCAGGAAATTACCTTAGTATCTATGATTCTCTTATAGCGGCATTACATGCAGACCAGAATGTAGCCGCGCCATTAGAAGATCCTCCAGTAGGTATGGATGATGACGATGATGATGATGATGCTGATGATGATGATGATAATAATGATAACATTGATGAAGAGCCTGTGCCTCTAGAGCCTATAATCGCAAGTGATGATAAGTCGACTGATTCGGATATGGAGGAAGAAGAGGAATCCTAAGGAGGATTCCGAATATAGTGACATGTCTAAAGTCGAGTCCGACAAAAAAAAAATTCATAAGAAAATCTTTGTGTATTATGACGTACATAGATGAGGTATTAGTACAGTTTTGGGCTTTGATGCCTTTGTATATGCATGTATGTTCGGTTAGTGGTGTCCTTCTCGGCAATAAGGTATATGTAGCCGGAAGTGATAATTGCTCCCGAAGATGATGTAAATAGTTATGTATGAAAGGAAAGTATGTATGTTTGTATGTTAGTTATGCATGTAATGTTATGAAGAATGTAAAAAGGAAATGAAAGAGGTTCATGAAATGAAATGCATGAAAGTGAATGAATGGAAATGAAATGAAATGTACGAAAGGAAATGAAATGAAGTGTAAGAATGCTTATGAAATGAAATGTATGAAGGTAAAGGAAATGAAATGTATGGATGCTAATGAAATGAAATGTATGAAGGTAAAGAAAATGAAATGTATGAAGCAAGATATTGAGTTCATGTAATTGTGTATGTTTGCATGTATTTATGTTGTTTGAATACACGCAATTATTGATTGGATACTATTAAGTTAATAGTATGTACTAACATAGTAACGAAAATATACGATAACTATATAGCGATTGATATCAATGGCGGATATATCCGGAGGACTGATGAATCCAGATTTGATAGCCATGATTATGGAATTACAATAGAAGCTCCAAGCTCAGAAGCGCGAAATGCAAGGTTTACGGGAACAGTTAGTTAACCAAAATCCCGTATCACCAGTATGTATAGATACGCCACCCCCAGTACCGCCACCACAGCAAGCGGAACTAGTAGTCCTAGCTGTTCTGGTAGCATCTACTACCGAATTTTATGAAAAATTCCAGAGAATGAAGGCCCCAGAATTTGATGGATCTACAGTCCCCTTAGAGGCCGATAATTGGCTTACAGGCATAGAAAGGGTTCTGAAATTTATGGGACTTAGCGACTATAAAAAAGTCCTATGCGCTTTGTTTTCTCTCACTAAAGATGCTAGGAGACAGCGGAAGTCGGTAGAGAGTAAAAGGAATGTAGACAATAAGACAAGGCCAGATTTCATTAAAGAATTTGGCAGGGCTTATTTTAATGTAGAAACCATGGCAGCCCAACAAGAAGAATTTAATAATTTTAAGCAAGGCAATATGTCCGTAGCTGACGCTGTAAAGAGGTTTAATCAGCTAGCACGGCTTTGTCCCGAGTTAGTACCCATTGATCTGGAACCAATAAGACGGTTAATGAGAATGTTCAAAACCGACAATACCCTTGTGGTCGATATTGGAGGGCAAGCTCCTAAGGATGTAGAGGATTGCATCAAACGGGCGACCAAAACTGAGTTTAGAATTTCCTGTGATAAGGAGGAAAGAGCAAGGATTTTCAAAGCATAGAAGGAGGAGAAAGCTTTAGCCAAGCAAAGTCAAGTTGTACAAGTAAAAGGACAAGGAAGTGTTCCAAGTCAAGGGCCATCCTAGAACATTCAAGCGGGACGCAATTGCACTACTAACAGCAAGAGGAAATGGAACGTGAATAATTTAAAGAATCCAAAAGATCAACTCCATAAGAGGATTAACGATGTAGGAAACAACAAACCCCTTTGCAGTCAATGCGGGAAAAGACATGCAGGGGAATGTAAGGCTGGAACGAACAAGTACTATATCTATGGGAAAGAAGGGCATTATGCCATGAATTGTTTTTCTAATTCCCAAAGTCAAAACAATCAGGCTCAGCAGAGGTCTCAAGGAAACCAATTGCGTACGGTTCAAGTTTAGGCACAAATTGAAGTCCCTAGTGTCTGTCAAGGGCGACTAGAAGCTCCAGAACCAAGTGGGCGAATTTATGCCTACATGAAGAAGGAACAAGGTGCAGGAACCTCATCAGTGGTGACAGGTTAGTTTTCTGTTGCCCACACTGATGTATATATTTTATTTAATTTTGGAGCAACATATTCGTTTGTATCGCTTAAGTTTACGAAACGAATAGGAAGTAAAAGAGATAGGATAGAGCAAACCTTTAGAATTGCACTACCCTCTGGGAAGGTATTGAGTGCTGATTATTGGTTACGTTATGTACTATTCCTAATAGTCATACGTGGAAGGGAATTGTATATTGATTTGATAATAATTGATATACAAGATTATGATGTCATCCTAGGAACGAATTTCCTAAGAAAATATACAGCTAAGATTAGTCGTCGACACCACAAGGTTACGTTTCGGCCTTCCGGAAGTGAGAAGTTTGTGTATTCAGGGAAAGTTTCCCCAAAGCTCCCAAGGCGTTGACTTCAACATTAAAGGCAAGAAAGATGTTGGAAAATGGATGTACCGATTACCTGGTGAATTTAATAAGGAAAGATCTCAGTTAGGACCAGAGAAGGTCCCCATAGTAAAGGAATTTATTGATGTGTTTTCGGACGAGTTGCCAGACTTACCACTAGAACGAAAAATTTCATTTGAAATCAAATTGACGCCCAAAACAGCCACGATTTTTAAGGTGCCATATCAAATGACTCCAGGGAAACTCAAGGAACTTAAGGTACAACTAAAGGAACTATTGGACAAGGGATTCATCCGACCAAGTTATTTCCCCATGGGGAGCACCTATTCTATTTGTTAAGAAGAAGGATGGAATGTCACGAATGTGTATTGATTATCGGGAACTAAACAAGGTCACGATTAGGAACAAGTATGCACTTTCGAGAATCGATGATTTGTTTAATCAATTGAAAGGAGCGTCAGTATTCTCAAAGATTGATCTATGCTCAAGATATCATTAACTTCGAATTAAAGAAGAAGATATACCAAAGACGGCGTTCTGAACACGTTATGGGCATTATAAGTTCTGCGTCATGCCTTTTTGACTGACCAATGCTCTAGCAGCTCTCATGGATATCATGAATCGGATTTTCGAAGAAAGTTTCCAAGGGTTAAAAAGGGCGACTTACAAGTACACTAGTACTAACAATACTAGATCCGAACCATGGAATGTTCGTGATCTATAGTGATGCATCAAAAACAAGATTGGGAGCCGTATTGATGCAAAATGGAAAAGTGATTGCTTACGCATCCCAACAGTTAAAGGATTATGATAGGAATTATCCGACGTATGACTTAGAATTAGCGGTGGTTGTATTTGTGTTAAAAAAAATGGCGTCACTACCTGTATGGAGCTAAGTACAAAATTTATACAGACTATTAGAGTCTAAAGTGCATCTTCATATAGAAAGAGCTCAACATGAGGCAGCAAAGATGGCTAGAGTTAGTTAAAGACTACGACTATGAGATTTTGTATCACCCGGGAAAGGCTAATCAAGTAGCCAATGCCCTTAGTCGTAGAACAATGTCCTTGCTAGTAACGATATAGATGATACCAAAACCTCTCCAAAAGGATTTGATGGAAGCAGGAATAGAGCTAGTCATTAGAAGATTAGCTAATTTTCCCTTTCGATTAACGATCTTAGAGAACTTAAAGGAGCAACAAGAAGCAGATCCGTCACTACTTAAAGTTAGGAATGAAGTTCTTGAAAACAAAGAAATCAAATTTAGCATCTTAGAAGCTAGCATTCTCCCTTATAAGGGCTGAATCTGCATCCCCAATGATAAAGAATTAAAGAAGCAAGTATTAGAAGAAACTCATGAAGCACCATATGTGGCTCATCCAGGAGCTACTAAAATGTACCAGAATTTGAAAGAACACTTTTGGTGGAATGGAATGACGAACGATATCGGATAGTGTGTTGGCAAATGCCTTACATGCCGGAAGGTGAAAGATGAGCATCAACGACCAACAGGCGAATTACAAAAGATTGAAATCCCAGAATGGAAATAGGATCAGATAACTATGGACCTGATAACTGGGCTACCCAGAACTACGGGTGGACATGATGCTATATGGGTAATTGTTGATAGATTGACTAAATCAACTTATATCTTACCCATTAAGCTCAACAGTTCTGTAGAACGACTAGCTGAACTATACGTAACCCAAATAGTTAGATACCACTGAGTTTCGAAGTCTATCATTTTTTATCGTAATGGTAGATTCACTTCCAAGTTTTGGAGAAGTGTTCATCAAGTAATGGGAACAAAGCTGACATTCAGCACAGCCTTCCACCCATAAACAGACGGTCAATCAGAAAGTACCATCCAGACTTTAAAGGATATGTTAAGAGCATGTGTGCTAGATTTCAAGGGAGGATGGGATAAAAAAAAAAAAAAACTTCCTCTGATCGAATTTGTATACAACAATAGTTATCGAAGCTCCATTGGCATGGCTCCATATGAAGCTCTATATGGAAAGAGATGTAGACCACCTTTACATTGATACGAAACCCAAAAAAAGGCGTTGTCGACTATAGATAATGCCCATGAAAGAGTTATGCTAATCGACGATGGAGACCTTTAAAGTTTCAAGTAGGAGACTTGGTCTTTTTGAAGATAATGCCCATGAAAGGAAATTGTAAAATTTGGGAAGAAAGGAAAGCTCAGTCCAAGGTATATTAGACCATTTGAGATCTTGAAACGGATAGATAATGTAGTTTATAAGTTAGCCTTACCCTCTAATCCAACATTGGTATACAATGTATTCCATATGTCCATGCTAAAGAAGTATGTGCCAAACCCTTCACATGTTCTTTAACAAGAAGAAATCGACATAAAGGACAATCTGTCCTATGAAGAAAAAAAAAAAACCAGTTCAAATTCTGGCACGAGAAGAGAAGGAATTAAGGAACAAGAAGATACCTCTCGTCAAAGTTTTATGGCGCAACCAACAAGTAGAAGAGGCAACGTGAGAATGAGAGAATGAAATGAGGAAAGACTACCACGAATTATTTTGATTTTTGAGGATGAAAATTCTTAAGGGGGGTAGATTGTAATGACCGAGGAAATGTCATTAATGAAACCTAATATTTAATTTGGTTTAATTAATGAATTTATTCTTAAAAATGTAAAATTTTGTAAAAATAGTAATTTTTGTGAAAATTACAATAAAATATGAAAGAGCGGCATTGATTGCAAATTTTATGGCATATGTAATGTAATGGTGGATATTGTAAAATATAAATTTTATGAGTCGGATGACTCAGAGATTTGTGCATAATATCCATAAAATGAATTTTATGTCACAATTAATTGTTAAATTGTGATATAAATGAATAGATGATTAAAATGTGAATAGGACATAGAGGTTGTCCTAACCTAACCAGGGGTAGAAAGGAGGCTAGAGCATTATAGGAATACTGCTAAATGAAAACACAGATACGAAAAATGTCACGATTAGCCTCCAAAAGTGAACGAAAAGTAAGTTAGATATTTTTATACAGTCTAAGGATAGAAAGTACACTTAATTGACCATGGTAGTATAGAAAATATACTGTGTGGTGAAAAATTACACAGTATAAATTTTTAATTCCATAAAGTGGACACTCCTTGGTTTTCTATTGGGCCACATGTCAAGAAAAGTGGCCCAATCACCTTGTGACACCTAGTGGCATACTCATGGGTTACCATGAGTCACCAAATGTGATAAGAATGCATTTATGGCAAGTTTATCACAATTTTTCTTTTCTTTCCTTTCCTTCCAAGCTCCAGCAGCCATAACCAAGACTTCTAAAAAAATTTCTCAGCCCCCAAACTTTGCAAGAATATCCCCAGACAAGTTTTACAAGCAAGTACAAGGATTTTTCACAAGTTTTAAGGTAAAATTCTAAACTTTTTCATGAGTTTTCAAGGGATTTTTCATGGGTATAGGGCAAAAATTAATCCATGGTATTTTTGCATGAAAAGGAAGTCCAAGAAGAAGTTCAAGAAGCCTTTGAAGGTTAGAAATAAAAAAAAAGAGATATTTGGGTAAGTTTTAAAGTTCAAAGTTTTAAATTTTGTTTTGATTTTTATTTCTTAAAACCCATGTGAGTTCTTGAGCACATATTTGATGGAATTTCATGTATATGTGATGAATGACAAGTTTAAGTTGTGAAACTTTGGTTTATGGTGCAAAATGGTAATTTTTGCAAAAGTGTTATTTTTTGCAATTTTGATGTTAGACTTTGCAAAAGTGATGTTTGAGCATGAGAATCTTTTGATTAAGGCATAGAATGGTTTCTTCAGGGGTAGAATTGCAAGTTTGAAATGGATTTTTGTAAAAATGCCATAGGGACTAAATTGAAAGAAGTTCCTTCTCGGGAGATTTGAAAAATAGTCAAAAACGCCCCTGTACAGTGAGATTTTGGAAAAAGTTAAAACATGAAAGTTGTAGATCTTGACGAAACTGTTATGCTATGCTGACGGTTTGTCTAAAAACTCAATCGTTTGTGAGTTTTTGATTTTTCAAGAATATGTTAAAAGTGAAAAAAGTGTTAAATGGCAAAAAGATCATTTTTCAAAATGATTTAAAGTATGGTACCTTAAGTAAAAATAATCCTTGAGAAAAATAGGAAATTTTGATGCAAAGAAGAAAATTTTAGTCCTAGAGGCAAAATCGTCGAAATTTCAGTTCAAGGACTAAACCGCAAAGTTTTATGAAAATAGGGCATAATTGAGAAATAAAGAGATTTGACCCACTAGGGTGTTATTTTGAAATTAGTATGTGGTTATTTTCATAAGAATAACGAAATCGAGCTCGGGTAGGTTAGTGGACCCACGAAGGGTAAAATTGTCATTTTCATCCAAATAACCCGAACCGCTTTGAAATGTTTCCAATGGGATAAGAAAACGACTAGAAAGGTTCCCGCCCTTTATTAGAAACGATAGGGTAAAGTTAGATAGAAATAAGAAAAAACAGTGGTTTTTAGAGTTGTACATAGTAATGCAACTCAATTTATTAACTAACGGATGTTTCGTATTGAAACATAGTGGAATTTGGCTCATGGCTTTGTAATTGGCCAACAGGATCCTAGGAGTCTAGGAGAAGGGAAATCGAGGTTAAGTTGCCAGACATTTGCATCAAGTAAGTACCCTTCCCACCTATAGTATAAAATGTAGGTTTAGAAAGAAATGTATGCATTTGTATACCTGTGCGTATAATTAAGTGTAAACTTGTATGTTTGCCATGATATGAATACCTAGGGGCATAGTCAAATATGAATAATTGTGAGTATATGGAATATATATATACCTGAGAGTATATAATGACATATACCTGAGTGTATATAATGATCTGTACCAGTGTGTATATTTTATGTTAAGTACCTGTGAGTACATTATGTATATACCTGTGCGTATATTAATGCATACCAGTGTGTATATTTTATGTTAAGTATCTGTGAGTACATTATGCTATATATACCTGTGCGTATATTAATGTGTACCAGTGTATATATTTTATGTTAAGTACTTGTGAGTACATTATGTTATATACCTGTGCGTATATTAATGTGTACCAGTGTGTATATTTTATGTTAAGTACATGTGAGTACATTATGCTACATACCAGTGTGTATAATAATGTGTATCAGTGTGTATAGAAAGTATGTATCTGTGTGTACTATGTCGTACAAGAGCATTTATGTTATGTATAACATATGATCATCACTTCATGCATGGTATGATAACCATAATAAGTGAATTGGTAAACGAATCACCAAAAGTTAAGAAAAGTGTCGTACTGGCTCCTAACTCAAGGGCAGTTTAAAGGATATGTTATGATCACGGTGTTACGTAGACCTAAATGAATTTGCGCAATGGTATGAACACTTGGGCCCTAGTAAAGATAAGAAATGATGAGGATAAAGAAAGTTTATAAGAAAGCATAATTGATTCATGCATTCATGTGAATATCCATGTGGGATTTATGGGACTTATTGGGCATTAACTCATTAAGTATTCCATGTTGTAGGTATTCTGACGAGAAGGTCATAATAAGTTCAAATGGTGAGCTGGCGGAGGGGTGGATGGTGTGCAGATTGGGTATGGAGTCCACTGCTGTAATGTTTTCCGCTACGTATGTTTAAAGTTATTTTGATATGAAATATTTAAAAGAAAGATGTTATGAAAGTAAAAGTATTAATTATGTAAATACAAGTATGTGAAAGTATTTTGGGAGTTACCAAAGTTAATGTAACCAAATTATTTATTCCCGTTTAAAAAAAAATTCCTAAATTTTTGCCCTGAAGTAAGTGAGTAAGAGTTTTATCACAGCCCGAAAAGACGGGTTGTGACAAATAATTTAGATTAGTTACAAGATTAATTGTATTCAAAACTCATTGTGTTACAACTCTGCCATCCTAAAAATAAATTTGGTCCTCGAAATTAGAGGTTACCTTATTAACAAAATAGGTGCAGATATAACTCTCGCATCGTCGACTCTAATTCCCAAGTTGTTTAATCCTTGCGGTAGTGCTATCATAGTACTTTAACTAACAAAATTTCTCATTGTCTTAAACTCATCACTTTGCAATCTATGAATTGAACTGGCACATCTTCATAAGTCTTATCTTCTCATTGTGGCACATCATGCCATGATATGACGGTGTCGGGGTTTGGCTGGCACTTGAAGAGCGTAAATACATTAAAGAAATTATGGACGTAGGACAATTTTGGAGGTAATTCAACATGGTACATAGCAACACCAACTTGTTGTGAGATCAAGAACGACCTAATATACCATGGTGCAAGTTTCCTACTAACACTGAAATGGTATATTCCTTTATGTAGGGAATGTTGAAAAAATAGCACGCAGCGAAATTTTAAAAATTTTATATTAGAGTATTTTTCAAAAACACAAGTTTGACACGCTATATGCATAAATTAACTAGATCTTACTAACCTTTGAATGCCAAAGAACTTCCGCAATCTGTGAAGAGAAGTAATGTTCTAGAAGAGCCTTAACCAACTGGTCTTCTTTGCTATTCTCTATCCACAATTGGAGTGAGTGTGGGCTCACACGTACAGCTCTTCCTCCAGGTGACTCTCCTTCCAACCAATTGAGAGAACCCAAAGCTAGTGTTCATGATTTGTGAATAAGAGCTCTTAGGGAGTTTTTAGATTCTCACCAGTAGAGTATCACTCTTAATGTCTCAATTAATCTAAATAACGTATGAGACTTACTCCTTATTATAGAGGTTGGGTCTAGGGTCAGTCCTTATTACCAAACATGATTACAGTCTTCATAATACTAGAGATTGAACTTGCCAATTGTTGTAATCCATTTCCAATCCTATAATACCAAACATGCCAGGACCCCATAAGTCTTCCTACTCAATGCATCAGCTACTACATTTGCCTTACCATGATGGTATTGCATTTTGAAGTTTTAATCTTCCATATACTCTATCCATCATCCTTGCCTCAAATTTAAGTCTCATTGTGTGAACAGATACTTCAAACACTTATGGTCAAAGAAAAACTAAAAATTTGCACCATAGAGATAACAACTCTATATCTTCAAGGCAAAAATTATAGCATTCATAACCCATATGCTATCACTTGTCCTTGCTACATCAAGACACAACCCAATCCTTGTCATGAAGCATTGGTGTAAACCTCGTATGGCATGTCATTACTCAAAATAATAAATACTAGCACTATAGTCAATTGGACCTTTAGTTCTTGGAAGGCATGTTCATACTCATTACCTCACTCAAAATCTTTCTTAGTCAAACAGGTCAACAGTGTGGAGATGCTAAGGAAGTCCTTTACAAATCGTTTATAATACCCTACGAGTCCTACAAAAATTTTGATCTTTGCCGCATTCTTTGGTCTCTCCTACTATAGCACTACTTCAACTAAAGGTGGGCCCTTTGAGATTCCTTGACCAGAGATGATATATCCTAGAAACTTAAATTTTGTCATCCAAAAGTCTCACTTTTCCTTCTTTGTATGCAGCTTATGTTCACAGAGGGTCTACAAGACTATCCTCAAATGCTCGTGCTTCTCTTAGGTCTCAGAGTAAACCAATATGTTATCTATGAATTCTATCACAAAGTGATCCAACAAGGCCTGAAAACATGGTTCATGATGTCGATTGTAACGCCCCTATATGGGGGTTAACAGTTTTTAATGAGATAAAATAAAAATAAATAATAAAAGTAAAACCTTAAAAATAAAATTTGCCCGGGACTTAAATGAAAACTCTCAACTCAAAAATAAAAATATAAACGACAAATAAACCACAGTTTTAATGTAGCACCTTAAATTTAATAATATAAACTGTTGTCATCATCATTTTAACCCTCAACACATTGTAATACAGTCACAGAAAGTAACAATTGATGCTTACATTATCATGAAGAACATTCTCAACGATTGAAGCAGTCCCAATGTAATATAGCTACATCACTTCCTCAACTATATTTCTCGTAGCCACCTCACACTTAGTGAGTCCTGAAAAGATATAAACATAAGGGTATGAGCAACACTATGCTCAGTAGAGAAAGCCATTACTCACCTTTAGGTTTTTATCATTACCACATTAAAATCTGCATGGTCAGTAAGTCACATCATATTCCAGATTATGAGGTTTATTATGATCACATCTTATGGATACCGTAGTTAATCATTACCAAGTGTCATAATTACACATTTATACAAATATTACCAATCATCATTGTTCCTAGGTATCCATGTTAAATTGAGTATCACTCAACTCATCGAAACCCAAATGGGCGCACTTGATCACCCTATAAACATTCCAAGGGTGTTCCGGTGAGGGGACATCAAGCCCCGAGTCCTCACCAAATCGATTCCTGTACAGTGTGTTCTGGGACTTTCAACCCAAGGAAGCGTCATCGCCTTCCCCCTACTTTACCTTTTAGGGTATTCATGCCCAAGGACGTAACCGTCGCCCTTTTCATGTCTCACAATTTCTCTATATTGAATCATTATCAATAGAGTTAGTTTTCCTAACCATGCTTCTCAATTTATAACATGTGTCAATTCATTATGTTCCTCGCCGTACAATACAAGACGAGTCCATGTCATAGTTTCATATGTGATAATCATATAATATCAGTTCAACATAGATATATATATATTGCGGCAAAACAATCAATTTTAATTCTATAAAAACCTCACAAAAGATGAGTAATAGAATCCCTACCTTTCAAGCTTATCAACAGTCTCTTAATCCTGGAATCAATTAACGTTAGCTCCATACTCCCTTGATCCTAAGGCGTGCATAAGGACAATTAAAACTAAAGCACAACATACAACTACATTCATAAAATTTATTTTAATTTAATCTTAGAATTTCAAGAAATAACCACTGCCCATAGAGGTATTATAAAGTTTAACAATATAAATTTTCTGTCTAGGGCATATACACTTAGACTTCATACATATGCTCCAAAATAGCAACAAACATATACTTAGGTTTAAGAACGCAAATTTGAATAATCCTTTAGTATAAAAGAAAATTTATAAATGAAAGACTAAATTTGTTCATAAGATTCTAACCTCGGATTATGGTTAGTTGGAAGCTTGAAATGGCTTCAAAACAGGTTCCTTTACTTCGGTATGACTGAAATTCTTGCTCAAATGGAGGTGATGGTGGCTGATTTTTATGGCTGCCTTGAAGAAGTTCTCTAAGTATTTTGCTTCAGCAAAGAAATGAGAAGAAGAGTGTGGGAACCGTGGAAGAGAAAGGAAGAAAAGATGAAGTCTTTGAAGAGAAGTGATAGAAACAATTATAGAGGAGACATGTTGAAGCATGTCACGGAGGAAATAAA
This sequence comes from Artocarpus heterophyllus, assembly GCA_025403435.1. Classification (NCBI taxonomy): domain Eukaryota; kingdom Viridiplantae; phylum Streptophyta; class Magnoliopsida; order Rosales; family Moraceae; genus Artocarpus; species Artocarpus heterophyllus. Next base: position 425,044 of record JAJQZP010000161.1, read on the forward strand.
GAAAATGAGGGTCAAGAGTAGTTGGAAAAGATATCCTTATGTCTCATCTAAAGACTTTAACACATATAATGCCAATATGACATTTTTGAGATTTATTAGAAGTTCTAAGGCTTTTTAGTAATCATACTAAATAAATATAGGAGAATTTTAAAAAATTTAAAAATAGATAAAAATAAATATTATAAAATAAATTTAAATGAAGCAATTTTTTTTTATACATTAAAAATTAATTTAATTACCTCAATACCCGTTAAGAGAATAACGGGTGTCACAACTCTACCCCCCTTAAAGAAATTTCGTCCTCGAAATTTCAATTCTAGCAATACTAGTAAAAATTTTAATTCCATTATGATTCCAATTCCGAGTCTAAACCGTTAATGTTGTTTGTCCTCCAAATTTAAGTTATCGTATTTCCACTTATTTACTTGCATAATAAATCTTACTCCTAAATCTCTCAATAAGAGTATTTCTGACAAGTTTCAACTTATAACACCGTATAATAGTCTAAGAATCTGATCAGGCATACATATTGACCATATCATGATTCCAGTCCTTCATTGTCCATGGACTGTGATTTACAATCACATTTAAGGAGATTGCCAGAGAAATTTTATATACTTCATCTTTAGGTTCCTTTTCCTTTTTGAGTAAGGAAAAGTCAAATATATTTGATTTCATACCTCAACTAATAAACTAAAACATAATCATAAAACATATATCACAAACGCTTTTATTCAAAACTATACATTAAACTTACTCATAGAGATATTAAACGGAATCTCAGAGTTGCAAACATACCCGACATATTTTTCATTAAACAGCTATCCTCATGACACAAACATTCAATCCAAATAATATACTCATATTTCATATGGAATATCCCCATAACTGACTTTGGTACTTCCACATAATATTAACAGAATATTACACATTACAAACATGATACGGATACGTTTCGAGAGTACAAGGCACTCCGTATACCAGCTATCCATATCATGCATGCTTAGAGGATACAAAAACATCGATAAACAAAAGATCGGACCTTAAGAAGGATGCGTTTCGAGAGCATCAAGTACTCCGTATCCAGCCATCCCGGCATTAGGCTCAATGAATCTAAAAGATTGAACAACGACGTACCACAAGAAACACAGAATACAAGGCAAACGGTTATTCGTAACACACGAAATACGGACACACATGCCTACATGCCAAAGATAAAACAAAAAGATTACAGATGGAGATTCAAATCAATTGGCCGCTCCCGGCTTTCCCTTTCCCATTCAAGCTTGGATGTTGCAGTGTCGGATTCTGGATGTATGATTTGCATTTTATCTATCAATTCCTCAGCTGTTGAAGCAGTGACAAAGATTTGTCTCTCCGATTCTGTAGTGATGTTTTCTTCCACAGCGTAATCTAGAAATTTCAAAAGACCGTCATAAAAACCCTTTACGTTCAGCAGTCCCAAAGGTTTGGAATAAAAGCCCAACAATTGCCCACAAGCAACTATAAATATTTCCTCAAGAGTACCTAGACCACCAGGTAATGCTATAAAAGCATCAGAATTATAGATTATGTCTTTAAAATTTTTAGGGATACTCCTGACTCCTTCTCCCTTACCTATGGCTTCCTTACAAAGGTTTCCTTCAACTGGAATATGAGGCCAAATTCTTACATCAGTAGCGTCGCTAGACCTAGCTGCTAGTGCCATATTTACCATCATTTTTATACTACCACCCCCATAGATTATGTTAATCTTCTTGCGTGCTAGGACTTGCCCTAAGTGATTTGCAGCTTCTAAATAGGCTTTATCTTTTCCAAGGCTGGAACCACAAAAGACACAGACATTCTTTATTTTCTTCGTGGACTGGGAGGTAGACATATTTGGTTTATAGAAGTGGTTGCTTAATGTCTGCTCCACTTAGACTTCGGGTTCTACATGAGTTTTTAAAGATGAGAAATATACAAAAAGGGCTAAAGAGATAGACGAGTAGGTAATGAAAAGGTAATCCAAAGATTTAAACAAAATATTGTGCGGATAAGAAAGTAAGATAAGGTGATTGATAGTTTTCAGAAAATCTGATTCACTTTTTGAAAAAGATTAGACTCTAATTGTATAACTTTTGACAATTGAGAACAATTCGACAGAAGACCGTCTTGACGCAACTGTAGACTTTTTGACAAATATACACCAAGTCGAGAAATTTAATATAAACGACAAATACTGTAGAACTTTTGAAATTTGAGACACAAATCTTGAAATATCTGGATAAGCTTTTCAAAATTCAGACATATTAATGTATCGTATGTAACGTGTCTGATAAGATAAAATATATTTTATTATATATATATTTAAGAAAATCATAAATTAAATAAGATATTAACACTTACTGTATCAATCTAATAATCACAATTATTTCAAACACAAAAGCAAATATTCTGAGTAAAAGAAAAACACAAACTGTTGAACATCAGCTAAAACTGCTTCAAATAAGCAAAGACTAAATAACCTTTATAGTGCGATGACTTATTCCCCATCCAGTTTTCTTATGGCTTGGCAAACAGGATCTAGAAATACCATATTCCTGAGGCGTTGTCTTTCTGTATAAAATTTAGGCCAGAGTTTAAAAATAGCTCCTTGAACATATCCACTAGGGTGACCGTGAAGAGGAGGATGGATGCTATCCAAGTTCTCCTTTGAAAGTCCATCCCTACAAAACCTTATTTTATCCTCTCTATTCGTAGACATATAACCAGGTGAAGTACATTTACCGTTACAATTTTGTCTTCCACATTTGTTACAAGTGACCACGATGGCACGAGCTCTTCTTTTCATTGCACTACGACTGGTACCTGTTCCTGGTAAACCGACATCTTGACTAAAGTCACTCGGATAGATTTTCCCCTCTATCAACATTCTCACATCACAAGGGATACCAAAACGCATAAGAATCCACAACCGAGTAATTCTAGCCTTGTATTTCTTTCTAAGAATCTTTTGGGAGAGTGATGGGAAATACTTTCTCAGGTGTTGGTACTTTGGGTCCATGATGAGATGAAAGAAGAGTAAATAGAAAGGAAAAATTAAGATAGTAAATTGCAGAATCCTAGAATTCCTTCTTCTTTTAGAGGAAAAGAAGAATTTTTAATGAAAAAGAAGATGATTTGCGATTTAGAGAGAAAATAACAAATTAAGAGAGAAAAAGTGAACTCGGAGAAATAAGCTCTTATGCACAGTAAACGTATTTGTAAACAATAATTAAACCACTGTATATGACACGTATAGAGACCACGTGGGAGAGACAGTGTGCATCAAACTGATTTAGGATTTGAACTAGGCCCAAATGTTCTTAGTTGAAAATGGTCAGGTTGTTTCGGGCCTTAACACATTTAGAACGAGTTAAATAACAAACATAAAATTGAAAACCAATTCGTATAAATCTTAAACCCAATTCAAAGTCCACTATAGATAAGTTAACTATGAACAACAAATCTAATTTAACGACAATCAAGGATCTTCCTGAATGGTATTTAAAATCATTTCATAACAACATAATCTTCCAGCAACTCAAATAATTTTGTTTTAATCAAAACCTTATTGAACAATGCATACACCCATATGTTATTGATAATACTTAACATCTATCAATGGATTCATCATCATTACTACCAAGGGTTTAGAATGCGACTAACCTTGAAATCAATATGATTTACGTCTTCCAACGTAGACCATATCAATGAACAAAGACACTTGATGTTACTACTTAAGAACATCTACAATCCCTACAATTCTACTTATACAATATATAATTTCCTCATATAACAAAACCTTAAGTAACCAAAAGATTCACTGATACACTTAAATACAATGTACGTAACAAAATATTCCAATTTTGAGATTCATGCATTCTAGACTTTACACAGTCTCAACAGACCAAAAGTCTAACATTTATCTCTCTCAAGATTCAATACCATGATTCCCAACTTATATCATATTCCTCAAATATATAGAACTTTTAAGAAAAGACATTGACACTTATGTGCTCCATCGAATCCACACATAATCATTACTTAGGTTTGAATCAATTACGAAAAATATGCCAAACTTTAAAATCAATAAATCAAGCCTTATATTTCTTATTGTTTTTCACGAGACAAAAGGCTCTTAAATCCTCGTATCTATACGAATTTCTCATCGTTTATACGAATTAGATATGCTTATAGATCCAAATATTATACGAATCTCTCATAAGCATTCTACTTATAAACTCATTCCATATAATTATCATTCCCTCATAACTATTAATACTTTCCTTCTATATAATTATTGTACTCATATAACTATTGATATTTTCATTCTATGGCCTTTCCATGTTACATCCTTCTAGACTGTATAAATCAATGTGAAGGTTCATTTTGATGATGACAATAAAATTTCAGCTTCAAAACCATCTCAAAAATATATTTTTTTTAAAGTGGTGCTACACTCCCTAGGTTAACCGAACCTAGGCTCTGATACCAAAAATTCTGTAACGCCCCTATATGGGGGTTAACAGTTTTTAATGAGATAAAATAAAAATAAATAATAAAAGTAAAACCTTAAAAATAAAATTTGCCCGGGACTTAAATGAAAACTCTCAACTCAAAAATAAAAATATAAACGACAAATAAACCACAGTTTTAATGTAGCACCTTAAATTTAATAATATAAACTGTTGTCATCATCATTTTAACCCTCAACACATTGTAATACAGTCACAGAAAGTAACAATTGATGCTTACATTATCATGAAGAACATTCTCAACGATTGAAGCAGTCCCAATGTAATATAGCTACATCACTTCCTCAACTATATTTCTCGTAGCCACCTCACACTTAGTGAGTCCTGAAAAGATATAAACATAAGGGTATGAGCAACACTATGCTCAGTAGAGAAAGCCATTACTCACCTTTAGGTTTTTATCATTACCACATTAAAATCTGCATGGTCAGTAAGTCACATCATATTCCAGATTATGAGGTTTATTATGATCACATCTTATGGATACCGTAGTTAATCATTACCAAGTGTCATAATTACACATTTATACAAATATTACCAATCATCATTGTTCCTAGGTATCCATGTTAAATTGAGTATCACTCAACTCATCGAAACCCAAATGGGCGCACTTGATCACCCTATAAACATTCCAAGGGTGTTCCGGTGAGGGGACATCAAGCCCCGAGTCCTCACCAAATCGATTCCTGTACAGTGTGTTCTGGGACTTTCAACCCAAGGAAGCGTCATCGCCTTCCCCCTACTTTACCTTTTAGGGTATTCATGCCCAAGGACGTAACCGTCGCCCTTTTCATGTCTCACAATTTCTCTATATTGAATCATTATCAATAGAGTTAGTTTTCCTAACCATGCTTCTCAATTTATAACATGTGTCAATTCATTATGTTCCTCGCCGTACAATACAAGACGAGTCCATGTCATAGTTTCATATGTGATAATCATATAATATCAGTTCAACATAGATATATATATATTGCGGCAAAACAATCAATTTTAATTCTATAAAAACCTCACAAAAGATGAGTAATAGAATCCCTACCTTTCAAGCTTATCAACAGTCTCTTAATCCTGGAATCAATTAACGTTAGCTCCATACTCCCTTGATCCTAAGGCGTGCATAAGGACAATTAAAACTAAAGCACAACATACAACTACATTCATAAAATTTATTTTAATTTAATCTTAGAATTTCAAGAAATAACCACTGCCCATAGAGGTATTATAAAGTTTAACAATATAAATTTTCTGTCTAGGGCATATACACTTAGACTTCATACATATGCTCCAAAATAGCAACAAACATATACTTAGGTTTAAGAACGCAAATTTGAATAATCCTTTAGTATAAAAGAAAATTTATAAATGAAAGACTAAATTTGTTCATAAGATTCTAACCTCGGATTATGGTTAGTTGGAAGCTTGAAATGGCTTCAAAACAGGTTCCTTTACTTCGGTATGACTGAAATTCTTGCTCAAATGGAGGTGATGGTGGCTGATTTTTATGGCTGCCTTGAAGAAGTTCTCTAAGTATTTTGCTTCAGCAAAGAAATGAGAAGAAGAGTGTGGGAACCGTGGAAGAGAAAGGAAGAAAAGATGAAGTCTTTGAAGAGAAGTGATAGAAACAATTATAGAGGAGACATGTTGAAGCATGTCACGGAGGAAATAAAGAAAATGAGGGTCAAGAGTAGTTGGAAAAGATATCCTTATGTCTCATCTAAAGACTTTAACACATATAATGCCAATATGACATTTTTGAGATTTATTAGAAGTTCTAAGGCTTTTTAGTAATCATACTAAATAAATATAGGAGAATTTTAAAAAATTTAAAAATAGATAAAAATAAATATTATAAAATAAATTTAAATGAAGCAATTTTTTTTATACATTAAAAATTAATTTAATTACCTCAATACCCGTTAAGAGAATAACGGGTGTCACATCGATAAAGGCTGATGGTGTGTTCTTCAATCCAAAGAGCATCACTAGAAGCTCGAAATGTCCATGCCATCTTAAAAGATGTCTTGGGAATGTCCTCTTCCCTAACCTTAAGCTAATGATATCCTGATCTCATATCGATCTTAAAAAAGTACCATGGACTACCCAACTAGTCAAACAACTCATCATTCTAGGGAGCGGATAGTTGTTCTTAATTGTAACCCTATTCAACTGACGGTAGTCGATATACAATGGGAGATCCATCGTGCTTCTTTAAAAATAGAACTAGCTCCCCATGGTGATTTGTTGATTTAAATGTACCCTTTTTTTGCTAACTCTTCTAATTGCTTCTTTAGTTCTTTTATTTTAGCCAGTGCCATGTGATAAGGAGCAACTGACATTAGAGCTATTTCAGGAACCAAATCTATGCCGAACTCTATCTCATGGTCAGCGGCAATCTGGGCAATTCCTTAGGGAACATATTGTGGAACTCATCAACTATTAGAATAGTAGTGTTTTCTCTGATTGTACTGTGTAGTTGAAAGAAAAGTGGCACATGATAGATATCATCGGCCTCCCAAACAAGGCTTCCAGAATCAATTTATCAAGATTTGATATGTTTCCCCTTGGTAAGTCACAATTGATCCTGAACTAGAAATCAACATCACCCTCCTACGATAACAGTCAACTATGGCACTATATGTGTATAACCAATCCATACCGAATATTATGTCATATGCACTGATGAAAAAAAAATAAGGTTGGCTTATAGTACCTCAACTCTGATTACGATTTCACATGATATATACATAGTATTCAAACCCACTCAACCAAGGGGAAAAGTTAAGGACATGCAGGATTTAAGACACTCCGTTTTCAAACCCAAAGTGCTCACAAAAGATTCAGATATGAGAGAATGTGAAACACTAGTATCAAAGAATACATGAGCCAAAAAGTGTAAAACAAAGATCATGCCATCAAGAACGTTGCTTGCCTGAGCTGCAGAGTGTCTACTAGATATGTTGTAAACTTGACCTTGCACTTTTCCTTTACCTTTGTCATTGAAATTGCCTTGCCTTTGGTTTCCTTATCTATACTGCTAAATAGGTGGGGACTATACACTCCTCAAGGGCTAAGGTCTAGGATGCATCGGTTGGTATGGTATCTGTTGTGGCGTGAAAGATTGAAAAGGCTATTGCATAAATGACGGTGGCCATTGAGGCTGACTAAGACCACTTTCCTTTTGGTTTTGGCATGAATAGGAGTTTCTAAGCAAAGGATGTTGTCTTTTGATGTGGCCATACTATCCACAATGGTGACAGGTGTAGGGTCTAGTCCTACAACTGTCGGATTAGTTACTACTCCAGGCGTAAGCATTGTTGTTACTGTTTTGGCCCTAGTTGTGCTTACCTTTATTGTTGTTCCTATGAGGTCCACTTGAACCCTTGTTAGCTCCCCTACTCTAAATGTTGGCTAGATTGTCTTTCTCAACATGTTCTGTTGTGGAAACCAGGCAGTTGTAGTCATAGATTTGGAGGGCTACCAGTGACTTGCGGATCTATGGTTTTAGTCCCCTCTCGACCTTAGCACACTGAGTGGCCCCAAATCTCAAGAGTTCCAACATATACCTTATCAATTCTGAAAACTTGCCCTCATACATAACAGTCATACCCCCTTGTTGTAGTTCTATAAGCTCCATCACCTTCTTTTTGTGATAGTTGCTTGGGAAATATTTCTCATAGAAGAAGTCCTTGGACTCCTGCCAGGTCACATATAAGTCCACCATATGTTAGTGTGTCTCTCAAACATGTAAGTGGCAAACTTGATCCATATTCCTCTAGGACTCCTACGGTGTTCAAGTGCTTCTTCATGGATTCCAAACAATATTTTGCCTACTGATAGTCACTATCGCCATTGAATGTCAGAATCAGCTCCCTACGGAACTCACAGAAGTAGTTGTTTTTCTTATCGTCACCATTTTGTGTGCTACGAGCTAGTGTTTCCATTCCCTAAAAAGTGGTATACATGGCATTTAGGACATCTTTATTTCGAGTAGGTTGTGTGTTAGTAGCTCTACTACTCGGAGGCATCTTCTGTAAAGAAAGAAAAATTGGACTATTAGTGGTTTTCTTAATGTATATATATATATATACACACACACACACAATTCCCAAGGTTTAAAAACCAAGGGATATGATACCAAAACTTTCACGACCCAAAATCGGGGTATGAAGCAAAGGCTTAGTTTAAGAAAATAGTTTAAGTTAAATTGAAATTTTTAAACTTCTAATCAAATTGAAAATAGACATAAATAAATGTGACAATTATTTTCCTAAATCAATCCCTAAAAAGAAAAGAATAAATAGCAATGTTCATTTCAACTTTTGCTTAATTATATAAAATGACCATTTTATACTTGAAGCATATAATTCTAAGTCTACTTATTTTAGAACATCTAAAATCTTTACCAAGTATTTAGAATTTAAAAGAGAATGATATTTTAAAGAAAATTTTAAAACATAACCATTATCCATTAAGGAGAATGCCTATAGCATCAGTTTAGAATTCAGACCACAATCCTACGTTTGAAACATACAACAGGAAATTTAAATAAGTGCAATACAAACGGCATCAACCACAATCCAAAGTAAAGTCCGAGAGAAAGGAAATAATAGAAATTAAGGTTCTACATGCATTGATTGGAAAGAAAGGAATATAAACTATAAATAAGTAGATCTTTGCTCGTGGTCAAACTCTACCTCAAAAATTGCAACTCTCATGGTTTATTCAATATTGTCCTTAACACCAACTAGGGGGGGTGAATTTAAAATACAAAGAATAAGCAAAAGGCCAGAAGCATAAAATTTGACCAAACTCTAACAATTCAAAGCAATTAAGGTATTTCATGAAGGAAGGGATAGAATTGTGTTTGTAGTAAAATAATTTAGAAAGAGATGATGCAATTTTAATTGAATTCCCTATTCTCAACCCTTTTGTATATCATATACTTAACATAATTATAGTCTTTTAGACATGTGCCCACGCTACGAAGCTCCCCAATTGAGGTTTAGGGACCTGCCCCATGGTTACACTCTACATAACCTACACTCTATGGCTATTGTAAAACCAACCATCGAGAGCCATCTATATTCTGGGTGTCATTTGTATACCCATTACATTTAGAGTTTCTTATTCCAAGTGTAAATTATAATTTCATATTTATTTGTCAAAATATGAAATTAACAATATTTACATATTGTATACTTTTCACAAACTCATAACAATATAAGGAAAATGCATTTCATAGATAAATTATTGGAAACATGTGCCAATCCATTTTACTGGTATGCTTTTGAAATTTTGTGTAACTTTAAGGCATGATGCAACTATGTTTTAAATGAATTAAGGTTACATTTTTTTGGGTCTAAAATTTGTTGAAAATTAATTCTTGGATCAAAAGGGTTTCAAAAGGCTAAAAAATCATAAAAATAAAGAAAACAACAAGGTTTTATGGCGAGAACAGGCCTGCTGCTCATCAAGCTTGAAGGTCCCTCAGCGAGGCCATAACCAATCTACTTGAGCTTTGAGCTTTGAGCTTGATTTCGAACTTGTTTTTCACATCTTAGAGCATGGAAAACATATATAAATGATAGAATAACATTAAACAATAGTTTTTAAACTCATTAATATAGATTTAAACGTCAAGATTCAAAGTTTGATCTCCACATACAAAACAAAACTAAAACATATTAAGTTCGAGTTTTAACACTTAGATTGTAGAAATCATTAGCATACAATGTATAAGTCCATGTTTAATCCTTAAAAATATATTTTTAACATAATATCAAATCAAAATGACAACATAATCGTTGGTTTAACCATTCCAATCAAGTTCATATTACAACACTCAAAAACATAATGTGTTGCATATTTTCTCCACAAAACTTAGCTTTAGTTTGAAAATGAGATTATGGAAACCAAAGGAAGATTTTTGATTAAAAGAAAACAAAAACAATACCGGATTAAGATTTGAAAGACTAACCTTGAAATGCTTTGAAAAACTTGAAAACTCAAATCGTTACTGGTGCTTGAGAGCTTAGAGTGTCTTGGCCATGGAGTGATGGATTTTTTTTTCTTCTGATTTTAGGCAAAGAGGTGGGTTGTCTTTTAGTGGTCTTTGCTGTGTTTTTTCTACAACAAAAATGAAGAGCGTGTGTGCACTATGTAGGGTCTCTATGTAATGGGTAAGGGTCTCAATGTAGGTAATGTTTCAAGGTATAGAGACTTAGAAAATTTTTGAAGTTGGGTGTTTGGGAGAGGGGCTGCATGTGGATGAAGGGAGAGAAAGGGTACTTGGGGCTATTTTGTAATGAAAGGAAAATATGGGATGTGAAGGTAATTAGTAGAAATAGTTTTAAATTAAAATTATGACCAAAAATGTATTTTATATATGCAAATATGAATCATTTTATGCAACATGAAATTTTTTTACATTTTCTAAATTAATTAGGTACACTAATAATTTAGATTAGTCACAAGATTAATTACACTTAAAATTCAAGGTTTGTCAACCCTTCGCGCCACAACAAATGCCATATAAACTGATGTAGGGGTTTTGATTGCCAAGTTTCTAGTATCCTAGACCTCATCCCTCGAGGAGTGTATAGTCCCCACCTATTCAACAGAACAGACAGGGAAACCAAAGGCAAGGCAATTTCATGACAAAGGCAAAGGAAAAGTACAAGGCCAAGTTTACAACATATCAAACGAACACCCTGCAGCTCAAGCAAGCAATGTTGTTGATCTTTGTTTCATATTCTTTAGCTCATGTACTCTTTCATGCTAATGCTTTGCATTCAAATTTGAATCTTTTTGGAGCACTCTGGGTTTGAAAACTAAGAATCTTAAATTCTACATATCCTTGACTTCTCCACTTGGTTGAGTAAGGGTGAATACTGTGTGTAGATCGTGTAAAATAACAATTAGTGGTGGGTACTTGAAGCCAACCTTATTGTTATTCCCATGAACACATATGACATAATACTTGGTATGGATTTTTTATCCATGTATAGTGCCATAGTTAACTGCTATCGTAGAAGAGTGATGTTGATTTTTAGTTGGAGATCAATAGTGACTTACCAAGGGGGAATGGATCAAATCTTGGTAAACTGATTCTAGAAGCCTTGTCTGGGAGGCCAATCAAATTTATCATGTGTCGTATTTCTTTCAACTACCTAGTATGATTTGAGAAAACACTAGTATTCTAGTAGTTGATGCATTCCATGATGTGTTCCTTAAGGAATTGCCTAGATTGCTATAGGACAGCAAGATAGAGTTTGGCATAGATTTGGTTCTTAAAACAGCTCTGATATTAGTTGCTCCATACCGCATGGCACTAGCTAAAATGAAAGAACTAAAGAAGCAACTAGAAGAGTTAGCGGAAAAAAAAAGGTACATTCGAAACAACACATCATCATGGGGTACACTGGTTCTATTTGCAAAAAAGCACGATGGATCGTTCCAATTATGCATCGACTACTTATAATTGAATAGGGTTACAATTAAGAACAATAATCCACTCTTTAGAATTGATGAGTTGTTTGACTAGTTGGGTGGTTCACAGTACCTTTTTAGGATCAATTTGAGGTCAATATATCATTGGCTTAATGTCAGGGAAAAAGACATTTCCAAGATAGTTTTTAGAATAGTATTGACATTTTGAGTTTCTAGTGATGTCTTTTGGATTAAAGAATGCCCCGAAGCCTTCATGGACCTCATGAACCATGTTTTCAGACCTTACTTTGATCAGTATATGATAGTATTCATAGATGATATCTTGGTTTACTCTAAGACTCAAGAGGTGCACAAGCAGCATTTGACGATAGTCTTGTAGACCCTCCGTGAAGATCAGTTGTATGCAAAGAACAAAAAGTGTGACTTTTGGATGACATAGTTTAAGCTTCTAGGACATGTGATGAGACTGTAAAAGTGTACATTTTCTAAGGCTTAAATCATTTATTTATGCTTTTATTTCTCATTAAATCCTCTAATTAATAGCATTTTGTGTTAATAAGTATTTTTGTATCTTAGTGTGTAAATATGTTTAAAAATGTGTTTTTAGTGTGTTTTTATGATTAATAGAATTCTTAGTAATTCTTAGAGTCATTTTGGTGTGTTATATAATTGTCTAGTCTGTAAATAGTTAAAACCGTAAAAGTAATGCGGTTATTTTATTTTGAGTTTTAGTGTATTTAATAGTGTGTTTTAAGTTTGTAAATATGTTCTATTATATTTTTAGTAATTTCTAAAAATATTTCCAAGTCATAAAAGGTATATCTGTGTCAAACCGTAAGAGACTAAAAATTTTAGGAGTTTTTCTCTATTTTTATGTGTTTTATTGTAAAATAAATATTTTTAATATTTTTTGTAAATATTATTTTTGTAAAATAATTAATTTTAGTGTTTTTATGATTTTTAGATTTGAAATCTAGAGAAAAACAGAGCAAAACGAGACCAAAATGGATAAAATCGGATATCAAATGCATCAAAAAGATAAAGAAAATTCGAATTTAAATTAAATGGGACACGTGGCGTAACAAGAACCGTCGGATTCACTGTCAAATTAATCTCAGCCGTCCGAGGAAGAGACGCGTGTGAATGCGTCATCCGATGCATCAGCGAAATCTCGCAGTGCGGTCCACGTGTTGAAGAATGATTGGCACGTATGATTCACGTGCCGACAAGCTGCAGATGCGTCAGAGGGGAATCGCAAACAGCTTCGAATCTCATGCGGTCATGACCACGTGCAGCCACTCTCTTAGCCATTCGATGCGAATATCGAGACTAATCAACGGTCTTAAAATCTCGGTTCCATTGGTCCTACCTGGGCCCATCCTGCCCGCGTTTGACAGCCATTGAATTTCGTTTTGAACAGTCCAGATCGTGCCTGTTCCTTGCTGGTCTGGTCTACGTCACACCGGATTACAAACTCAAATTCGCATATCAAAGAGCAAATCTCAGCGTGGAAACGAAGATAAGATCGGATCATTTTGATCTGATTCTTCAAATAGTGAATTTTTTGACTATAAAAGGGGCTCTCCCCCCCTCCTTGAAAACACACCTCAAGGCCTTCGGGCCTCCCTTTCCCCTTCTCCCATTTTTCCCTTTTCCCCCTATTTATCTCTTAGGTAAAATATATATATATATATATATAATAAAATAATGCTTAAATTAGTGTAGAAAGTTTGGTGAGGTAGAGAGATGATCTTATATACGTAGTACTCTGGTATGGGTTTTAACTCTATATTTGTGTGGTAATGCTTATACTTTTGTGGAATAAATTATATCTTTATGTTTTTAATAATTATTGTTACTATTGTTATGCTGCCAGTTTTTACATAAATTCAGTCATGCTTTCTTTATGTAATTTAATTGCGTTGCATAATTAATATTAATAATACTAAAGTCATGCTCGTTTATTAAGTTGAGTTTCTGCTGCATTATAGACATAGACTGGCACAGTAAATACTTGGTTATTCTTGATTTATTGTAGACAGAGGATGGCATAGTGTATTCTTAAACCAATTAATAAGTCGAGGTGCTGCTAAAATTAACGCAATAATTTATTCCATAAAAATATATAAATTTTGATTTGTTATTATCTTTTCTATCTTAAATTATGTTAATTATAATTGAGTGATAGCGGTTATAATTTTTCATAATTAGTGCACCAAATCATTAGTGAGAGATGATTATTTTGCTAGTTTTTATAGGAAAACCCTTACTGCATTATGGCTTGCTATATTGTCGCTCTCAGTCGACCTATATAATTAGTAAAAAGTGCTTGCAATTAATGAGAAAAGATATAAAAAATCAAATGCTTTAGATAATTATTAATTAGAATTAAAATTCCATATCAGTTGCGAAACATACAAGGGATTCTCAAAGCTTCACCATTTTAATTTTATGCCTTAAATTTTGAGTAAAAAGAAAAATCACAAAAATATTTCTTTGCTTTCAAAAATTGCTTGCCTCTTTGACCGTTTATTTTTAACAATCTCTCGAGTTACAAATTTTCACCTGCCTGTGGATACAACAACTTTTCTATACTACAAATGTCCGCCGTTTATTAAGAAGAATAAACATCATTTGGGGCTCTACCACCAACAACATGTTTCTCCAATCAAGGAATCTTTATAGACCCACCTAAGGTTGAAGCGGTAACAAAGATTAGAAGTTTTGTAAGACTGTTTGTAAAGGACCTCTCTAGCATCACCGCACCTTTGACTCTTTCAATTAAGAAATATTTTTGTTTTGAGTAGTGTGATGAGTGTGAGCACGCATTCTAAGAACCAAAGGTTTGATTGACTGTACCGCCAGTGTTGATCATTTTGAGTAATGACGAGCCATACGAGGTTTACATTGAAGCTTTAGGATAAGGATTGGGTTGTGTCTTGATGTAGCAAAGATGAATGGTAGCATATGAGTCACGACAGTTGAAACTACATGAACAAAACTAACCCACTCATGATTTGAAGCTTACAGGTGTAATTTTCGCCTTGAAGCTAAGGAGATGTTATCTCTATGGTGCCACTTTTTAGGTTCTCTTTGGCCATTAGAGTTTGAAGTATCCGTTCACACAACAGGACTTAAATTTGAGGCAAAGATAGTGGATGAACTATATGGAAGATTATGACTTCAAACTACAATACCATCATGGCAAGGTAAATATAGTAGTTGGTGCATTGAGTAGGAAGACTTCAAGGTTCTTGGCATGTTTGGCATTATAGGATTGGAAATAGATGGATACAATTGGCTACTTCAAGCTCTAGTATTATGAAGACTACAATCAAGCCGTAGTATCTACATCGATTTTCATGTAACAGGTTAAACAGAATTAGTGACAGCATTCACATCTTTAGGGTGTTCAAGTTTGGATTTAGAATGAGAAACAGTTTGATGAATAGAATGTCAGATCAGATGGGACTCTAGATGTTAAGAACCATTTAGCAATGCCAAATATGGAAGAGGTTAAGAAGGCAGTTATGAATAAACTCCATAAATCTCGTTTCGCTATCCATCCCAAGAGTATAAAGATGTATCATGGACTTAAGGGACAGTTTTAGTGGAGAGGTATGAAAAAAGATGTCCACAAGTATGTTGCTCAATGTACAACATGTCTTAAGGTTAAAGCAGAACATCAGAACCCACTGGAGAATTGCAGCCACTTACTATTCTAGGGTAGAAATGGGAACATATCATTGTGGATTTTCTTATGAGATTGCGAAGGATTGAACCTAAGCATGATGCTATATGGGTCATTGTGGATAGCTAAGTCTACACACCTTATTTCTTTTCGGTCCACTTGTTCAAAGAAAGTCTTAAGCGAACTGTATCTATGGCATATCGTTCAATTGCATAGGGTTCCATTATCAATCACATTGGATAGGAATACACATTTTAATGCTAAGAAATAGAGGAGCTTTTGTGAAGCAATGGGAACAAAATTGAACTTTAGGACTGCATTCCATTCTCAAACTAATGGAAAATCTTAGCAGGTCATTCAGATTCTTAAGGATATGCTTTGTTCTTGTATCCTAGACTTCAGTCAAAATTGGAAGAAGCACTAATATTTAGCTGAGTTTGCCTACAACAACAGTTATCAATCGAGCATTGGTGGCTCCCTTTGAAGCTCTTTATAAGAGACCGTTTCAATCACTAATTTGTTTGCTTGAGCTGGAAGAGGACTCACCATGAGGCCAGATGACATCCAAGACAACAATGAGAAAATTGCTATTATTCGAGAGCATTTACAAACCGCTCAAAGGCATCAGAACTATGCCGACAAAAGACATCGACCTTTGGAATTTCAAAAGGGTGACTGTATTCTGTTGAAGGTTTCCCTACAAAAAGGAATATCTCATTTCAATGTTAGTGGGAAGCTTACACCAAGATATATTGGGTCATTCCTGATCTCGCAATAGGTTGGTGTTATTGCATACCTCTTGACTTGCCTATGGAATTTTCCTACATCTACAATGTCTTTCACGTTTCTATGCTCCATAAGTGCCAACCCGACCCCAACACCATTGTTTATTATGTGCCACTTTGAAAACACACGACTTACGAAGAGGTGCCAATTGAAATCATAGATCACAAAGTGGCGAGTTTATGACAACAAGAAATTGGATTCGTTCAAAGTACTATGGCAGCACCACCGCGAGGATGGAATGAGTTAGGAATTAGAGCCGACGATGTAGGTGTTACATCTGCAATTGTTTTGCTTTTGGGGTAACTTCTAATTTCTATGACAAAACTTATTTTTAAGAGTGCGGAGTTGTAAAACCTTGAATTTTAAAAACAATTAATCTTGTGACTACTCTAAATTATTAGTGTGCCCAAATTAATTTGGAAAATGTAAAAATTTCATGTTGCATAAAATATTACACATTTGCGTATTTAAAATACAATTTTACAAACAATTTTAATTTTAAACTAATTATACCATTAACCTATTTATCCTCACAACCTATTTTTTTTTAATTACAAAATAGCCCCAAACACCCTTTCTCTCCCTTCATCCACGTGCAGCGCCTCTCCTAAATACCCCACCTTAGAAATTTTCAAGTCTTTAATATGAAATCTTCCTTTGGTTTATGTCACCTCATTTTTGAATTAGAGCTAAGTTTTGTTGAGAAAATATATATGTTGTGTTTTTGAGTGTTATGATATAAAATTTATTGGAATGATTAAACCAATGATTATATTATTATTATTTTGATTTGATATTTATTTTAGAAACATATTTTTTACGGATTAAACATGAACTTATATATTACATGTTAAAGGTTTCATCAATTTAAGTGTTAAAACCCAAACTTGGTATGTTTTATTTTTACTTTGTATGTGGAGACCAAACTATGAATCTTAATGTATAAATCCATGGTAATGAGTCTGAAAATTGTTATTTAATGTTATTCTATTATTTATGTATGTTTTTCATGCTCAAAAATTTGAAAAACAAGTCCAAAATCGAGCTCGAAGCTCAAAAGGTTTGAAAACCCAAACTTGAAATTCTTCCAGGGTACTTGAAGGTGGTAGGCCAATTACTTGAAGGTGGCAGGCCGGTTTCCTTCATCAGCTAGTTGGTTGTGGCCTCTCTGAGGGGCCTTCAAGCCTGATGAGTGGCAACCAGTCCTTCAGCTAGAAAACCTTGTTGTTTTCTCAATTTTTGTATTTTTTTATTTTTTTAAAACCCCTTTGATCCTAAAATTAATTTTAAACAAATTTTAGACTAAAAAAGTAACCTTAATTCATTTTAAAACATAGTTGTATCATGTCTCAAAGTTACACAAAATTTTAAAAGCACACTGGTAAAATGGATATGTACATGATTTATTTATGAATATGGCTATATATTGAGTTTTAGTTTTAACTGTCCTTGAATGCTCCTTAGGATTAAGGATGTATGGAGCTAATATTAATTAGTTCCATGATTTATAAATTGTCCTTAAGCTTGAGAGGTAAGATTTCTAATCCCATTTGTTGACGCCATGTTTTAAGTTATGATTTAACTATTTTGGCCAATTATGTTAATTAAGATGAGCATATTTCCAATAAGTTATCTATAAAATGTGTTTTCTCTATATTGCTATGAGCTTGTGAAAAGTATACAATATGTAAATATGTTTAATTTCATATTTTGACAAATAAATTTGAAATTATAATTTAGACTAAAAAAAAAAAACTCCGAGCATAATGGGGTCTCCAAATGCTACCGAGATTATAGATGGCTCTCGGTGATAGGTTTTAAAGTAGCCATAAAGAGTGAGTTATGTAGAGTGTAACCTTAGGGACAACTCCCTTAGCCTCAATCGGGGAGCACAGCTTGCACACACAGCTAAAGCACTGTAAGTATGTTAAGTATATGATATAAGGTTAGGAACGGGGAATTTAAATTAAAACTACCTCATCTCTTTCTTAATATTCTACCATATATGCAATCTTTGATATCCCAACTATTTACATGTTTACCCCTTGCTTGTTTAAATGCCTTAATTGTTTCAAAATTTTAAATTTTGTTCAAACGTTATCCTACTAGGCCTTCACTCATCCTTTGTGTTTTAAATTAACTCCCTCCAAGCAATGTTAAGGACGGTGCTGAGTAGACCATGAAAGTTGTAGTTTTTGAGGCAGAGTTAGACCTCAAGTGAAGATCTACTTATTTACAGTGTAGTTTCCTTTCTTTCTAGTCAAGGCATATAGAACTTTAATTTATGCTATTTCTTTCTCTTGGACTTTATTTTGGACTGTGGTTGTTTTCATTTTCGTCGCACTTATTTTAATTTCCTTGACTGTGGTACGAATCTTGAACTGATGCTAGAGGCGTTTTCGTTAATGGTTATGTTTTGAGGTTTTCCTAAAATTATCATTTCATTTTAAATTCTAAATACTCGGTAAAGGTTTTAGACATTCTAAAATGAGTAGGGTTAGAATTATATGCTTCATGGGTAAAATGATCATTTCATATAAATAAGTAGAGGTTGAAATAAATGTTTTTATTTATTCTTTTTTTATTCAAGGATTAGTTTAAGAAAATAATTAAGTCACATTTAATTATTGCTATTTTCAATTTGATTAAAATTTTTAAAATTTTACTTAAATTGTTTTCTTAAATTAAGCCTCCATGTTATACCTCAGTTTCACTTCGTGACAAAAACACTTTAAAAAATAGATGTTTTATGTGTTTTTGTATTTGTTTTCTTCTGATTTTTTGAAAGTTTAGTTTTCACTCTTTTACTAAAGGATAATTTGGTCATTTTAAAGGTCAAAATTAACTATTCACTAAGTTAAGATATAATTTTTGTATTAAATCTTATCTATAGGTATCTATTCCATGGTATAAAAATCAAAGGTATAATTTTTAAAGTAACTTAAAATAGAGGATATAGAAAGAATAATATCTCAATTTAAAATTACCAAGAGAAATAATTAAGCATTACTGAGTTAATAGAATGTAAATAGACAAACCTGAAATCGATGAACTATTAAAGCATCAAACTATTGATGGGCAATAATGACTCTATACACCGGTACAAAAATTCAAAAGAGAAAAACTTAACAAAAAAAGGTAGGAAAAAAAGGGGGAAAAACAATGAACTCATATGCTAAAATAGATAATTGACTCAAATAAACCTTCTTCGGCATGAAATGGAGAAAATTGATTAACTTAGGACCATAAAATAGAATCAAGCTCTGTTGCCCCATTTTCCTGTCTCGTTGGCTGTCCCTGCATTTAAAGTTTGACACCTCATAAATTGATTGTATTTTTGGTCTCTTGTTTTTATTTATGTAGTCAGATTCCTAAATTTAGATGACATGATAAATAAATATTGGAGGGAAAGTCATTGAGATAGAGAAATAGGGACTGTAGATCTGAACTCTGTAAAATAGCATTGATACAACAAGCCAAATAGGAATTTTCTCTCTTTTTTATGTGTCCAATGAAGAATATCTCTAAGCAACTGTGAATACTGGTGAAAAATAGATAATACTAGCAGAGAAACTTACTCATTGTAGCGGGAAATGCTATTGTGTTATACAAAAAATTAGTAATTGTTGCAATATAAGAGTAGTTTATATATATACATAGTTATTGTGTCAAGATTTATTGATATGGGGCCAATTTTTTTACTAAGATTATATTAACGTGTATATTTATGTAACAACATTGATTTATTAAATTTATTTATGGTATTTTTATACATGAAAACTTTAATACTATATATATTATAGCTAACATGTTTAAAATGTGTCAAAGAATAATAAATTTAAACATATGGTCCTAATTTAGATTGTATAAGGTTAATTCGACTAAGAATAATTGGCTTGGTTCATGTTAACCCAGTCTATTTTTCTACTAGTGTATTTGACACATGTTTAGCATAGTGTCCTATCATATGTCGATAAATTGTGTTACTATGCATCAAAGCTTTGATCTCTGCGCTCTCTCTCTACATTTTTTATTTTTTTCTAGTTCTCAGATTCTCTTCCTTCTCTCTAGAGTTTTCTCTTTCTCTCTCTAAAATTCGCAGCTTGTTTTTTTTTTCTTCTTAGTTTTTTAATTGTTTTTTCTTTTGTTTCTTTTCAAGGACTTGAATCTTATCTAAAACCTTTCAGGTCTTTTATTTTTTTCTTCTATTATTCATTTGTTTTTTATGGATTCAAAATTTCATCACTTAAGAAAATATTTTCCACTACTTTCTCAAAAGGTTTCTATATGAATTTTTATGCGTTTTAGTATACCCAGTGACATGAGGATGTTGATTGAAAGTAAACTTCATCCAAGTGATTTTAATCATAGTATTAGTGTTCTAGGTATGAGTACCAGTCATAGTGCCATGTGAAGAAGAGCCCATGCTATTGAGTTCATATGTAACAAATAGGAGCGACAGATTTGTGAGGGTAAGTGTCGTTCGTTTGGATTTGTGTCAGTAAATAGGAAGGAAAAAATTCATTTATGTAAAGATGCTCTTTTTAAAGAGAACTTAGATGATCTCTAAGTTACTCTTCAGAGTCATCCTAGCAAATATGTCTAAGGTGCAGTTTCTAAACTCTTGCCTAAATTTTATGTAGAAAGACAGTACCATAAAAGTCTAGCATTTAAAGATGTTGTTGTCAGTTTATAAGGAAATTGGATAGGGATTAAATTTCTATCCACAGTTATTGTTTGAATGTTTTTGAAAAGAAAATATGTTTTATGTTTTTAGTATTAGTTTGCTTTTAGATTGTTACAGTAAGTATGGAATAATTTGTGTTTTTTTTAAAAAAATATATTATATTTTTAGATAAATTATGTGATGTATTGTAATTTGTTTGAAATTTACATATCGTATGTAAATGTTTAAAGATTTGTATCTCATTTGTCAAATGTTCAACAGTGATTTGTCACTTTTGTTTTATAGTTTATTTTGTCTCTTATATCAGCTTTGTAGATTTGAATTTCTTTTGGTCAAAAAGTCTATAGTGCTTTATTTGTCTTTTGTCAGATTTATCTAGATTTGTTTGATATTGTTAAAAGTTACACATCTTTATCCCAATTTTTAAAAGTTTATCTGATTATTAGTCCAATTTCTAAAACTTTGCAAAGTTCTTTAGTAAATCTTTAGAAAATTTGTCTTGCTTTTATCACCTATACTATCTTATCTAGATTTTTATTTTAGGTTTTATGGTTTGATTGTTGGACTTTTTAGTCTTCGTACATTTCCATTTTCTTTAAAATCCCATTCAAGACTTAAGAAGTTTAGGCAAAGGACTTAAAACCAAAAACGTAAAAAAAATACTTTCAAAAAAATCATAGAAACAAATATGTCTTCTTCTTATTTATTTAGGAACATTGAAATTGTCTTTGTTTTTTGTGGTTCTAGTTCTAGAAATGATAAAGTTTATTCAGAAGCCGCAGAACATTTAGGGAAAGTTTTAGCATACAGGAAGATTAATTTAGTTTGTAGGGGATGCAGTTTAGGGTTAATGGGAGTTATTTCAACAGCGGCGCATTCTAATGGTGCTCAAGTGTTGGGGGTTATGTCTAAAGTCCTTTATGAGGGTAATATTTATGGGAAGACTTTACGTGTAGAAAAAAGTTGGCCGTATTTGTGAACATATAGAAGACATGATTAATATAGCTGATGCTTTTATAGCTTTACCTTGTAATATATGCACCCTTGAGGAAATGTTTGTGGCTGCTAGTGGAAAACTGTTGGGTATTCATTCGAAACCATTAGAGCTTTTGAATGTTAATGGTTTTTATGATGGTTTGTTGAAGTTTTCAATTCATATTGTGGAAGAGAATTTCATTCAATAGGGGAAGGTAAATTTTTATTACTGCTTCAAGTGCTGAAGAATTACTGGACAAAATGTATGTTATTCATTCAGTATATGACACTGCAACTTCAAAGCTAGATTGGGATAAAGGTAGTGAAAGCAGTCATTAGATTTATACCTCCACTTGTGAAATTTTGGTTTTATTTACTGCATTTTTTGAGTTTAAGTTTATGTGTTTTGAAAAACCGTTTTGTCCATGTGATGTTGTTCATTATTTTATCTTTTGTGTGTTTGTTTATTTGTTTTGTAATATGTTGTTCTTAAAACTTTTAGATTTATTAGTTCTCATACTGGAATGGCTGATATTATGGAGCATTTACTACTCTCGAAACACATCCTGCTTAAGGTTTGATAATGTATTCAGATCATGTGCTCCGATATTTTTTCTCTGTTTTTGAACTTCTATTTATAGTATATTTTATCAGATATATTTGAAGTGTTTTATTAATTGTAGGTTTTTTCCTTAATAATTATTCTATTTATATTGTATTTAAAGAATTGTAAATTTTAAAAAGAAATTGATGTATCTATCATTTTTTTTTTTGTTGTAAATATAGATTTAAAATGCTTTTAAATACAATTGAAGTGGTTATGGAATAAAGAGGATAGAAAAAACTGAGTTTGTAGGAAAAATTCAAAAACAAAAGCGAAGTTAAATATAGTTTAAGCTTGACTAATACTTATATTTAATAATCATAATAATTGTCAATTTATAAGAAGAAAAAAACAGAATTACATTATAGTAATATTTCATAAAGTTTAACATTTATCAATAACATAATAAAATAATATACTAAAACAAATCTATAAAAATAGAGAATAAAAACTTCAAGACAAAAATAAAATATATTCAAAATTAAGAACACACATTAATAAATAATAAAATCTATTATAAGGTAATATATTTGTTAATGCGATTTTCTATCATTAATAAACATAGAAGAAATTAGATATAAAAAGCATTATGCTATATGTCTTTTTTATTCCTTTCTTTTTTTTTTTTTTGTTAAAACAAACAATTTTGTATATTATTTTTAATAATGTTGAAATTTATTTAGTTCCAATATTATTTTTTATAAGTTACAAAATTTAAAGATTTTTTTCTTTTTTCTTTTTCAACATCTAAGATTTTGGTTTTTATAATGTTTATTATTACAGCAATATATGATTGTAAGTGATTGTCTTTAAATGAATAAGGTTGTCAATATTGAATAATTTTAAAAATAAAATAATTTATCTAATTTTTTTCTAAATATATATTTAAGATGGCTTTAAATATAATTAAAGTAGTTAATGAATAAAGAGAATAAGAAAAATTAAGTTTGTAGGAAAGATTCAAAAATAAAATCAAAGTTAAATAATTTGAATCTGACTAGTACTTATTTTTAATTGTAATAATTATTGTCAATTCGTGAAAAGCAAAAAAAAGAATAATATTATAGTAGGATTTAATAAATAATAATATTTATTAATAATATAATATAACAATATGTCAAAATAAATATAAAAAGAGATAGAATAAACATTAATTCCAAGATAGAAATAGAATATATTCAAAATAAAGAACACATATTAATGAGTAACATAATCTATTATAAGATAATATTGATATTAATGCAATTTTTTGTTGTAAATGGACGCATAAGAAATTGGATATAAAAACATTATTTTATGTATTGTTTTTTTTTTCTTTTTTCTATTTTCTTGTTAAAATAAACATTTTTGTGCATAATTTTTAGAAATGTTGAAATTTATTTAATTTCAGTATTATTTTGTATAAGTAGATAAATAATTATTGAGTAGGTCAATTTAAACCCTTTTTTATATTTAAGGTTTTGCATTTTATCATGCTTATTATTATATTAACATATGATAGCATATATTAAATTTAATATTAATTTGACACTGAAATAATGAAATAGGTTTATGTAATGATAAACATTAGACAAAGTTTAAATTTAAATAAGATAAAATTATTTATAGTAATATTTAGACAAATTATATAAACATCATAAAACTATTAAATATATATATAGCTCAAAAAAACCTTATGTGTTATAGTTGGAAAAGTAAAGATTGTTACAGTATTAAAATTAGTTTATATGCATGTACATGCACATATATATACATATGTTTATTTAATATTGTAATTAAAAGTTTGTTATTATTTTTTATTCTTTTCCTTTTGCTCTTTTACTTGTTTCTTCTTCATTGTAAAACAAAAATTCATGAAAAAAGAAAATTAGTAATGTTGAGCTATATATATATTGTTAATTAAAAAGTTAAGAGTAATTATATTTCCTAAGCCTTAGACTTTTTTTTAGGGTTCTATTGTTTTTGTTTTGGAACTGAAATCATAAAATATTATTAAAGGATATGCCTAATAAGATTAATATTGAATTTTAAAAATGTCTAATATAAATAAATAATTACATTTTAATTGATAATTAATTTTTTTAGATTAGGTGTTTTTGGATTTATTGTTGAAGAGGCTTGTAGCTATGAGGGTGATATTGTAGGCTAGATATGATCAAAAATTTTTGAGACGACTATATCAGTTAATGCTCATCTTGGTCAAAAATAAACATAAAATATCTTTCGTTGCCCTCTAAATTGATCGATAATTGGCGGCATTATGGACTAATCAGTAAAACATTCATCAATTATTAATGCTGAACATGATTTTTTTATAAGTAATTGCGTAGCTTGTCCAAATATAATAGAAATCATGTCTACTATGTTGTTCTTGATTTGTGTATTTAATTTATACCTGTTATAGAAGTTATAATAAATTATTAATATAGTAATTTATTTAAATTAGTTGAGAAGTTAAGAGTGAGTACTCTACTATAAGAGACTCTGAAACTCCTTGAGGGCTATAGTTCATAATCACGAACCTTGGCTCTAGGTCTTCTCAATTGGTTGGAATGAAAGTCACTGGTGAAAGAACTGTACGACGTATGCCCAGACACATTCTGGTCGTAGATAGAGAATAGTAAAGAATGCCAGTTGGTTGAGACCTTTTTGAAACGTTCTTCTCATCACTGATTGTAAGAGCTCTGCGACATAAAAAGGTTTGTAAGATCTGATTGATTTATATATATTGCATGTCAAAACTTGTGTTTTGAAAAATATTCTGATTTAAAATCTGTAAAATTCCACTGCGTACTCGTTTTCTAACGGAAACTATATATGAAAGATTTAAGAAATTAGATAAAGGAATTTAAAAAAATTAATTATGAAACAAATAATTTTTCCAAAGTAATATGATTTTATTTTTTTATCTTGTCTTTAATGTTTTGGCTTCTAGAGTATCTAGATCAATGTAATAGATAGCTACTACGGTGCTTGAAACATATAGATTCCCTATATTTTTAACATTAAAATAATTAATATTAGATTATATTAATTGTGCTTACATATGTGATTTATCAAATAGAATTTTAGGAAAATACCTAGATATTGTTTTATTGCCATTGTTGCAAAATAGCCACAACATGTCCATTTATTGATTTCAAAATGTTTTCATTAAATTCTTCTACTTTGTTCCCCCAAAATGTCACTTACATTTGTTCATTTCTGTTGGCAAATATAAAATGAAAAAATATAGAATGAAGAATTAGATAGTATAAAAATACTTAGACATTGTTTAAATAAGTTTTAATATAATTAAAGTAAAATTTATTAAAAATTAATTTACCTTATATTTTGTATTATTATGGTATGTCTTGGGGTTGTTCTGTTGCTGATATTTGTTTGTTCGATTGATTGAACACTTGTTAAAACTCCAATAACATCTGATGACAAATAAATTCAAATTATTATAAACATATATTTACAAATTAATAATGACAATAGTCTATTGAAGTTAGTAAAGGAAATTACCCCTAAAAAGTTTATTGTTGTAATTGATCAAATTCAATGCAATTGAATTTGTGAGATGGGATATATGGTAACTCCTTTGTAACTAGAGTGAAAGATATTGTAGTTCCAAATTGCAGCATTGTATTGTCGAGTACTATTTTGTATTTTGGCTTATTTTGATTTACGAAAAAGTTACAGATATCATAAATTACGCCTAGTTGGATTTTTTTTTTTAAAGGGCTTCAAAATCACGGGCTCGTATTGATCCTTGAATTGCCTCATGCTACAAATTAGAGGAATAAAATTTTTAATTACTTAATAAAATTGAATGTTAAATAAAAGGTAATGCAAAATGATATTTATTGAAGTCATTACCTCTTCATCAACTAAAAGGCAATTAAGACTGATTGGATGTCCTGTTGTAAAGTCCTTATTTGTTCATAATCTACAAACTCTTGCTCTAATAGTTTCATAAACTTTATTCGGTCTTAGTGCGCGAATAGGTGTCGTCATCTTTTCTAATAGTAAAAAATAATAAATAATTTTTTAGATATTAATGAATAAAATATATGTTAGATATGTATGCCTTAAGGAGTAAAATGTTGTAATATATTTTGGAGATATTTTATTAATGAAAAATTTATTTATTGTTTATATACCTAATGTTGTCCTTTTTACGTTCTTGTTGAATATATGTTAAGCAAACAAAAGTCTAAAACTGTTAGTATAAACCTTTAAGAATCAGGCATATGATGAACAAATTATGCGAAAGACATTATTTTAAAAATGATAGTCTAAATTATAAAATCCACAATTGAGGAAATAAAATTAGGTGTTTATTCATGCTAAGATTGTTATGTTGTCTACATCCCTAATGGGATATAGCTTATCTTGGCCATCAAAGTTGGACTTCGTAAGCAGAGACATTGATACATTATCATATGTGACGATGTATTAGATCGAGACATAAAATGGAATCGATTTGGATTAATAATTCTATCTGTGCAAATCAATTCACTTTAGACAATCATATGTGTTGTATCTTAATCTTGAAATGATTAATAGGCCTGCTATCTTCTTTTATGTCTTTTGATAAACCAAAGGGTGACATCTTGACTTTGTGATGGTGCACATACTAATATATTAGAAACATGACTCTTGATAGCGTAGACATGTTATCCATAGATATGAAAACCATAGCTCCATTGGTGGAGTTAATAATATTATCTTATATGCATTATTCTATAATTGAAAAACTGAAGCATTCAACCATTTGAATACATAGGTGTAACCGAATGATATATTGTCTTTAGATAGTAAGTTTTCTAATAGTGAGATAACAAAACGTAAGATAAAAATAATCGAAAAGGTAAGATAAAATTTATCCTTAAGCCGATTATAAATATCTTATGAGAATAAGACACATTATGATATGTCATAAAAACTTAGTTAATTTAGAACTTCATAATTTTATATAGTTCAAAAATATAACTCTAAGCTTTTAGTAAACTTGCGTTAGATTTGGTAATTATAAAATATGTATCTAAGATATTATATTTTATAATTGTTGAAGCTTAAACTATATAAGTCCATCAAGTCCCCTTTACTAACTCA
The DNA here is from genome assembly GCA_025403435.1 of Artocarpus heterophyllus. Lineage (NCBI taxonomy): Eukaryota > Viridiplantae > Streptophyta > Magnoliopsida > Rosales > Moraceae > Artocarpus > Artocarpus heterophyllus. The sequence goes on from JAJQZP010000161.1 coordinate 452,898, forward strand.
TAATAAATCCTATAACGATACGATGTACTTTTTTCAATAAATTAATGACTTATGTTAAATTATTAGATTGGTTAAAATTCGATATGATCAGATAATTCATGTCTGTTTATCGATTGAATTGATTTTGTAAATTAATTCAAGATAAACTTGTTGAATCATTGAGAATATTTATGTTCCTTGAGATTATCCAAATATGACTGTTTTAATATGATAACTTTTCTATTGAATTATTTGACTTAAAGCTCAGTCTCTATCCAAAAAAACTCAGGTGGGAAATAAAAAATTCTTAATGATCATGTTATCGTAAATTCAGCAAGCCGATCAGTTAGTTCGGTCTGCCAATAGAATAAGTTTAACCTCTCAATTTAACGATAATCTAACCATGCATTTTTAATGCAATTTTACCAAAAGTTGATCTAGATTTGAATCTTTCGGGCCTTATCTGATAATGACCAATTTTATGTCCAACCTCTATAAATAAAGAGTAAGTTTTCTGAGTTATTTAGATCAGTTGAGAAATTAAGAGTTAGTACTATAGTGTTAGATACTCTGAAACTCCCAGAGAGCTTTTGTTCACAATCACGAACCTTTGCTCTAGGTCTTCTCAATTAGTTGGAAGGAAAGTCACCGATAGAAAAGCTATACAACATGTGCCAATACATATTCTTGATTGTGGATAGAGAATAATAAAGAATACCAATTACTTAAGGCTTTTCTGAAACATACTTCTCTACAATGATTGCAAGAGCTCTTTAACATACAAAGATTAATAAGATTCGATTAATTTATGTATATAATATGTCAAACTTGTATTTTGAAAAATATTTTGATTTATATTTTTTAAAATTCTACTGCATAATCGTTTTTTCAATAATATATATAATTATCATTGCGATATAAAAAATACAACAAAACATAAAATACAATGTATATATAATCATAAAAGAAAGAACAAAGAACTAATGGGGAAAAAATATTTAATTATTTTTTAATACATAACGGAGGAAGACAAAAAAAGAAACTAATAATATCCAATATAAATTAATAACATCCAATAAATCAATTTATTGTAAGATAACATAAATTTTAATCTAATCTTCTATTATAAATGAACAAAAAAGTAACACATAGGAAATATTACCTGAAATTAACTCAAAGCCACCTTGAACAACAAAGCACCGTTATACAAAGGGGGAGAAAAGAAGTGTAGCAAATACAGTGAAGAATACAGAGGAGTAAATAAATTGTGTAAAATATATAAACTGAGAAAAAGTAAAAGGAAGAGAATATAAGATGTACAGAAGGAAATGATCTGTGATAGTTATATTTATAGACAAAAAAAATTAACAAACATGATCAAGACAACGAAGTCAAAGGTTTAAACTAAGTTTTTAGTTATGAGTAGGGACATTTCAATTTGAAATGGTTAGAACAATTAATAGTAAATTTTAAATCTACAAGTTGTCCTTGCTTTAAATTAAAATATACAATCACATATTGATAAAATAATTAGCATAATAAAAGCCTGAACCTTGGACATTAAGAAAAGAAGACAAATAATGCCTTAAATCTACCTACTCCTTAGTAGATTACCTATTTGTAGAAAATGATACTGAAACAAAACTTTAGCGTTCTTAAATCTATGCACAAAAGTATTTATTCTAACGGGAAGAAAGGAAGAAAAAAACAATACATAAAATATCACATAACATGTGAAAGTTGCAAATTAATTAAAAAATAAATAAAAGTTGTTAGAAAGGATTCTTCTTTTCTAAAGAAAAATTGTAATAGTTAAAAAAAAGAAAAAGTTGGATCTAAGCAGCTTTTTGCAATTGAAATCAATTTATTGTCTCCATCAAAATCTCTAAAAATCTTCTTGAAGCTAGAACTTGATTCTATTGTGACTAATATGATTACAATACTTTGGTTCTGTAAAACCAATCGTTACGACTCCACATGCAAGTAGAACAGAAAAAGGTATAGCAATAATACATAAAACAACGTAGCAACATAAATTCATTACAAATGAGAACAAATTCAATTATAAACATATATGACAAAAAAAGAATAACACTTTACAGATGAAAAAAAGGGAATAAGCCAAAAACAGAGAAGTAACAAACAAAAGATTCAGTTTTTTTAAAGAAAAAAGATATGAGAACAAAAAAAGAAAATGAAAAATTAATTAGTATCTGTAATATGTTAAGACATTATAGATTACAAAGTCACTATCAGAGAACCAAAATAAAAAATACAGAGGATTCAGACATATAGCTAAAATTACTATAAAATTACTATAAAAAGACTATTTAACAAAGAGAGTAAAAAAGTAACATAATATAGATCACTAAGCCATTACCAGAAAACTAAAGAAAATGATCATAGAAGATTCAGACATACAGCCAAAATTACTAGAAAAAGAATATAGAACAAAGAGAATTAAAAAAATCATACGTAAAAAAGACTCAATAGCAGAAAATACATATTAATTCTAAAACAAAACAGAGACTCAACCAAATATAATAAGATTGCAATATCAGTAGACTATTAAATAAATTTACAAGAAATATAATAAATCATCAACATAAAGAAAATTATCGATCTAAATATCACATATCACCAATATCATATATATAAACCAAATATCTAATTAATTAAAACAACAACAAACAGTTTTTTCACTTGTAAAATTGGAATGACAATTTCTCAAAAGAGATCGAATCAGACAAATAAGAAGCCTCTCCCAGAGGAAACAATAGATTAAAACAAATAACAGAGTAAAGCAACAAAATTCCTGTAAAAAGAGTAATGAATTGGTCCTGTACTTACAAACAAAAAAAAAAATCACAGATAACTCAATTCTGCAAAGAGATAACTACAGTTTAGCTAAATATTTCAAAAAGTTCGGCCAAACCATAAGAAAATTACCGACTTTGTCTTTCTGTTCTAAAACCACACTTCGATTTGTCGAGGCCTAAGACCAAATGACTTTGCCAATACAAGCTTTTGTTTTTGCAAAAAACAGAAGAAAAATTTTCCATTAAATTATTTTGTTTAGCTTCCGAAGAATTATTTTTGGGGAAAAAACCCGACAAAGAAAAAAAAAAAAATGCACGTCTTTTGTTCCTTCCTCACCATTGATTTCTTCAAGGCGATTTCTCCCAAAGAGCCAAAACAAAATTAATAAATTACAAAACAAAAGCAAAAAAAAAAATAAAATAAGAATACAATAAAAAACAATGACTATAGAGACTGAGGAAAAAAAATTTACCATATTAAACAATCAAATTCTTCCGAAGTGCCCTAAATCAAAAAAAAAATTAATCAATTAATTTAAAAATAAAAAAAAAATCAGAACGCAATCAGAAACAATGACTGTAAAAGCTGCCTTTTAAAAAAAATAAATCTAAAAAACAAACGAAAGACTTAAAAATATGAAATAGCAAGAGAACCAAAAGGCAAAGAGAAAGAAAAAAGTTTCATTTAAAGGGAAGATTTAAAAAAAAAAACCCGTCCGTTATGGCAAACAACCGAAAACAGGGAGATTTTGACGAAAGGGTAAAAAAATTTTCTAATTAGAGAAATGGCTTCTTTCTTTTTAAAACTAAAAATTATTTTTTTTTATACAGATAAATTGTCTCAATTTTGTTAAAAAAATAAAAAAAATAACTGTAACAAGATAAGAAACTTCAACAGGATAAAAAAAATAAAATTATTTTGATATTTAAAATTTTTTTTTGTGTTAAAAACTGTCTATAAAAAAAGACTATTTATCAAAAAAAAATTTCATAGGTTCATTTTTAAAAAATCCTCCCAAAAACATTATCACATAACCAAAAATTAAAGGAAAAAGAAGAAGAAGAAGCAATAGTTGAGCGATTTCCAATGAAGAGGAGAAACTCAAGATGAAGGAGCTAGGAGCAAACGGCGAAGACGTTGAAAATGAGCAGAAAAAAGCCTAAATGATGGGTCCCAAGATAAACAGCGGAAAAAGCAAAAAATGACGAGAAAGATGATGGGGTTCGCCACAAATGGTAGGAGCACTGAATGAAAAAAAAAAAAAGAAGTAATCTAAATGATAAGGCTGAGCAATATGAAATGACGAATGAACCATGAAGCAAATACAATAGTAGACGTTTCATTTAAGGGCAAAAGTGTCAATTAAACTGTCTAAGGATGGAAAAAGCACAGGCAAGAACAATCATACCAAATAAAAAAGAGTCCATTTAAGGGCAAAAGCGTCAATTCAGTTTCCAGAATTTAAAAACACTAAAAAACGCTGGCAGAAACATAATCAAATTAAACCACCAAGGGTAAAAGTTAAAAAAAAGACAAAAGTAAATTACTGTGCTATGTACAAGGTATTTGTTTCACCATGTACAGTGTTAAATGACTCTTTTTTAGTATATAGTATTAACGGATAACTGCTAAAAAAGAATTGTTTGGTTTTATTTTTAAAATAAATAAAAAAAAATTAAAAAAAAATAAAAATTTTGTAAAAGTTATGCTAAATATATTTTTAAAATTTTTAACTTAAAAATATGTAAAAATATTTTTAAAAATTTTAAGAAGAAAACCAAGCGAGGCCGTTGTCCACCTTGTTTTTTTCTTTCCCTTAAGGTTTTTTTTTTCTTTTTTTTTTTTAATTACAAAGCGTACAATGAAGATTTATCGTATTATTTAATGAGGAAACTGCCCTTGGTTAATATTATACAACACTATGGGACACCAAAACTAATTGGCTGAATCCGTTTCCATACCAAACACAATCTACAGCCGCACACCTCCTCCTCTTATTTCCTCTCAGCCATACGATTAGATTGTTTGAAAATTACTCACTCCCTCTCTGAAAATAACAACCCAATAGCACTTGTGGACTCCATAAAAATAAACCCTGAAGTCAAAATGATGATGTTAAAGGTCAAAGTTGACGTTCGAAAAACACGAAATAATTACAAACAAACAGTAATCTTCACAGGTTGACAAATGACATGTTATTTTTAAGTTTTCCAAGGACATTACACTAATTTGGAAAGGTTAGTGCTTGTTCGAGACTCTGTATATTTTGACCCATTTATTTTTATTTTTAAAATTTTTTTAAATATTTTCACATGTTTTTTGATATAAAAATTTTAAAAACACTTTTAATACAATGCTCAAAATATTTTTATTTTCTAAAACAAAAACGTTTTCACATATTTTAAAAACAATACCAAACAACCATGTTTTTAAAGGACATATATTGGTATTTTCAAATCTCTAATTCTAATCTACAATATGGTTAAGGTTTATGTTGATGCAATTTGCTAATTACAGAGAGTAAACTTTTGTTTTTGGAATACATGATTATTTTAAACAAGAAGGCAAAGTATTGGGGAAATTCTATAATTTCCCTTTTTTAATATTCCCCATTCAATGAAGAGAAAGAACAATTAACTGATCTAGAAGAGACAAACAAGACTTCCCTTGTATGAAAACGAGACACATATATATATATTTTTTATTATCGGCTGTGAAAGCTTCAATCAAGAGTCATTAAGGGCAAAAATACAACGTAAATTTGGAGCCAATAAGGCAGCGCCGCTCTCACGACTAGGCAGTTAAACTGCACCATGCCTCGTACGTGGCTCTCATAACATGATTTTGCCATACCATGCTAGATTCTAGTGCCGAATGATCTCAAATCAAACTAAGGGTACGTACAACGAGGCTTAGACCACTGTCTAGCTAGACATCTTGTGACGACCCTCATTTTCAGGCAGTCACTTAACTTTCTTAAATATCATTCTTAAACGTTAATCTTACTTACTTAGTAAGAAAAATATTGAATTAATTTTTTTCTTTTCCTTTTAACATCCTTGAAAAACATACTTAAAAATTATTGCGACCTCTATCACCATTCAAGTTGAGACATCACTCAACACTTGCCTTTAAAACCATTTCAAATCGTTTCTTAAAACTTAATAAGAAACATTTATTAAATCATAGCTTAAAACTTCATTTATAATTATATAAAACAGTTTGTAAAATATATTTTAAAACTTTGAAAACATTTCTTAATACTTCGACTTTATCAAAACTTTAACTTTTTTGAACTTTAAAAACAATGTATCAAATAGTGGGAAAACATTTTCTCTATACAGCAGAAACTTATTGTGGTAGTATCCATACCCAAATCTTGGCACCTGTCTTCCGCAGCACCAAGCTTTTCACAAACTTCTCACTAGTCACCCTTAGGACTACCTACAATATGTAGGAACTTTTTATGAGCATACGCTTAGTAAGTTCAAACGTAATCTCATAAATCTTTTAAACATGCTTTAAAAACTTTTCTCATAAAAACCCTTCTCTTAAAACATTTTACATAAACGTTTTTTATAAACATTTCTTAAAACGTTTTTTATAAAACATTTCTGAAACATTTTGCGTAAACGTTTTTCATTAAGCATTTCTGAAACGTTTTTTTATAAATGTTCTTCATAAAACATCTTTTTGTAACATTTTCCTTAAAGCGTCCTTCATAAACCTTTTCTTGAAAATATAAAAAATATTTTTCATAAACATTTAACATAAAACGGTCCTCAGAATGCTTTTCATAAATATAACACATAAACATTTTGTGACAAGCAATACAAGCATAATCAATATGCATAATTCCATTTATACTCATTTATGATCATTCATTTATGAGTATTTTATGAACATTCATTTCTTACTTTAACTTTTATCTTTGTTCCTTAACTTTCCTTATCTTACTTTAGTGTTCGCATCAACATCCTTAATCATGAAATCATAAACATGATGCTTCCCTTGCAGAAGACTTGAGACCATCGAATATCGAGGTCATGTACCGAACATCTAGGAGGTCAAACTTTAACTTTACTTATGTACCTCACGTCTAGAAAGTCACAATTTTAACTTTACTTTCATTAACTCACAACAAGAAGGCTGGTACGATACTTTTTATTATTATCTTTATTCTTACCTTTTTTTTAACTTTAGTGAGCTTATCAAATGCAATCATATTATATGCAAACATATTTACAAATCATAATTGTTCTCTTTAAAATTTATTGCATAACAAATGCAATCAATGAACTTATAACTTAAACAGTAAAACTTGGTGCATTAACAAAATGCTATCATACTTTAAAAACAATAATTGCAAATACATTGAAATCCTTTACTTTATCTTTTAAACTTTATGCATATTAAATGCAATTATGTTTTAAACATAATAGTTGCAAGTACATTGCAAATCTTGATTTAAACTTTAAAACCTTTTGTATAACAAATGCAAACATACTTTAAAAACAATTTGCACAACAATTGCAAACATATATATATATAAGCATTTGAAAATCATTTACTTCATGCTGTAGGTGATGTCTGGACTTATCTGAACCACGCTCTAGCATTCTCTATTCTGTTCCTTTTCCTTTCATTAGTCGGCCTCTTAATCAAGTGACAGTCGACTCATTAATTAACTTTCTTTTTATCAATCTATTCAATTGATAATAAAACGTAAACATTAAACATTCATTCCTTTTTTTCATAACTTGGTATACTATTAGTTTACCCCTCTCTTTACTTTGTACCCCATTGCTTTTAACTTTATAACCTACTAGGTTACCGTACCTTTTACTTAACTCCGTAACCTATCGGGTTATCACTCTTTTTACTTATCTTTGTAACCCATCGAGTTACCTTTTTTTTTTACTTGAATATTCCTTATTAAATTTCATGTCTCAAGCGACGGTTTCATTACTTTGAAATTCCAACATTTAGATGGACTTTTTGGCTGATTTTTAAATTTGCCGAGAATATACTTTTCTTTGGAATTTAATCCATTTTGGAATTTCACCAAAACCCTTACTTTCTTCTTTCCATCATCATCACCATCAACATATAACATAAAACACCCATGCGTTAACATTCATCTTACATGCCATAGTCCAAAACACTTCATCAAACACTTGATATGTATGTTGAAGCATAAAACTCTAGCTTAATTAAAAAGGCTAAGATTTTACCAAATCCATGCAAAGTGGTTGACCTCACTTTCTAGCACGTAAGAGCTTCCAAATTTCTTTGACATCAAGCCTATACCTCATCATAAAAAATTCCATCAAAACTTGAACATTACCCTTGTTCACCATAAGAAAAGTTTGGATTTTACCTTGAAAATTGATGAAATCTCTTGAACTTCAATTCTTGAAACTTGAGAGGGGCAAATTTGCCAAGATTTAAGCTTGAAATTTTTGAAGGAAACAACCTATGGCTACCATGGGAGATGGATGAAGAAATGAAGAAATTGGCTTATTTAAGCTTTCAACTAAGCTTGTTTCATTTGCATTAAAGTGGTGAGTCACCACTTAATGATGATTAGCCCTAATGTGGCTCTTAGAGATTGGACGACATTAGGAGATATGGTGGTCCAATTAAATTCTTCAAAGTGTCCCCCCTTTTTTTACACAGTCTAAATTTATACTGAGAATATTTTTCCTATATTGTCGGTATTCTTTTTCATATAATTCTTAAGGTCTCACAACCTCCCATACTTATTTCCATCCATCACATAATGAAATTCCAATATTATCTAACTTTGTACAGTCTAAATTTATACTGACAAATATTTTTCTTATACTACCGGTACATTCTTTATATTGCTATAACATTTCTTATTCATCCATATTCTCTAAACAGTATTATTTCTATATTGCTTTAACTTAAACAATCTAAATTTTGTATTGCTTAACCTTAAACAGTCCAATTCCTATATTGTATTACTTTTGCAATGTAATTTTTGTACTACATAACTTTTTTAATGTACTTTCTTATAATGCATTATTTTAATACTGTATAATTTTTCATATTATTGTACAGTATTTTTCTTAAACTGTATTTTTATCTTAACATAATCATTAACTTATTACATTTTTAATGTACTTAAAAATGCTCAAATGTTACACATCTAAACACCTTCTGACCTTAGCAAGCGAAGGAGATATACTTGTTGGAAAAATAGTACGTAGCAGAATTTTAAAAATTTTATATCAGAGTATTTTTTAAAACATAAGTTTGACATGCTATATGCATAAATTAACCAGATCTTACTAACCTCTGTGTGCGGAAAAGCTCCTGTAATCAGTAAAGAGAAGTATCGTTCTAGAAGGACCTTAACCAACTGGCCTTCTTTGCTATTCTCTATCCATGATCAGAGTGAGTGTGGGCTCACACGTACAGCTCTTCCTCTAGGTGACTCTCCTTCCAACCAATTGAAAGAACCCAAAGCTAGTGTTCGTGATTTGTGAACAAGAGCTCTTAGGGAGTTTCAAAATCTCACCAGTAGAGTATTACTCTTAATCTCTCAACTGATCTAAATAATAATAAGACTCACTCCATTTTTATAGAGGTTGGGTCTAGGAGTCAGTCCTTATTAGATAATGCTTTAAAATTCGAATCAGAATCAAATTTGAATCAATATACGATGAAATCCGTGTGAAAACACATAATCTTTTTATCATGCGGTTGGCATGCTGATCTATCTAACCAGTATATCGAACTTGCCCCATCGGCAGGTTGAACTTAAGGATCAGCATGCCAAACTGCAGATAAAAATCTCAGCAAATATTTTATTTTTCCACCTAAGATTCTATAGGATAAAGTCTTAGTTTTAATTCAAATAACACAATAGAGAAGTTATCTAATTAAAACAACTTTATCCAAATAATCTATAAGAAATAAAATGAATTCCTAATAATTCAACAAGTTTATCTTGAATTAATTTAAAATTAATCCAATCGATATACAGACATAAATTATCTGATCTTGATAATTCAACAAGTTTATCTTGAATCAATTTTGTCACAAAATTAATTCAACTGATAAACGAACTTGAATTATGTGATTCTTTCAAATTTTAGCCAATCTAATAAATCTGACATAAGTCACTAATTATTGGAAAAGCACACCATATCGTTACAGGATTTTATGAGCTAGCAAAGGGGACCAAATTGACTTATATAGTTCAAGCTCCTGATAATTATGAAACCCAATATCATAGACATACATTTCATAATTATCAACTCCAACGCTACTCCACTAAAAGCTTAGAGCTACACTCTCGAACTATATAGAATTATGAAGCTCGTATAGCTAAGTCTCCATGACATATCATAGTATATCGTATCCCCATAAGATCATCCATAATCGGCTTAAGGACAAGTTCTGTCTTACCTTCTCGATTATTTTTATCTTACGTTCTATTATCTCACCATCAGAAAACTTACCATCCAAAGACGTTATACCATTTGGTTACACCTTTGTACGCAAATGGTTAAGTGCTCCAGTTTTTCAATTACACAATAACGCATATAAGAAGAGATCATTACTCTTAAAGATGAGCTTTGGATTCCATATCTATGAATAACAGGTCTACGCTATCAAGAGTCATGCCATCAACATACCGACATGCATACCACTATTAAAATATGGGTGTCACCCTTTGGTATATCAAAAAACACAAGTCAAGACAACGGGCCCACTATTCATTTCATGATTAAGATACAATACAACTGATTGTCTAAAGTGAATTAATTTGCCGAGATAGAATTATTAATCCAAATCAATTCACTTCATGTCCTAATCCAATACATCGTCGCCTATGACACTGTGCCAATGTTTCTATTCATAGAGTCTACCTCCGATGGCCAAGACAGACTATCTCCCAACAGGGATATAAACAACATAACAATCTTTACATGAATAAAGCGCCCAACCTCAATTGCGGATCTTATGATTTAGACTATCACCTTAAGAATTGTGTCTTCTACATAATCTATCCATCATCTGATCAATTCTTAAAGGTTTAGACCGACAGTCTCAGACTATTGTTTGTTGAACATATATTCAACAAATATGAACGTAAAGAGGACAAGATTTGGTATATAAATAATAAATAAATTTTTTATTAATAAAAATGTCTCTAAAAATATATTATATTTTTATTCCTTAGGATATGCATGTCTAACAATACTAACAACGGTCAGATATGGGAAAACCACCTCCGTTATTATAGACTAAAGGTAACAAAAACAAAGCCAAAATGCACATGAAAATAAATACATAGAGGTAAAGCTTTGATGGAGGGTTACCCGCTGCCACCACTGCCGTTATCTCTGTTGGAAAAATAGTACGCAGTGGAATTTAAAAAATTTACATCAAAGTATTTTCTAAAATACAAGTTTGACATACTATATGCATAAATTAACCAGATCTTACTAACCTTTGTATACCGAAGGACCCTCACAAAACGTGAAGAGAAGTAACGTTCCAGAAGAGCCTCAACCAACTGGTCTTCTTTTGCTATTCTCTATCCATAACCGGAGTGAGTGTGGGCTCACACGTACAGCTCTTCCACCAAGTGACTCTCCTTCCAACCAATCGAGAGAACCCAAAGCAAGTGTTCGTGATTTGTGAACAAAAGCTCTTAGGGAGTTTTCAGATTCTCACTAGCAGAGTATCACTATTAATCTCTGAATTAATCTAAGTAACTTTTAAGACTTACTCCCTTTATATAGAGGTTTGGTTTAGGGTCAGTCCTTATCAGATTAGGTCTCAAAAACTCGAAACAGAATCAAGTTCGGATCAATATCTGATAAGATCCGCGTGGAAACGCGTAATCTTATCCTTCGCTCATCGGCAGGCCGAACAGGCCCCATCGGTAGGTCGAACACATGGATCGGCAGGCCGAACTGTCGATAAAAATCTCCGCGAATCTTTTATTTTCCACCCGAGAATCTATAGGATAAAGTCTCAGTTTTAATTCAAATAACCCAATAGAGAAGTTATCTGATTAAAACAACTTTATCTAGATAATCTCTAGAAAAATAAATCAATTCCCAATAATTCTACAAGTTTATCTTGATCTAATTTATCCAAAATTAAATCAACCGATAAACATACAAGAATTATCCGATCCCAATAATTCAACAAGTTTATCTTAAATTAATTTTATCACAAAAATAATTCAACTGATAAACAAACATGAATTATTTGATTCTTCCAAATTTCATCTAATCTGATAAATTCGACATAAGTCACCAATTATTGAAAAAGCTCGCCGTGTCATTACAGGATATTGTGAGCTAGCAAAGGGGACCAAATGGACCTATATAGCTCAAGCTCCCGATAATTACGAAAACCAATATCCCAAATATACATTTCATAATTATCAACTCCAACGCTACTCCACTAAAAGCTTAGAGCTGCACTCTTAAACTACATAGAATTACGAAGCTCGTATAGCTAAGTCTCCATGACATATCATAGTGTATCATATCCCCATATGATAATCCATAATCGGTTTAAGGACAACTTCTATCTCACCTTCCCTATTATTTTTATCTTACGTTCTATTATCTCACCATCGGAAAACTTACCATCCAAAGACAATATACCATTTGGTTACACCTATGTATCCAAATGGTTGAGCGCTCCAGTTTTTCAATTACAGGATAACGCATATAAGAGGACATCATTACTCCTAAAGAGGAGCTATGGATTCCATATCTATGAGTAATAAGTCTACGCTATCAAGAGTCATGCCTCCAACGTACCGGCATGCATACCACTATTAAGATGTAGGTGTCACCCTTTGGTATATCAAAAGACACAAGTCAAGACAACGGGCCCACTATTCATCTCTAGATTAAGATACAATATAAATGATTGTCTAAAGTGAATTGATTTGCCGAGACAGAATTATTAATCCAAATCAATTCACTTTATGTCCCGATCCAACACATCGTCATCTATGACAATGTGCTAATGTTTCTATTTACGGAGTCCACCTTTGATGCTCAAGACAAACCATCTCCATTAGGGATATAGACAACATAACAATATTTACATGAATAAAGCGCCCAACTTTATTATGGATATAGACAACATATCGTTACATATGACAATGTGCCAATATTCTATTCACGGAGTCCACTTCCGATGGTCAAGACAAACCATCTCTCATTAGGGATATAGACAACATAACAATTTTTACGTGAATAAAGTGCCCAACTTTATTCCCTCAATTGTGGATCTTATGTTTCAGACCATCACTTTAAGAATCGTGTCTTTCGCATAATCTGTCCATCATATGCCTGCCCAATTCTTAAGGTTTGGACCGATAGTCTCAGACTATTGTTTGCTTAACATACATTCAACAAATATGAACGTAAAGAGAACAAGATTTGGTATATAAACAATGAGTAAATTCTTTATTTATAAAAATGTCTCCAAAAACTTATTACATTTTTACTCCTTAGGGCATACATATCTAACAATCTCTCACTTCCACTAAGTGAGTAAATATAACAAATCTGGCATCCCCATAGCTTCCACATGCTTCTCAAAGACTCTCCTGATAAGTGTCTTCGTAAATGGATCAGCTAAATTGTCTCTGATGTGATCTTGCACACCGTAACATGCCCACCCTCAACGAAGTCCTTTATCACATGATACTTTCGATCAATATGCTTACTCTTCTTGTGAAATCTTGGTTCCTTAGCATTAGCTACCGCCACACTGTTATCACAGTACAGTGATACCACCTTATCCATACCAGGAACTACCTCAAGATCTCCAAGAAACTTACGGAGCCACACTGCTTCTTTCGAAGCATCACTAGCTGCCATATACTCGGCCTCCATCGTTGAATCCAAAGTGCAATCTTGCTTAGCACTTCTCCAACTGATGGCACCACCACCCATAGTAAACACAAAACCTGAAGTTGATTTCTTAGAATCCAGACAGGATTGAAAATCTGAGTCATTATATCCTAGAGGGTCAAGTCCTCACCCGAATATACAAGCATATACCCTCGAGTCCTTCTTAAGTACTTGAAAATATGCTTTACAGCAACCCAATGGTTCAGTCCTGGATCCGCATGAAATCGACTTATAATCCCGACCGCATAACTAATATCCGCTCGTGTTTAAAGCATGGCATACATGAGACTACCCACTGTCAAAGCATAAGGCACATTCTTCATGTATTCTCTTTCTTCATAAGACTTTGGAGAGTCTTTCTTAGAAATAGTAATTCCAGACCTAGATGGTTGGCCACCTTTCTTGGAATCCTGCATTGCAAACGTCTTGAGAATTTTATCTATGTAGCCGGCCTAGGACAAAGCTATCATTTTGTTCTTCCTATCCCAAAAGATCAGGATACCGAGAACAAAATTAGCCTCACCCAAGTCCTTCATGCCAAACTGCTTGGTCAACATAATTTGACCGATGACAATGCCCCAACGTCATTGCCAATTAACAGTATGTCATCCACATAAAGTAGTAGAAAAACCACATTCTCATCCTTAATGTGTTTGTAAACACATGGTTCATCCACATTTTGTGTGAACCCATATGTCATGATCATCTGATCAAATCTTATGTTCCAAGAACGAGAAGCCTGCTTAAGTTCATAAATTGACTTTAGCAGCCTACAAACCTTACCCTCTTGACCCATGACCTTGAACCCATCTGGTTGTTTCATATAAATGGACTCATCAAGATAGCCATTCAGAAAAGCCGTCTTGACATCCATTTGCCAAATCTCATAGTCGAAAGCGGCAGCTATGACAAGAGAATCTGGATGGACTTAAGCATGGCTACAGGTGAAAAAGTTTCCTGATAATCGATTCCTTCCTTCTGCGTATAACCCTTACTACGAGTCTAGCCTTAAAGGTTTCAACCTTTCCATCCACTCCTCTTTTCCTCTTGTAGATCCACTTACACCTTATGGGTTTTACCCTTTCTAGAAGATCCACAAGCTCCCAGACCTGATTAGTCTCTATAGACTTCACCTCTGTGTTCATGGCCTCTGTCCAGAGTTTTGAATCAACATCCTCCATAGCTTCTGCGTAAGTATAAGGATCCCTATCATGTTTATCTAGTTCAGCCAAAAAGACCTCCCCATTGAACATATACTTTCAGGTTGATGCCCGATCCTCCCACTACACCGAAGCCCCTTAGGTTGTTGTTCAGGTTTATTTGGTTTTTCTACACTAATCGAAACGGTTTCATTATGAGCCTCCGGAGTGATCGGATCACTCCTTAACTCATCAAGCACCACTTTGCTTCGAGGTTTAAAGTCGTCCATGTAACTCTCCTCAAGAAAAGTTGCATTAGTTGAAACCACGACTTTATTTTCCTTTGGGTTATAAAAATAACCCCTTTTAGTCCCTTTTGGACATCCTATAAACAGGTAAACTTCTGAACATGCTTCCAACTTATTCAGATCCTTAACCAGGACATGAGCCAGACATCCCCATATGTGAATATGGTTTAAGGATGTCTTCCTGTCTGTCCACAACTCGTGAGGAGTTTTATGGACAGATTTTGAAGGCACATTGTTCAAAAGATAACATGCGGTCTGTAATGCGTATCCCTAAAAGGATAAAGGTAATGATAAATAACTCATCATGGACTTAATCATGTCCAACAACGTCCCATTTCTTCTCTCTGCTATGCCATTCTGCTGCGGAGTGCCTGGCGCAGTCAAATGGGATAAAATCCTATTCTCTAATAAGTGTTTCAAGAACTTATCAGAAAGGTATTCCCCACCTCGATCGGATTTTAAGTGCCTTTATGGGTCTACCCAATTGCTTTTCCACTTCAGCCTAAAACTCCCTGAACTTATTCAAAGTTTTGCTTTTGTGGTGCATTAAGTACACATACCTATACCTTGAGTAATCGCCAATAAAAGTGACAAAGTACTCATACCCTCCTCGTGCCCGAATGTTCATAGGTCCACAAACATCACTATGCACAAGTTTTAGAACCTCTTCAGCCCTATTGGCCTTAGACCCGAATGATCTTTTGGTCATTTTACCCTCCAAACAAGATTCACATTGAGGTATAGATTCCACCTTTAAGTGACTTAAAGGTCCATCCCTTACCAACCTTTGAATCCTATTCAGGTTAATATGACCAAGGTGCAAATGCCAAAAATAAGTCTTATTAGAGTGAGAAGTTTTAAGTCTTTTAAAGTTATTATCATTCATCTCAGCATTAAGCAATAAGTCCATCTTAGGTTTGATAAAATATAGATTATTTTGCATCCATCCAGAATAGATAAAAGATTTGTTTTTACGAATCACCACTTTATCATTAAAAGAAACCAAATAGGAGTCTTTAAATAAACAAGATGCAGAAATTAAATTCCTTTTAAATTTATAAACATAAAAACAATCTTGCAAACATAAATTCCTATAATTATCAAAATAAAGATGGACGTCTCCCACTACTTCTGCTGAGACCAAGGATCCATTGCCCATCTGAAGCGTGAAGTCCTTATGCAGCAGACTTCTCGTTTCTTTGAAACCCTACAGAGAAATACAAACATGATTAGTTGCACCAGAATCTATGACCCAAATGTCACTGGATTCCTCAACCAAACAAGTTTCTAAATATAGAAGATCACACCTACCTCCTTTGGAAAGAAAGTCCTTGCAATGCTTCTTTATATGCCCGACCTTTCCATAGAAGAAGCATTTAAGCTTCTTCAAGTTCTTCTTCTTCTTCGTCTTGCTCTTGGTGGTAGCAGGAATAGAAGACTTCCCATTCTTAGCCCGTTGCGTCTTTCCATTGCCAGAGTTAGGATTGGAACCAAAAGCAGTTACCATGTTGGCCTCACCACCCGTAAGAGACTCCCTAATCAGCAGTTTGAACTCCTATAACTGTTTCATTAATTCTGTCAAGGTCATATCCCGTCTATTACTTAAATTAAATGTAGCTCTAAATGAAATAAATTCCTTTGACAGAGTCTCAAAGACCATAGTCATTTGAGTTTCAGCATCGATATTGGCTCACATTGGTTTGAGCCTCAGTGAGGTAACCTATGACCAACATCATATGCTCCTTTATAGACGTCCCTAGTCTTTGTTTACAGTTTAAGAGTTTCTGAAGCACCTCTTGCCACTTTGTGGCCTCCAAACATATCCTCAAAATTATCCAAGATCTGCTTTGCAGTCTCATAATCCTAATGTTGAGCCTACAGCACGTTATTTATACTAGCCATAACATAGCAGCAGACCTGATCATTAGCATCTTTCCAGTAATCATACGCTTGTAATTGCTCATTAGTTGAGTCTCCCGTAGGCTCGGGAGGACAGGGGGTTGTCAGTACATATTTCAGTTTCTCAAAGGAAAAGACAATATCCAGGTTCTGTTTCCAATCATTATAATTCTCTCCAGTTAATAGGTTTTTGTCAAGTATCGATGATAAAATGTTTTTAGACATTTTTAATCTATAATAAAGAATTATATACCAAACATAAGCAAATATATAATAATAATTTAGTAAGATAAAACAATCATGTAAAAATATACAAATGTGTTTATGTGTCAAAACCTTGAAAATGTAACAACCTTAAAATGATAATTCCCAATTCAGAACTCAACAAGCTCCTAGGGGAGTCATGCCAAATTCAATCAGGAACACGAATCCCCTTCTGATTAATATATGCCATCCAGGACCCGTATGATCCAACATATATTAATAATCGTTTCTTTGGCCATTAATTTTATTAACAGAGGTCCCAGGGGAGGCTAATAATAAAATTAACGTGAGTGTATAACCATCATTTTAATATTTTATCCATGATTTATAATCACCACCTAGGGGTGTGCAACCATAAATAATGCTAAAATACCTTATCCTCTTAGAGATCTAATCTGGTACATGATAGAAATCTCTTCCTAGGGGTCGGGACCACCATGTTCTACCTATGGACCAACGATAGAGGCCTTAGGTCCTCTCTTCAAAAACCTTCTCCCACCCAATCTTTTAAAATCAAGGTTTTATTTTAAGATCATGCATGAACAATTTTAATATGAGCGGCACTCCCAATTCTATATGACATGTTATCAATATACATGGCAAATTATATTATAATACAGATAAGCAAAGCAATCAAGCAATGCTACAAGCAAAATAATAAATAACCGTAATATTATGGCTCCACCCTAGAGAATAGAAAACTAAGATTACAAGAGAATAATCGAGACATATTATCGATTCTTCATTCTTGAATCCTGAAGCTGTATCCTTCTCATGTAATGCCCATCTTTAAGTCTTCAATCCCGTATAAATCGAATACTTCATATTTCTGGTCATATCCAAATTTAATGTTTCTCAGAATTGTCCCAAAAATAAAATTAAAATTGCAGCTTTTTTGGAAATTTTTTAACTCTTGGTCGGTAGGCCGATCTGGGTGATCGGCCTGCCGATCCATGAAAGTTTGGCCTGTCGCCAAAGCCTATTGATTTCTGCCCCACTGACAGCTTGCCGAACCTCACATCCAGCCTGTTGATCTGTGACCATCGGCCTATCGAACTGGTGAGTTCGGCATGCCGACCGAGCAGAAATCTCTCATTCCAGAAAATATAATTTTTAATGCAATTCATCAATTTTATTTTTAACAATTCAAAAACATAAAATTAGAGACTCAGGAAATACTTTGGAGCACCATCATCATTCTTCTAGATACGACTTCTAATTCCGTCTTCTCCAAATAATTATTTAATTATAAAATTTTCACAAATTTAAAATAAATAATAATTCCTAGACGGAGATGATAGTCCACCATCTAATTACATGAAAAAAACTTAGATACACATTCTAACCTCTAAAGAACCATAACCGGTATAGATTAATTAATTAATTAATAATTAAATAATGATTTAATCAACCATAATTAATTAATGAACATTCACCACATAATCCATGACAACATATAAAATATATAGAAACCTAGAGTGCCAACTCTCTATAAAATTAGATTTAAGCATACGAGAGATTAAGATTGTAAAATTTATACATATAACATGATCACAAACTCGTAAATTTATGTAAAAACCATGGCTCTGATACCAATTGTTGGAAAAATAATACGTAGCAGAATTTAAAAAATTTACATAAGAGTATTTTTCAAAACACAAGTTTGACATGCTATATGCGTAAATTAACCAGATCTTACTAACCTTTGTATGTCGAAGAACCCTCGTAAAACGTGAAGAGAAGTAACGTTCCAAAAGAGCCTCAACCAACTGGTCTTCTTTTGCTATTCTCTATCCACGACCGGAGTGAGTGTGGGCTCACATGTATAGCTCTTCCACCAAGTGACTTTCCTTCCAACTAATCGAGAGAACCCAAAGCAAGTGTTCGTGATTTGTGAACAAAAGCTCTCAGGGAGTTTTCAGATTCTTACTAGCAGAGTATCACTCTTAATCTCTCAATTGATCTAAGTAATTCTTTAGACTTACTCCCTTTACATAGAGGTTGGGCCTAGGGTCAGTCCTTATTAGATTAGGTCTCAAAAACTCGAAACAGAATCAAGTTCAGATCAATATCTAATAGGATCCGCGTGGAAATGCATAATCTTATCCTTTGCTGATTGGCAGGCCGAACACGCTGATCGGCAAGCCAAACTATAGATAAAAATCCCTGTGAATCTTTTATTTTTCACCCGAGAATCTATAGGATAAAGTCTCAGTTTTAATTCAAATAACCCAATAGAAAAGTTATCTGATTAAAACAACTTTGCCTAGTTAATCTCTAGAAAAATAAATCAATTCCCAATAATTCTACAAGTTTATCTTGATCTAATTTATCCAAAATTAAATCAACTGATAAACAAACAAGAATTATCCGATCCCAATAATTCAACAAGTTTATCTTAAATTAATTTTATCACAAAATTAATTCAACCGATAAACAAACATGAATTATTTGATTCTTCCAAATTTCATCCAATCTGATAAATCCGACATAAGTTAACAATTATTGAAAAAGCTCGTCGTGTCGTTACAGGATGTTGTGACTACCAAGGATACCAAATGGACCTATATAGTTCAAGCTCCCGATAATTACGAAACCCAATATCCCAGATATACATTTCATAATTATCAACCTAACACTACTCCACTAAAAGCTTGGACCTGCACTCTTAAACTACATAGAATTATGAAGCTCATATAGCTAAGTCTCCATGACATATCATAGTGTATCATATCCCCATATGATAATCTATAATCGGCTTAAGGACGTGTTCTGTCTCACCTTCCTGATTATTTTTATCTTATGTTCCATTATCTCACCATCGAAAAACTTATCATTCAAAGACAGTATACCATTCGGTTACACCTATGTATCCAAATGGTTGAGAGCTTCAGTTTTTCAATTACAGAAAAATGCATATAAGAGGATATCATTACTCCTAAAGAGGAGCTATGGATTCCATATCGTCTACGCCATCAAGAGTCATGCCTCCAACGTACCGGCATGCATACCACTATTAAGATGTGGGTGTCATCCTTTGGTACATCAAAAGACACAAGTCAAGACAACGGGCCCACTATTCATCTTAGGATTAAGATACAACACAAATGATTGTCTAAAGTGAATCAATTTGCCGAGACAGAATTATTAATCTAAATCAATTCACTTTATGTCCCGATCCAACACATCGTCACCTATGACAACGTGCCAATGTTTCTATTCACGGAGTCCACCTCCGATAGTCAAGACAAACCATCTCCCAAAAAGGGATATAGACAATGTAATAATCTTTGCATGAATAAAGTGCCCAACTTTATTCCCTCGATTGCGGATCTTATATTTCAGACCATCACCTTAAGAATCGTGTCTTCTGCGTAATTTGTCCATTATATGCCCAATTCTTAAGGTTTAGACTGATAGTCTCAAACTATTGTTTGCTTAACATACATTCATCAAATATAAACGTAAAGAGGACAATATTTGGTATATAAACAATGAGTAAATTCTTTATTGATAAAAATGTTTCCAAAAACTTATTATATTTTTACTCCTTAGGGCATACATGTCTAACAATCTCAACCTCTTTTAGCTTGGCTATGGTTTGGCCTAATCGTTGGTGATTCCTGTTAGACATGTATGCCCTAAGGAGTAAAAATGTAATAAGTTTTTGGAGACATTTTTATCAATAAAGAATTTGTTCATTATTTATATACCAAATCTTGTCCTCTTTACGTTTATATTTGTTGAATGTATGTTAAGCAAACAATAGTCTGAGACCGTCGATCTAAACCTTAATAATTGGGCATATGATGGACGGATTATGCGGAAGATACGATTCTTAAGGAGATGGTCTAAATCATACGATCCGCAATCAAGGGAATAAAGTTGGATGCTTTATTCATGCAAAGATTGTTACATTGTCTATATCCCTTTTTGGGAGATAGTTTGTCTTGACCATCGGAGGTGGACTCCGTGAATAGAAACATTGGCACGTTGTCATAGGTGAGGATGTGTTAGATCGGGACATAAAGTGAATTGATTTGGATTAATAATTCTGTCTCTACAAATTGATTCACTTTAGACAATCATTTGTGTTGTATCTTAATCCTGAGATGAATAGTGGGTCCGTTGTCTTGACTTGTGTATTTTGATGTACCAAAAGATGACACCCACATCTTAATAGTGGTATGCATGCGGTACGTTGGAGGCATGACTCTTGATGGCGTAGACTTGTTATTCATAGATATGGAATCCATAGCTCCTCTTTAGGAGTAATGATATCCTCTTATATGCATTATCCTGTAATTGAAAAACTAGAGCGCTCAACTATTTTGGATACATAGTGTAACCAAATGGTATATTGTCTTTGGATGGTAAGTTTTCTAATGGTGAGATGATGGAACGTAAGATAAAAATAATCGGGAAGGTAAGACAGAACTTGTCCTTAAGCCGATTATGGATTATCATATAAGGATACGATACACTATGATATGTCATGGAGACTTGGCTATATGGGCTTCATAATTCTATGTAGTTCGAGAGTGCAGCTCCAAGCTTTTAGTGGAGTAGCGTTGGAGTTGATAATTATGAAATGTATATCTGGGATATTGGGTTTCATAATTATCGGGAGCTTGAACTATATAGGTCCATTTGGTCCCTTTTGCTAGCTCACCATATATCCTGTAACGACACGACGTGTTTTTTCAATAATTTATGACTTATGTCAGATTTATCAGATTGGTTAAAATTTAGAAGAATTAAATAATTCATGTATGTTTATCGGTTGAATTAATTTTGTAATAAATTTAATTCAAGATAAACTTGTTGAATTATTAGGATCGAATAATTCTTGTTTGTTTATCGGTTGATTTAATTTTGGATAAATTAGATTAGGATAAACTTGTAGAATTATTAGGAATTGATTTATTTTCTTAGAGATTATCTAGATAAAGTTGTTTTGATCAGATAACTTCTCTATTGGGTTATTGGAATTAAAACTGAGACTTTGTCCTATAGAATCTTGGGTGGAAAATAAAAGATTAGCGAAATTTTTTATTCGACAGTTGGGCCTACCGATGGACGTGTTCGGCCTGTCGATGGGACCTGTTCGGCCTGCCAATCAGGTGCTTCGCCCTGTCGATCAGCGAAGGATAAGATCACGCATTTCTACACGGATCTTATCAAATATTGATCCGAATTTGATTCTGATTCGAGTTTTGGGACTAAATCTGATAATGACTGACCCTAGGACCAACCTCTATAAATAAGGAGTGACTCTCATAAGTTACTAAGATCAATTGAGAGATTAAGAGTGATACTCTGCTAAATGAGAATCTGAAAACTCCCTGAGAGCTTTTGTTCACAAATCACGAACACTTGCTTTGGGTTCTCTCGATTGGTTGGAAGGAGAGTCATCGGTGGAAGAGCTGTACGTGTGAGCCCACACTTACTCCGGTTGTGGATAGAGAATAACAAAGAAGACTAGTTGGTTGAGGCTCTCTTGGAACGTTATTTTTCTTCACAAATTACTGAGGTTCTTCGACACATAAAGGTTAGTAAGATCTGGTTAATTTATACATATAGCATATCAGACTTGTGTTTTTAGAAATTACTCTGATATAAATTTTTTTTATAAAATTCCGCTGCGCACTCTTTTTTCAACAATTCCACCCTCCGACCAGCGGCCCCTTCCAATCTGGCCTTAGAACCGATGATGCAACACCTAGATTTCTAGAGCTTGTCATTATTGCTAAATCTAGACTACCGCATCTCGAACCCTTAAATCCCAGCCAGATTCGTCTCACGACCAGTCTCTTCCTCCTCTCACCACACAGTCTCGCTTCCCTTTGGCTCCCCTGCCCGCGTCTAGATGCCAACCTTTTCCTCTAAGCATTGTATGGCCGTTTCCTCCCCTGGATTCTTCCGATTGTGGCTAGAAACTGTCGTTCCCTATTGAACCCGACCACCCAGCCGGCTCCCTCCATAGCCATCTCATCCCAAGCACGTTGGCACAGAAATCCACCTGCCCCGTCGACTTTTGGTTACTGCAGGTCGCCGCCCTTTCTCCACCTCGCTTTCCCTCTACACCCCCCCTCTTACACGACTAGCCTTCCCCTCTCATGTATCCTAGACCTGGCTCTAGATTCAAAAGGGGAAGAGGCAGAGCCCCTTACAACTTTTAGGCCTCTTTTTTTTAAAAAAAAAAAAAAAAAAAAAGACCAGCAAATACAATTTTTTTTCTTTACCTTTTACATATTAATTTTCTTTATTGAAGTAAATGGAAAGAGAAAAAAGTCCACTAAAAATACAAAAAAAAAAAAAAAAAAACAAAAGAGAGAGAGAAAGGAAAAAAGAAAAAGAAAAAGAAAGAAGCTTGCATATGATTCCTTAACGTCTTCTCTTGAATATTAATGTCATCGTCAAAATATGCTTTAGCTTCTACGTTAGCGTATTAAGGCACAGTTTAAGAGAGTCTTTATCATATTGCTTTTCGGCTTCTAAGGCTCAACCTCAACTAATTTCTAAAAGCGATCTTCATTTGTTTCAACCTTTCAATTAAATACTCCTAAAAAGATGGAATTTCTTAAAAAACAAAAAACAAAAAACAAAAAACAAAAAACAAAAAGTAATTACGATGCACCGCAAGCTCCAAAATAACCAACAAATAATCTAATCCTTTTTTCTTTCTTTTCTGCTAAAACAATTAATATAATCAATATGCCAGACCTAACTCATTCCAATTTACTAACATGAAAACAAAGGGTGAGTAGGAGAATACCGCCCAAGTTTTGCAACTAAAAATAGCATCTAGGAAGTTGATAGTGTAGTTTAAGCGGCAAATTTGTGGTCAATAAAAGTATAATAATATTTACTATTAGAATAGGTAGGGGAAACTTGGATGTGGCTCTACTTCAAAGGTGAGAAGCATGAAAATAATAAAAAAATAATAATTAAAAAAAAAAAGAAATTGTAGCAAATAAAACATACAAAATCTATAATAGCAAATGTCATATATATTTTAAGATATTAATACAAACTCATATGTAATTTCAACTTTTCAGATTAAATAATTAGATAGACAAAAACACCTTTACTCTAACCTAGACTTTTTCCTCTTCTTTCTCTCTCTTCCTTTCTCTAGTTCCTTAGTCGTTACTCATTTCCCCTCTCTACTCCCATGTTCCACTCTTTCTTCTCTCTCCTTTGTGTGACGGTCTTCTCTTCTCCATGACACTAGTACGTCGGAGTTCTGATCTACTTGTTCGTTGTCGACTTGTAAGTTTGAGAAGACGGAGGAAGGACGTAGCTCTGATGACTGGAAGTTGCAGAGACAAACCGACAAAGATGGGGATCAGTCATTCTCTCTCTCCTCCAACATGCGTGAGCTCGGAGCTCTCGTTTTCCCTGTTGTTGCTGCTCAGACAAAATCATGACTGGAAATGATGGAGTAGCTTCTACCACATGCAGACAAACTGCCACTGTTCCACAATCTTCAGCATAGTGACCTCAGGATTTGACGACGAGATCTCGACAATGAAGAAGAAGATTGGGATTTGACGATGGTTGTGAAGAGGAGGATCTCTGTCGCTCTTGTCCCGCGACAGATCCAGCGTTCTTCTTCTGCTACAGATCCGACACGATGGCTTCGGTCTCAGTCATGCAATGCTGCTTTCGCCATTGGCCTCGCGTCGTTGTTCTTCTCCCGTGATAAATTTGGCGCTCTTCTCCCGCAACAGTTGGGCACCACATTCTTCCCCATGAAATATCTTCTTCGGCATAATGTTCTTCTCTAGGGGACCTTTTCTCTGATGTGGCCATCTTCTCCGCTGACAAGAAATGAGATCTGAGAGACGAGAGAAAGGACTAGGAAAGAGAGAAACACATAGGGGAGAGAAAGGCTAAAATTAGAAATTTTAAATTTTTGTAATGTGGATATTTGAATAACTGACATTTACTTTAATTATTTTCAAATATGATATTTGTTATCAATTACTTTAGTAAATTTGAAATTTCTCTTATTCCCCCCCAAAAAAATCGAATTCAGATAAATAAGTTGGCACGAAGTAGGGGTGTTCATGGATTACATAACGGATTAAGAGTCAATTTATAATCCAATCTGTGTATATATAGGATTAGAATTTTCTCGATCTGAAACAAAGCTATAAACACCTTCGATGTAATCCAATCTAAAAACAACGGCTTTTATAGATTGGATTTATCAAATTCACAAATTGAGCGTTTAAATTGAATTTTAAAAAATAAGCTTAAATTAACATATTATAAAATAACATAACTCTAAAACCCACCATATTAAAATGCAATTGAATGCAAATCTTTAATAATAAATTCAATTGTATCATTAAAAAACATTACAACAAAAGTCTTGCATAAACTTTAGGCGTGAATGAATAATGTTATGTTTTGTAATTGGGCCAAATTTCTTTTCCCTTTTAAGCATATAAACTTTAGACAAAGTGTCATGGATGTATATTATTAAAAAATTGTATATTTATATACATATATGTAGTTCAGATTCACGGATTACATAAATTAGAAGATATTCAATCTGAAATCCATTCTGTATACATCGGACTAGAAAAATCTCAACCAAAATCAATCCATATTTTTCATTATCCAATTCAATTCGTCGAATTGGATTGGATTGAACAAATTGTACATATTTCCTTTAGTATGAACAAAATGTTAGAATTATGGCCCAATCGTTATTTATTTATATAGTCTAATAATTAGGGAAATTGAAGTAAACAACACTTTTTCAAATAAATAGCAGGTTTTGAAAATACTTTTAGTAAATAGCAAATTTATGGTATAAATATTTTATTTACCTATTTATTTACAATGTATTTAATTCTTATTTATGCAAACATAGATTTAAGATGCATATAATTTATTTACATCTTGTTTACAGTGTAAATTATTCTTATTTACATAATAAATAAATTATTTACATCGTAAATATGCTATTTACTACACATAATTTTAAAGCCTACTATTTACTTCAAAAAGTTTCAAAAATATATTATTTCTCCCATTCTCCCTAATAATTATTTAAATACTAAAATTCTATTGGCTACAAAGGGATTACAAATCTTATCAAAAGATGTGTCCGCTACATACGAAAAAAGCTATGTGCCTACATCAATAAGAATATATGTGCTTTGATAATAGTACCCATTGAAGGTATACAAAATTAGAGTCTAATCCTCTTTCCATCAAAAAAGGTATGTTAACAAAAAGAAAAAGAGAGTTGTGCCTACATTTATGAGAATATATATTCTTTCTTCCCATCAGAAAAAAATATGTTAACAGAAAGAGAGGGTCTAGAGTGACAAACTTGTATTCTTCTTCTCTGACAAACTGCACAAATGGTTCTTTGCGAATTAAAGTTATGAATCAAGGTTCGTTCTATTTTTTTTTGGTTAAAATTATTGAATTCTAAGTTTATTGAGCACTACAAAAATTAAAGTTTAACCCAAAAAAAGGAGGTCGCAAAGCAATACTATACGAAATAACGCAAACATTATGGAAGACTCATGGCAAGAATTAGAAACTTGGACTCAGCGTCATTTTCCACAGCCTGCTTTCCACAAAAGGTCAAAGAAAAAACTGCAACACTTCTCTATCAGAATAAGGCCGCCTGTCTTTTGTAAATCAGATAATCCAAAATCATAAAGCTCAACTGTGCATCAAACAAACTCTATGAGCATCAGAGAAGACCTATTGCCATGGTAGAACCAAATGTAAAGCATCAAAAATAAATTGAAGCCCACGCTCATAATGAATGCTATTTTATCAATGAACAAAACCATAATTTCATTTAATCATAGAGAATGGATTCTCCGGAATTAGGTACATTTCAAAAGAACCTGGGAACACTATGCCAACATTAATATATATATATATATATTCCACTTAAAATTGTGAGGAATTAGTTTAGAATGAGAGCTCCCAGGTGCCTTAATGCCGAAATAGAGGAACAGATAATTTTGGGAAGGGTTAATTGGCCAGAAAGAATTCATTAGCATCCGTCTGCTTAAAGAACAACTACACAGAGATGCCTTTGATTTACTCATCTCTGCTAAATTGTTCTTGCCATCATCAATCTGGTTGCTGAAAAAAGAAAAAAAGAAAGTTATGGTCCATGTCAAGGACAGCTAACAGCGCAAGAAATTCAATACGAGTAATGTATGTACCACTCTTGAACTGCTTTCACCATTGGGCCCGGAGATGAGGCCTTCCAACTCATCAGCAATAGCCAAGTAACAGAAATGGTATTGCTCCTTAGGAAGAACAAAGCGGGACATAGCTAAAATAAGTTTCAAAGCGAGGAACGGGTTGAAAAAATGGAATTCAAAACTCGCTATCTTGACAAAACTTATAATTATCTGCTCATGCCACAGATTATCTATTTATTTTCTGAGGAATTAGTTAGTTCTTTTGTTGTCAAAAATATTGTTGGTTTGTTCCTTTTCATTCCGAAAGCTACCAGAACACTAGTTCTACGCTTGTCACTGGTGGAATAGCAAGTTAAAGCAAGTACGAGCTATCAGTCCCTGAAGCTAAAAGAGGAAATAAACAGAGCTATTTACCAGCGTTTGAACCATTCCAATTCGCTGAGACCTAAACATGGTTATGGTTTTTGCAAGATCTAAAGCAGACATGTCTCCAGCAAGAATTCTCTGGATTGTGTTGTGAATAGCACAGTATGCTCCGGTTCTCCCAATACCTGCACTGAGCATGAGACAGTGGGTACATGTGTGTCAGTTAAGAAGCTATATGATCCACCAAATGTTGCACAGGCACATGCAAGTCATAAATAAGAGAAAAACCTGCAGTGCACCACAGTTGGCCCAATACTGGGTGGCACTTGATGTATTCTTTTGAAAATTTCACGTACTGCAATCGTGTCTCCAGGAACTCCATGGTCTGGCCATTCAGGATACTGAATATGCAGAACAGACATGGGTGGTTCCTCAGACTGCAACGACAAAAACAGGATCAAGTGGGAAACAATGATACAAGAATACAATCTTTTTTTTTATTATTTTTTATATGTTGCTTATTATGTTTGATATTTAAAATCTTTTACATCCAGACAAGCATATATAATGGATAACCAACACAGTTACAATGTACTATGCAGGTTTGGTAAGTCATTCCATCAAATCAATTCATCACTTTTGATCAAAGAATGGGCCCAGAGTAGAACTTTTCCAGGAAATGAGAAAAAGCTTAAGTTTCTTTTTTTTTTTTTGGAGGAAAAAAAAAAGCTTAAGTTTCAATCACGAAATACATTTCAAGGAGTCAAAGGTCAATAATTTTGATCAAAGATTGGGCCAGGATAATGTAGAACTTTTCCAGGAAAAGTGAACAAGCTTCGTTTCAATCACACGATTAACCATTCTTTGAATTCCTTAAAAAGTACTATTGAAAAATGTCAACTTACCTCCTTATAGTTTATCTCCAGCTGACGCAACACTAATGAAGTGTCAGTGGTATTTATCCACTTAGTATTGATACATATATTGCCAAATTCTCTAGGACCATCTTCTGCTTGAAAATAATCTCCACATTTCACCATCTGTGCAAAAAATTTAAATAAAGGTAAAAGTCCAGCAACATAAAATGATTGTAAAAATAATAGGCCATTATGAAATGGAACAGTAATTAAATATGATATTTAGCCAAAGAAATAGTTAAAGCACATTTAGACAGCTACAGGTATCAAGACTACAGAAATGAAGTATAAAGGTTTGATGAGAGAAGTGTCAAAAGAACATCACACGTTCATACATAAATAAAAATAGCACATATACAAGATACGTGTAATAAGATATCTTACTTTAAAATAAGAAAGATGGTTTTTCCCAAGATCCACAAAAGAAGCAACTAGCAAGAAAGTAGCATGTTCAAGCAATACACTCGTAGTGGAATAATTTTTTGCTCACCCCAATATAAGGACCATAAAAATGATTCAATGAATACCAGAAAACTCTAACAAAATCAAAATAAGAAAAAGTAGAAATTACATTATGTGACCATACATGTACAAGAAGGAATCTATTCTTACATATATTTGCGCATATCTGCATGTGTGTGTGCATAATATGCGTGCAACCAGAACAACTGAATATCAAATTGTTGAGACTCCTCACAATTATAAACGGAGGAGAATTCGTAAGTATTTTTGATGTTGCCTCTTCAATCAATTTCTTATGTCTTTTTCTGATTTTCTTCATTTGCATCAATTTTGACATAGACTAGCTTCCAACATGGTGATTCTTATAGGGTGTTTGGCAGGATTATTAGAACTGTTTTTACTGCAGCATGTGAGAGCTTTATACTATAGCGATTTTTTTTAATTGTTACTGTAGTATGTGAGAGCTTTACATTGTTCATAACCGAGAAAGTTGCCAATCATATCACCAATAATATCTCTACCTTAAGAATTCACCAACCAATATCCATGAGAGCACCTTCAAAAATACAATTCTAGTACCCCATTCATGGGGAAAGGGCAAGTCCATGGCATGAAATACCTAAAGAAGCTAAAAGCATTTAAGTTGATGTGAAGCACAAGGAATGCATTATACACAATTTTTTTTCCTAATTTTCTTTCTGATAGAATAAATAGAAAGAAAAATGTTTACAATCCAAAATGGTTACAAAGAACTTCAAACGATACTACTAATCAAGAGAGGACAAGAATTGATACATGAAAAGGCACAAAACCACAAAATGAAGAAAATCTTAAGAGGACATAAGAAATTGATGGTTGCCTTGTAGCAATTAAGCACAAATGTTATATGGTAATCATAGATCTTATTGATGGTCGCCACGTAGCAGGTTTGAAATGGTTTAGTCATCTAGTATGAAATAGCCAAATAGGAGCACAAAAATTACCTTGAACCAAAACGCACAAAAATTACCTTGAACCAAAACAGTTAAGTACCTTATAATTGTCAACCAATTGAGTGAGCATCACAATCACTGGGCACCGGTATTGGATCATCATCTCCCAAAAATCCTCATAGGTGTGAGGAAGTGGACCTTGTGTAGCAATAAAGCGAGAAACACTTTCAGAAGAAGAAGCCTACAATATGGTGGTATTCATCGAGTGTCATGGCAGGATGCATGGGTCCATATGCAAAACACAATTAAGTATCTGTAGACTAAAAACTTCAAAAGCAACAAACAAGAGCATATGAAACTCTACCGTGATAAAGCTGGCATTGATGTAGCCCCTTGCAGAAGGTCTATAATCCTTGCAAGAGTTGAGTACAACTCTGGTTTTGTCAACTGATATTCACCAAAAAAAAAAAAAAAATTCCCAGAATGAAATTAGATCTTTTCTATCTCATTTTTTTGAGTGTGACTATAAGTGTGCAATTTTGTAGTTAGTAATTATATTTTAGTGATGCATATATGGGGTTTAACCAGTTAAAAAACTGAAAAATAAACTGGCGCATCAGCTAGTGGGGAGAACTTAGCAATTAAAGAGGATAAAATGGCTTCTATTGTCTCTGAACTTTGACCTCATTCTCACTTCGATTCAATCCATAAAGTCTTATTTGTATCTCTTAGAGAACTTTGTTTAATTATCATTTCAATCCCTCCGTCAAAACCCCAACTCGAACCTGACACTAAACAAACTTTAGAGTTGACAAAAACCAAAGTTGATCTTGACGAAAGGACTAAAAATAAGACGAAGTCAAATTCCAGGAACTAATAAAAATGAGAGTCCAGCGATGTAAATAAGATGAAAGTACATGGACTAAAAAGCATTTAATTAAATTTAACCCCAGAAATGAAACAAACAGACCAAATAGACTAAATACAGGGTAAAAGTAGAAATAAAACTAAGATCAATCATCATTCACACATACACGGCAAGACATCTGGGTAGCGGTTTTTGCTCAAATTCACACCGTCGAGAGCCACCGCGCAGTTTCTCTTCATCTCGGACGGTGTTATCCTATTCGCCTGAGAAAATATCAAACGAAAAAAAGAAAAAGAAAATTCAGCGATGAGAAACAAAATTTGATTCAAAGTTTCGTAAAACTCCATTGTTGTGACGCGGAGGAAAAACCTGAAGATAACCGAACTCCTGATTGATCTGGTGAGGGCTTTGGAGCTTGTCTCTGAAGAATCCGAGGGCTTCGGAGCAGTGCTTGAGCTGATCTGGCGTGAGCGCCAATCGCGGCGGATAATCCGGCGAGAAATTCAGAGCGGCCGGCGGCTTGGGGGAGGCAGCCATGTCCGGGGCGGATCTCCGGTGGGATCTGGAGCGGCGAGAAGTGAGATTCCCCAGAATGAAGGGGAGAGAGAGAGAGAGAGAGAGAGAGAGGAATGTTTGGGTGTTTGTGTTAGAATTTTGTCGTTGCGTGCGAAGGCTGAAAGTTGGTTGTTGAGTTGGTGCTTTTTAGCGTTTTCAGATCCTGATTTGGTTAATAATTGGTGCCTCGCTGTAGAGCCTGTCCCCAGCAAGAAAATGAAAAAGAAAAAAGAAAAAGGAAAAGAAAAAGAAAAATGGAGGAACATGGATTTGGGTTTGAATATTGCATTAATGAGTCTCTTTCCGACAACTTTTTCTTCAATTATTAATTAATTAATATTACATTCCGGTGTTTGTACGTGTTTTGCATTACAATAAACTTTGCGCTTTATGAAAGATGAAAGTCATACTTTTTATGATTTTTCAACTTGTCACGCGCGGAGAAAAGAATTTCTCAGAGGCATGATTTAAAATATTTTGGGGTATAAAATAATGTATTTATGTAATTGTAGGTATAATATGATGATAAAACAACATCTCACTTCACTTTAAGATGAAGAGTTAGAATCTTTTATCGCGAAATAAATAATAATAATGTATTTTTTTTTTTGATTATCATGGAAGAGATTAAATTAAGGGTACGATGATGTTACAATTCATGGAGGTTCTATTTAATATCTCAGAAAAACTTATGTCACTTTGATTCTAAATGTATTAGAGCTGAAGAGAGTTTCTAAAATTCACCTTATAAATCTTTGTAGTGAGGTTTATAAAAAAGTCGCAAGAGTCATAGCTAATAGATTAATAAAAGAAGCTCCATTTAGTACGATTTTCAGGCTTAGAGTGCATTTTGAGGGGCTCAAGTTGCTTCTTCTATAGCATGGTTCCTTTATAATACCTTTACCAGATGTATTTTCTTTTTCCTTATTATCTAGGATTTGAACGAGCTTCTCTTCATATGCTAAGCTAGCATTAAGCTTCAAGAGTTCATAATTGAGGCCGTGAGAAGAGCCACCCATGTTCTTATGCAACATTGAGATGTAAAACGCATCAAGGATGGCTGACAAAAAAGGTGAAAGGGCTAGGCTATATGCTACAACGCCGGCACGCTCGAGTATCTCAAAAAGTCCAATATACATTGGACTCAACTTTCTCTCCTTTCGAAACTGCATGAACACTTTGAAACACATGATCATTCTCTTGGAATTCTGGAGGCTTGCACCTCCTATTTGCGCACTTTTCCTAATGGTTCTTCTTGAACCACCATACTCTTATCTTTTAAGTGTTGATGGTTAATTTCATACTAGACCCCTCTGCGCAGTCCAATGTTCAACATACTCGTTCTACGGAATCGATAGCTTTGCTTTATGGAGTCAAGCCACGCCTAGGGAACTATCATGGTTCGTAGTTTGGTAGGCTATGAGTAGTCAAATTGGCCATTTATCTTAATTGGATTCAATTTTGGTCCCACTTGGGGAGATTTTAAAGTTAATTGAATCAAAATAAATGGGTGATGGAGGAGATAAACCCAAAAACTCTATTTTTTGCCTTAGCTGCAACGCCCTCTTATGAACGCCATAGGAACATTGCTTTTATCGTTAAATTTAATAATTACCGATAAAAAGTTCGAAACAATCAACAACACTCAGAGAAATATCTCATGAAACACATGCATATATTTTTTTACTTTAAAAAAAATACTTACTAGATTTAATTTTTCCTCCTCGGTTAGCCCGACGGAACATTTAAGACATTCAGCTAACCGATTACTTACAGAAAACTTAGTTTACAAAAACAAATATTTAGCAAATAAAAACTCACACATATAATGCAAGTAGTCTTAATTTCTATAGAACAACTAACTAAGATTAATTACAAAGAAGTAAACTATATAGCATATTTTTTTTAACAAATAACCTAAAAAACTAAAAATCTAAATTACAATTTACATTCAATAAAACATGAGTTCAAAAGAACATATCACAAATAGAACTGAGTCTCAAACAAATAAAAATGTAGAACATAATATATTAAATTTTGTTTGAGTTTAAATCTTTCATGACATGACTCCGTTTCCAATCCAACACTCCTTGCACACATGTCCATCCTTGTCCTCCATCCTAGTCAACCTGCATATTATCCTTATCTACAACATTATATAAACTAAGTAAGTATAAGCTTATTAAGTACACATTCCTATCTTACAACATAAAACATTTTATAAAAATCATTACATAACATCGTAATCATAATCATAGTAGTGTACGGGGCACAGGTTTGTATAGAACATATCTTTTTCCTTTAAACTTCCATATTAAAACATTATTTATTTATCTTTAGGGGCCCATGTATTACACATTAACATCCTAGGCGCACCATCGTGAGAGGAATTGGGATAGTTAGTTCAAAACCAAACATGACAAGTCCAAACTTGGCGAGACACCATAAACATAAATATAAGGTATGCAATGCTTAATTAAGTGATACATATACATAGATGTATCTTTAAAATACCTCGTTATTGAAACATCTGTTAAACCTTCTTGTTGCAACAAGAGTTTTCATGAGAAGAAAATATGTAAAAACAAACTTAAAAATTATCATAAAACATATTCTCAAAACTTTTTCTTAAACTTTTATCATGTTGCATGTGAAAATGTACTTACTTAACGTGCTTATTAAACTTTAAATTAGGTGGCGTTGCCATGGTTCTCGGTGTACTCGTTTTTTGAAGTACTCATGTCAATTATTCATATAAAACATGAAATTAATATTCATGTTTATAATATCATTTAATGGCATATTACATCAACCCACATCATTTCTAACGAAACAAAGCATTTTTTGAGTCACAAACATGCACT
This sequence comes from Artocarpus heterophyllus, assembly GCA_025403435.1. NCBI lineage: Eukaryota > Viridiplantae > Streptophyta > Magnoliopsida > Rosales > Moraceae > Artocarpus > Artocarpus heterophyllus. Next base: position 487,395 of record JAJQZP010000161.1, read on the forward strand.
TAGAGTCAAGAAACATAAAGACAGAAAACTTAATCTTTAATCACATAGAAAAATTAATCTCAACTCATAAGCATGAATAAAGTGTAAAACTTTTTTCTTAACCTAGCTAATATATAAAAACATCACTCAAATACCTTTTTCTAATTTTCCAAGACATTCAAGTAAATCTGTCAGTCATAAAAACTAACTGACCTTTAAGGATTTATAACCTTATATCTTTTAATTTACATTCAATTAGAGTACTAAAATTTGCAAGAATAAAGTGAACACATATATATAATGCTCAGGTTTTTGTATACCCATAAAAATTTCATTTGATAATTTAAATAAATCATATAATCAATACTACAGAATCTGCCAGCCAAGCTTGGACAGTGAGCAGTCCTAATGAAAAATTATAGATTAAATCATTTATGCCTTAAAATAATTTATAAAAATTACTGCACATAATAAACACATAAAATCATAACATTGGCAAAATTCAACTTCAAATAAATTCAAAGTAATTCAAAATGTACGTTCAAATTCTATGTTAATATTGACACAAGATATGCTAAACAGTGAACATATTTAATTCAAATATTTTTATAAAATCAAATATACATGATATGCTTCCGAAAATTTTATGTGACATGCTTAACATATAAATAAAAGTTAAAAAAAATAAATCATTAAAACGTATTTAAAAATATAATTTATTATCTGATGATTTATATAGAGCATATTAGGCAGACATTCATAACCACTAAGTACTTAGCAATAAACGAATTTGATCTTAAAACATAATAAAGATATAAAGCTAAAAATTTACAAATATTTAGTTAATATATCAACAATGATTCATAATTTTTTATAGAATCAAAAGATACTTTTTGTTTCATAATACGGGCTCTTCAAGGTACAAATACATATCTGTTAGCAAATAACATATATATGCACATCATATCCAAAAATCATCGTAAAATAAAATCATTTGATTTCAAAACATTACCAGCAACCTTACCAACTAACCGAAAACTCTGAAATTCTCATATCACACTTTAATAATAAAACCTTATTTTCATGAAATTTCATGATATCATATAAACATAAATGCTTTTAACCATAAAATAATATTATTATAACCAAAGTAATAAACGAAATAATTAATTTTTCATACTAACACACATACATACACATTCACAACATAAGAGAACAATTTTCTAACAAAGTTTGTCACAAGATAATGCATATGCATCATAAAATTCAAAACCATAAAAGCTTTAAACCATACCTTAAATTCTTATGTTTTCTTCAACAACTAAGAAGACTTGCACATAAAATCTCTAAAAAGAATTCCTTCTACTTCAGTTGAAAGAAAGAAAAGTAATGAATTCTTGACTTTAAGGATTAGAGAGATGATGAATGCTTATGAACGTGAACTTGAGAGGGGCAAGGGAGAGAATTTTCTTTGGCTAGAAATTAAGAGAATAAAGACTTTGATGGTTTAAAAGTATATTTATATGTTTATGAGAGATAAGAGTTAGATGAGTGTAGAAAACCCTAATGCTAATCTAATTAAGTTTCCCCTTTTTTGAAATGAGTGTAATCCTAATCGAATTAGGTTTCCTTTTTTTTTATTATTCTTATCCATGGGCTGTTTACATAAGAATATTTATCTTAATATATATAATATAATATAATGTAATATAATATAAACATATAAACGGTTTGTATATAATATAATATAATATAATACATAATTATTTTTATGCAAAATAATGTTTGCACCCCAAAAATATCAATTTACACATTATGCTTTTGGACACTTTATATCATCTAGTTTCTTAATGTTATAATAAAAATATTATACATGTAATTATCATGACATCATAAATGTTAGAAAAATAAGAAAATATGCAATAAAATTTATGTCATTGTCAAGAATATAATTTAGGGCATACATAACTTTAGAGTATTATAAAAATTATAAATTTAGAACAAGTGAAATTCTTAATAGAACAATAAATACTTATGCTTATCATCATTTTTTTTTGACATGAACAACCCGAGTATATCGATCCATCATGGCCGTCACCTATGACATTACTAAATAAAAAGTTAATTTACTTAAAATAATAATAGCACTTAAGATATCACATTCTAACATTAAATTAACAAAAATGTCTGTGAAAGAAAACGATAGACGTTACAACTCTCCCTCCTTATAAGAGTTTCATCCTCGAAACTTAAAATAACTATAGATAGTACGCTTCGCATAGCCTCCTTCTCTTTGTAGTTACACCATAAGACTTTAACTTATACGATTTCCTTATTTCTGTAAGTCTTGGTCCTAATCTCATGTCCCTTTTCTATGTAGCTTCTTAAATTTTTTGATTTTCTAATAACTCTTTGACTAGAGAAATGTCTTTGTTCCTTAATATCTTCCATTTTAACCAAAGACATAGTCTACTTATCTCTATAAATTATATTCCCTTAAACTTCTTATTCTTTCTTTTTGGGCAAAAGAACATGGACCCAGTAGTACTTCCTTAGCATATGAACGTGAAAAACATTGTGTAAACATTCAGGGTTTTACATCCTTCCCTCCTAAAAGTTTCGTCCTTGAAATATGTGTAGTAATAAACATGTAGAGAAATTTCTAATCTTTTTTCTTAACATTCTTTCTTTTCACATAAAATTTTTTTCAAAAATCATGTCCAATTAAAGTCATCATACATCCAACTTGCAATATCATATACAATGTCTGAATTCTTTTCTTGTATCTTTGTCTATCATCCTTTATGGTAGCATAATCTAAGTGCAAGATTAATTCTCTCTTTTTTCTTTATATCTCACATTGTATGAATGTAAACTAGTCTTTAATCACATGCCAAAAAAGAATTGTACTCTAGGAACTCTTTACCCTAAAATATACAAATGACTCTAAAATATTCAGATTTAACTTCAAGATATAGAAAAAATCATGCATTCTAATAAATCTACTAGTACATCCCCTCATTTGTGAAATAACCAATCCTATTTATAATAGTGAAAACACACCATACTTGAAGCTTGACTTTCTTCTCTACAATTTTCACAACAGACTATTAAACATTGCTTTTGAAATATCATGTATCACTATAAAATTTTTTGGCTCACTCTATCACCTCATTTCATAATTTCCTCAACCAATATCCTCTAAAAAAAATTAATAATCACATATTTACTCTCCAGTCTTCCACATTAATAATTCTAAAATACTCTATTGAAGTCTCTACAAATTCAAAAGTCATTCATAAAAGGAACTACTATGTGTGATCTCTATCATATCATGTTATGGACCATTTAATTTGCTAAAATATTATCATAAATAATTTTCTCCCAAAATTACTCATCACTAAGCCTCAAACATTCATATAGTCAATCATGTAGATAGCATGCACATTTTTGAAATATCTTTCACTTAAAAAAATTACCATAGAGATCTCGCGTGTGGCCTTACAAAATCCTTTTATTAACCTTGTATAATTCTCAAACTTATTTATTAAAAATACATAACTATCATTACACTTCTCTTGAGCTATATATCATTCATCTACTCATATATAAACTTGAGCTATATATCATTCATCTACTCATATATAAACTTTGTCTCCAAGAAAAATAATATAATCACATAATTAACTTCTTGTCACAAAACCTCTAGATTATCAACTATTCTGTTATACACAAATAATAAGACAAATATTGCTTCTTTCTCCAAATAACATAAGTCTATGTTTCATCGACTAGTAAAATAATTATAATGTAGTCATAAGAAAAACAACTTAACATCTATATATTAGAAGTTTAATAATTTATATACTTACTTGGAGAACTTGAAACTGACGTGTGGCGATGTGTATTGGAAACGAAAACTACTCTGATACCATAACTATAATGTCCCCTTACGGGCGCCGCAGGGAACGTTGCTTATATCATTAAATTTCATAATTACCTACAAGAACTTTGAAACAATCAACAACACTTAGAGAAATATCCCAGGAAACACATGCACATATTTTTTTCATTATAAAAAACTACTTACCAGATCTAACTTTTCCTCCTTGGTTAGCCTGATGGAACACTTAAGGCATTCTGCTAACTGACCATCTGCAGAAAACTTACTTTACAAAAACAAATATTTAACAAATACAAACTCACACATATAATGCAAGCAGTATTAATTTCTATAGAACAACTAATTAAGACTAATTATGAAGAAATGAACTATATAGAATATTTTTTTAATAATAACCTAAGAAACAAAAAACCTGAAATACAATTTATATTTAATAAAACATAAGTTCAAAAGAACATAACACAAATAGAATTGAGTCTCAAATAAATAAAAATACAAAATATAATATATTAAATTTTGTTTAAGTTTAAATCTTTCATGACATGACTCCATTTCCAATCCAATACTCCTTGCACACACATCTGTCCTTGTCCTCCATCCTAGTCAACCTGCATATTATCCTTATCTGTAACATGATATAAACTAACTAAGTATAAGCTTAGTAAGTACACATTCCTATATCACCACATAAAGCATTTTATAAAAATCATTACATAACATCGTAATCATAATCATAGTAATGCACGAGGCACAGGTTTGTATAGAACATATCTTTTTGTTTAAACTTCCTTATTAAAACATTATTCATTTTATCTTCAGGGGTTCAAGTGCTGCACCATTAACATCATAGGTGTGTCATCATGAAAGGACTGGGGTAGTTAATCCCAAACCAAACATAACAAGCCCAAACATAAACATAAACATAGGGTGCACAATGCTTAATTAAGTAATACATATGCATAGACATATCTTTAACATACCTCGTCATTGAAGCATCTGTTAAACCTTCTTGTTGCAACAAGAGTTTTCATGAGAAGAAAATATATAAAAAAAAAACTTAAAAATTATCATAAAACATATTCTCAAAACTTTTTTGTAAACTTTTATCATGTTGTAGATGAGAATGTAAGTACTTGACTTGCTTACCAAACTTTAAATCGGGTGATGTTGCTGTGGTTCTCAGTGTGCTCGCCTTTTGGAGTGTTCATGTCAATCATTCATATAAAACATGAAATTAATATTCATGTTTATAATGTCATTTAATACCATATGACATCAACATACATCATTCTTAACGAAACAAAGCATTTTTGAGTCATAAACATTAGAGTCAAGAAACATAAAAACAGAAAACTTGACCTTTAATCACTTAGAGAAATTAATCTCAACTCATAAGCATGAATAAGGAAAAACTTCTTTCATAACCTAGCTAACATATAAAAACATTGTTCAAATTTTCTTCTCTTGCAAATGTTAATCCTAAATTCCTCTTTTCAATTTTCCAAGATATTCAAGTAAATTTGCCAATCATAAAAACCTATCGACTTTCAATGTTTCATAACCTTATATCTTTTAATTGACATTCAATTAGAGCGTGAAAATTTGCAAGAATAAAGTGAACATATATATATAATGCTCAAATTTTTCTTCAGCCACAAAAATTTCATTTGTTAATTTAAATAAATCATAAAATCAATACTACAAAATTTGCCAGCAAATCATAGATAGTGAGAAGTCCTAATTAAAAATTATAGATTAAATCATTTATGGCATAAAATAATTTATAAAAATTACTACATATAATAAACAAATAAAATCATAACATATTCAAAATTCAACTTCAAATAAATTCGGAGCAATTCAAAATGCACGTTCAAATTTTGAGTTCATATTAACACTAGATATGCTAAACAGTAAACACGTTTCATTTAAACATTTTTATAAAATCAAATATACATGATATGCTTCCAAAATTTTTATGTGACATGCTTAACATATAAATAAAAGTTAAAAAATAATAAATCATGAAAAACACATTTGAAAATATGATTTATCATCTCACAATTTATATGGAGCATATTAGGTAAACATTCATAACCACTGAATATTTAGCAATCAACGAATTTTATCTTAAAACATAATAAAGATATAACACTAAAAATTTACAAACATTTATTAACATATCAATAATGATTTATAATTTTTTATAGAATTAAAATATGCCTTTGTCCTATAAAACAAACTCTACAAGGCAGCAAATAAAATTTCGTCAGCAGTGTTTGATTGAAAGCTCATAACCACTAAAATAATTTGAACAAAAATTTATAAAAATCTCAAACATTCATAACATATATATACACATCATGTCCATAAATCGTAGCAAAATAGATTCATTTAATTTCAAAACGTTATTAGAAACCTTACAGACTAACCGAAAATCCTAAAATCTCATATCACACTCTAATAACAAAACCTTATTTTAATGAAATTTCACGATATCATATGAACATAAATGCTTTCAACTACAAAAAAACATTGTTATAGTCAACATAATAAATGAAATAATTAATTTTTCATAGAAACATACATGCATACACATTCTCAACATAAGAGAACAATTTTCTAACAAAGTTTGTCACAAGATAATGCATATCCATCATAAAATTCAAAGCCATAAAAGCTTTAAACCATACCTTAAATTCTTATGTTTTCTTCAACATCTAAGAAGACTTGCACATAAAATCTCTAAAAAGAATTCCTTCTACTTTGGTTGAAAGAAAGAAAAGTAATGAATTCTTGGCTTTAAGGATTAAGGAGATGATGAAGGCTTATGAACGTGAACTTGAGAGGGGTAAGGGGGAGAATTTTCTTTGACTAGAAATTAAGAGAATGAAGACTTTGATAGTTTAGAGGTATATTTATAGGTTTATGAGAGATAAGAGATTAGATGAGTGTAGAAAATTCTAATCCTAATCTAATTAGATTTCTCCCTTTTTTAAATGAGTGTAATCTAATTAGGTTTCCTTTTTTCCTTTTTTTTTCCTAATCCATGGGCCGTTTACATAAGAATATAATATATATATATATAATATGTGTAGTTTTTTAACTTTTCTATTTTATCTTAATATTTATAATATAATATAATATAATATTAATGTATAAATAGTTATATATAATATAGTATAATACATAATTATTCTTATGCAAAAATAATGTTTGCACTCATAACCCCAAAAAATATTAATTTACACAATATTCTTTTGAACACTTTATATTATCTAGTTTCTTAACATTATAATAAAAATATTACATGTGTAATTATCATGACACCATAAATGTTATAAAAATAAGAAAATATACAATAAAATTTATGTCATCGTCAAGAATATAACTTTTGGGGGTGTGCTCGACGCCATCCCTGAGGAGCAGATCCCCGGTGGCTCAGCAAATGTGCTCAGTAGATGCTTCGGGAAGCACAATGCCAACCCTAAAAGCCCAGCCTATACGTCCAAGGTGCTCTATAGGGCCCAAGCTGGCCGCAACGCTAGTTGTCGCCTCCTCGGATAAGACACGTACTCGGGTCGGGTTGTTAGAGCCTACAAGCAGGCAGCCATTCGCCACAAGAAGCCAACAAATGGCAACATTCCTACCACCAGATGGAAGCTAATCCATTGGCAGGGATCGTGACGCATGTCACCTGCCTTCTAATAGGCATTGATGTAACACATGGGTCCTGGGCAAAACCCACCTAACACCAGATTCAAGTGGCATCCTATAAATAGAGCGCATTTACTACAGCTTGATGCCAACGTGCTCCTTCCTAACTAACTAGCTCCTGTTCTCTGCCGAACAGCACTGCCTTGGGCGTCGAAGAGTCCTTGGCTGGTACCTCACCAGTGTCCCCCTTTACCTTTGAAGCATCCCTCCTCTTGTCATAGGTATGTCTAAATAGGCCAAGATGAGCAAAGAAGAGTCGTCCGAATATCATGCGCAGCCGCACGTGGTGTTGAATCGTCGCCATTTACTGGTAAGCATCAACATTTTGATGCTAAAAGGGGGCCCCTACGCCTTTAATTAAAATAATCAGCCACAACCCATCTTGCAACCCAAGCATGGTTACAAGAGGCAATACTCGGGATGAGGGTGCCCGACATGAGGGTTCAGGTGAAGCCTAAAACCGAAACCAAAACCCAAACAGATCATGAGACCGCACCCGGGCTACTAGATCCCAGTTTGGGGGCTAGGGTAGCGCGACTAGGGCCAAACAGATAGAAGACTCAGTTGCTCAGGATCTAATATGAGAACTTCCGAATGCTGTTATAATACTAACATAGCAACTCGCTCAACAACAGGCACAACATCAATAGGCTCCTATCCCCCTTCCCCTAGTCCAAGAGGACCAAGCTAGGGGTTGAGCAAGGCAGGGGGCTGAGAACCGAGATGATGCCAACTCTAGACACTCTAGGCAGACCACTCACAATGTCTCGGCTAACAACAGACTCGTCCAAGAAGGCTAACTTGGCCCTCAAGGTAGTTGGAGATAGTCACCATTAGGCCCTCAAGCATTAGTGTTTGATCAGCTCAGGCACCAAGGAGAAGTTCAACAAGACAGGCAACCTGGAGGAGGCGACAAGGTTAAGGGCGGAGTCCCGTATAAGGTGGAACTGCCCGAAGATACCAACAGTCACCAATTTTGGGAACTCTAGTGGTAGATCGATTAGATCCGGAACAATAGATTTGGGTTGGACCAGGGTGGCATGCTAGAACCGTCGTTCATCGACGCTATCAAGCGGGCCCCCATGCCCCTAAAATTCAAGGTCCTATAGAACAAGGCTAATGATAGGATGACCGACGTAGATGAGCACATAGAGATCTATTGAGGTCATATGCTTCTTTAAAATCCTAGTGACGTAGCCATGTGCAAACCGTTTTTGCTTACACTGATTGGCCCTGCTTAGCAATGGTTCAGACGGATTGGCAATGGTTTAGACGCTTACACTTATGTTAATTCTACAGTAACTTCAAATTTGATATATTGGATTGTAATAATTCATGTTAGTTTATTGATTGAATTAATTTTGTGAATGAATTCAAAATAATTGTATTGAATTATTTGTACAAATTTTATTTATTAAGGGATTATTGGCATATGACTATCTTAATCAAATAACTTATACATTGGGTTATATGAACTAAAGCTGAGGCTTTATAAAAGATTCTTAGGTCAAATAAAATGGGTAATAATCCAATTGGGTCCAAAGTTGGGCGAATAGTGGAAAGGGCTACTCAATTAGACTGTCAAGAAAGTTAACACCAGGTCAACCCCAACCAGTTGGTTGACTGGCATACATAGGCTCTGGTCAACCAGTCTTGCCATGTTAGTAAAATCATGTTATTTGTTGTGGGATTTTGACCCAACGACATATTTTGAAGCCCTATTTGAGTAGAATATGTATCCTACTAGGCACTATAAATAGGAAAAGTGTTCCTATTTGTAAGATCTAATAGACAAAATAAACGATGTTCTAGTCTTGCCATGTTAGTAAAATCATGTTACGCATTTTGTTGTGGGATTTTGACCCAACGACATATTTTGAAGCCCTATTTGAGTAGAATATGTATCCTACTAGCCACTATAAATAGGAAAAGTGTTCCTATTTGTAAGATCTAACAAAAAAAATAAACGGTGTTTGATGCGCATAGAACACGTTAATGGTACCATGTGTAAACAAAAACTAAACATAACCACTGTATAAACTAAGCATGTAGAAATTAAAAAGATGAACACTATGATATGGTTCTTTAGCATTGCCAAAAGCCCTTGTGGGAAAAAACCATGGGTGTTACTCATGCTAGAGACAAAAAGATTCACTATATCAAATTATGGTTACAAGATTTGGTATTACACGAATGCCTAGAATCTACACCAACTTGAAATCCATTATTAGAAAACAAGTACGCAGTGGATTTTAAAATTTTTTTAATTAAAACCTTTTTCTAAAAACAAGTTAGACATGTTTTGTATATAGATTAATCTAAGATCTTTGTACCTCTTATGGACCGAGAACCATACGTCTGACAAAAAGGATTTACTCAGAACTACTACGTGAGAATGTGACCAAAAAAGCCTTAACCAACCAGACTTCCTTGCTATTCTCTTTTCCACAATCGAAATGCAGGTGGTTGTACGTCATTTAGTCTTTACTCAGGCAGTGTCTTCTTCCAACCATAACAGAAAATCAAGATCTAAGGTTCATGATGATGAGCAATTGCCTTATGGGACTTTAAGAGCCTTTATAGCAAAATACTCTTCTCTAAATTTCTTAAGTAATCTAAGAAATAATAGAAAAACATTTCCCATATCTGGAGGTTATCTAGAGGTCAGATGGAAGCTTATGCATATTAGATTAGGCTTCTAAATTCGAGTTTGGTTTAAAACTCATCACAAAATCACGTCACTCGAATCGATGATGCGGTAAGGGGCAGTCGATTGCCCTATACTAAGGCTAATCATTATGACTGACGTGGTAGCTCCTTGTCATGCATTTTTCAGCTCCTAAAAGTTATTTGATCAACTTTTTTAAACCGATTGGATAATTACTACTTTATTTTACCCAGGTATCCTTCATAGTTACTCAATTTTAATTCAAATAACCTAATATAAAAGTTATCTAATTAAAATAGTCATATACAGATAATTAGATACAAATAAAATATATTCAAATAATTAAACATGTTTATTTTGAATTAATTCAACCAATAAACTAACATGAATTATTACATCCAATCAAATGAATTTTAACCAATCTAAAACGTAACATGAGTTACTAATTTGTAAAAAAAAAACATGTTGTATCATTCCAAAAAATACGTGAGCTAACAAAGGAGACCCGATGGACATATATAGATTAAGCTCCTATAATTATAAAATAACATGTCCCCAGTAGGTACATTTTATAATTATCAGCTCTAAAGCTATTCCACTAAAAGCTTAGAGTTACATTCTTCAACAATATATAAATTGCGAAACTCTAATATGTCTTACATCCCTGACATATCATAATATGTAATAAACCCATAGGATATTCATAATCGGCTGATAGATAACATCCATTTTACCTTCTTTATTATATTTATCTTATGTTCAATTATCTCACCATTAGAATACATACTATTAATAACCAATATAAATAGTATATCATTCAGTTACATATAAGTATCAAAATGGTTGAGCGCTCTAATTTTTGAATATAGGATAATGCTTATAAGAGAATATCATTAACACTACAAAAGAACTATGGGTTCCATATCTATGAATAAATGTTCTACATCAATCAAAAGTCATATCTTCAACATACCGACATATGAACCTTCATATAACTGAGGATGTCACCCATAGGTACAATAAAAGACATAAGTCAAGAATTCAGACCTATTGACTTATTTTAGGATTAAGATGTAGCACATATGATTGTCTAAAATGAATTGATTTATTCAAAATGAAAATATTAATCAAATCAATTCAACTTTAGTCACTATCCAATATATTGTCACCAATGACAATATATCAATGTCTCTACTCGTAGAGTCCCACTTCGATGACTAAGATAAGTCATCTTCCGCAAGGAATATGATAGCATAATACTCTTAACATGAATAAAGTGCCTAACTTTATTTCCTCAGTTGCAAACCTTTTGTATTTAGACCATCACCATAAGATTCATGTCTTCTGCATAATCTATCCATCATATGCATGATATTAATGGTTTAGATTGACAGTTATAGACTTTTGTTTGCTCATCATACATTTAATATAAATAAATATAATGAGGAAAATATTTGATATATGACTAAAATGATATTTCTTTATTGATTTAAGTCTCAAAAACTATTACATCATTGAATTCATAGGGCACCTAATCTAACACCTACAATACTCCTTCAGTGACTTATCCTCCTCCAACCATCTTTGCTCACCTTCCATCTAACTGATGTAGTCTGACCCTTTAGTCCACGAACGCCTCCTCCTTGGATGTTCTGGATTAGATTGTAGGGAGGAAAGTAATAGAATAGTGTCTAAAAACACTTAGTTTTTTACTTGAGTTTTTCTCTCAAATTGAAGCTCTCACTCAAAAATCACAAGTAGATCTCCTTAAATAAGCAAAGCCTAAGTATGGGAAGTGTGTAGACATGACCACTTAATCCTAGGGTCAGATCCTAACTAATCCAACAAAAAAGATAGAATTCAATTGCTGAAGATGAGCTTGATTCTCACTAAACTGAAATTCTAGAAACGACTATGCTAACGAGTCATGATCTTCAGGTGTTAACACATAAGAAATCTTCACAGGCTATTGATGCCTACTGCCAAAAAACTACAATTCAAAACAATTTAAAAGTGTAAATAAAATTTGTTATCCTTGAACTTTAAACCTCAAATAAAATTCTAGTTTACCATGAAATTAGCAGAACTTACAGATATTGTTAAGCTAATTAGATAATAAATTCAGACTCAATTTAATTGCAAATTGACTTAACCATATTCGAATTCAAATGGATATGAAAACTTTTAGCTTAATTTCAAACTCAAATGTAACGTAATCTCCAGCCAATACATTCGGATAAACTCAGAATATTCTCTGCACATAATCTAAATTTAAATGTCAAAAATAAAAAATTACTTGCCACATAAGCAACCAACAAACTGGATTGAATTTGTTTGAAAATTAAATCTCTCAAATCTGGTAAATATGCCACACATTAATTCTAGATAAGCAATTTAAAATTTAAATACAACAGAATCTAGGATCTTAAAGAGAATAAGTTATCCCAATTAACGTTTAAATTTTGAATAAAATATCCAGATTTTTAACAAAACTTGTAGGGAAAATAATTCAAACTAAAACACTTTTGATCACAAGAAGGTAACCAAAAAATCACGTGTACAATCATACATGAGTGGGGTTCCAAAAGATAAATAATATTGTTAATTAGATTACATGAGAATTTAGAGAAAATATTCTAGAGAGAGAAAATCTAAAACTCACATAGGGTTATTATTCAACATCAAGAACAATAATTCTTGGTTTTCTCTTGTAGTTCAAAGGAGACGTCACTAAGAAGGGAATCGAATGACATGTTCCCACTCGCATTTTGCTCAAGAAAAAGAGAATAGCAAAGAAGACCATTTGATTGATACTTTTCTGGATGCAATTCTCGTGCAGCAATTTTGTCAAATAAATTTCTTCCGAAACTACAGTTTGTACCAAGGTAGAAGGTCTTTGATTAATTTATGATACATAGCATGACTAATTTATTTTTCTAGAAAAAGCTTTTGTTAATTTTTTTTTAAAATTTCACTGCCTACTTGTTTTGCAATTATAAATCCCAAGCTTACGGAGGCAAACTTGCATGAAATATCGAGTACGGCCTAAGATATCATGATAAACTGTGAAATTAAGACAAAGTCTTGGTATAATGCTTTAACCTTATTAAAACTTACCTTAATTATGTGTTCATAATATTTAATAAAGACGTAAATAAAGCATATCATGAAAATAATAAGGCTTAAAACCTAGTTCATGTTGAAATGAGATTGTATTTACCTCAGCTAGTTAGAAAGTTGTTTAATCCCTTGCAAATTGATGATCTTCTTAGCTTTGAATGACTGAAGTGCCCTAAAAGTCTTTAATTGTAGCATGATAATAAAAGAAATATTCTTAGTAAAAATATACAAACATTACATGGTGTAACATTATGGGTAACAAACAATAAACAAATTCATAACCGTAACATGGATAACAACATAGTCAAATATATTGTGTAAAACCATCTTAAAATATTATGGATCATCTCAAGGTCACTTGTAATTTTTGGAAACATTCTTGATTTATTTTCCTAAGTAAACACGTGAAACATAAAAGTTATAAAATTGATAAAATTGATCACATCTATGCATATAAAAGGAATTTGGACATAAAATCCATAAGTGATAAAATTGTAAAAATTTACCGAACTATGAAGGACAAATGTGATAGGTTCTTTCTTCATAAAACTATCAAACGATAGGTTTTTCTTAAGTGTATGTCAAAAAACAAAATTTTCAGCCTTGTAACAAAATCGACCCATGCATACATATGAATTTTTATCTCAAAAAATAAATCATGAAAAATCACAAAACTTTGCAAGAAAGTATAGATATCTTAAGGAAACATTATAAAGATTTTATTGTAATGCTTTCAAGTGAGTACATTCAAATCAATATTTCTATAGAAATTAAAATTTACAATGAGTGACTTCTAGTCCAAGATTTTAACTCAAAATACAAACATGAAAAAGTCATGAAATTTTATAGATATGTTAAAACACATAAGTTCAACCTGAGAATTTTTTTTTTAGAAAACTAAAAATTTGTTTACCAATAATAAATTCATTAAATCTATTAGCAACAAACATAATAATATGACCCTAAGAGGAACATATATTAAAGAAAATTCAAAAACTCACAAAAGAAATCAGATGACAAAGAAACTTTGCAAAAAAAAAAAATGTTATATGATTTTCCAATTGTACTTAAATATATGATTATCATTTGGTGTAAAATTTTGTTACCCACCTGAACTATAATCACATGATTTAGTATATTTTCCTTTTAATTTGTGTTATATTTAGTTTCTCTTTTAATTTTGATCTATTGGTATGATTTTGAATTACTTCTAATGTTTATTAACTCAAACTTGTCTATTATTCAAAGAAGGGAAACAAGAAAAGAATTCAATTATAGCCAGAAAAAAAAAACTTTAAATGCTTCTCACCAACGTGATCTAAAACTAAAGCTTTTGGCTCTTTATATAGTCCTCATATGTCCCTTTTTGCTTCTAGACAAATTTAGAACTAAACTTTATTCTTTATTTGGCCAAAGTCCAATAGAAATGCATTCACATATATAGGGATAGAAGTAATAGTCTTGAATTACTATTGATTTGAAGAGTTAAGATACATCAAATGGATTTGTAAATTTTGAGGTGATTGGTATCCTTGCTAATGTTCATGAACTAGACTAAGGGTGTTCATCGATCAATTTTGGTCGTTTTTAATGTTGACGTTGGTGCCCTATAAGCTACGACATTGTATATATTGTTAGTAAATAAATAAAGTGACATTTATAATTATTTTTGGTTGCTTATATGTATTATGAATATATTTATAAACATCAAGAAAAGTTCATGATTATTTACGTGACTATAAATTTAGCATATAAGTGTCATATGCTTAGGGATAAATTTTATAGATAATAATCTAAAGAGTCTATAATAATTAATTAAAGTTTGAGATTTTTAATTAAATATTACAAGTAAGTCCAATCTCATTTAGAATGAAATAGTCTTATCTGGGTTATTTATGCAGAGACATTAGAGTGAAAGTACTTTATATAATAAGATTATATAGGAATAGACCAGATAAATTATGAATCTCTAATAATCATTTGTTACAAATAGAGTATTCAAATTTATCATTATGATGATCATATATTTGACAGTCATAATCCTGAGTATTTATTAAACTCCTATATATGACGTTATGTTTTTTGACTTGCATGGTAAGATTTGTCTAAACATAGATCATAACTTAGCATCTTAGAAATATAATGTAATAAATGGCTGGGAATAATATTATACAGATATGGAATCCATTCCTTCCTTATGGAAGATAGAAAAATAACCCTCTTGAGTGATAAGTCGAGGCTTGAACAGTAGAGCACTCATTCATAATAAGATTATGAATTAACTGTTCATTAGAGAATTATTAAAACTCAAGAATAAAGTTATAATAAGAGAGGTAAATAGAAATTAAACCTAGCTCTTATTATGAACTATTTATGGAGAATTGACTTATATGTAATGATTATATCAATGGACTACTTGCTATTTTTTGAGTAATTTTCACTATAATCTCAAGAGTTCAGTTTTAGTTTTTAAGTAAAGTAACACTGAAACTAATAAATTTTACACATTAATTGAAGAGTTTAATTAATTGTCAAATTTATTGGAGCTTAAGTTATAGGTCCATAGGTCCCCAATGCTACTTTTATAACACTATATTAGATGTAATGCATAAAATGAATTATACATATTTAATTTGAAATTATTGAATTCTGAATTAATTATTTCACACTTGCGTTATCAATGTGACACAAAAAAATATTCTCCATGACACATAATATAATGTAATAAATGTTGTTACATTTAACTGAACATTAGTTAAATAACTAATTGATTGTATTTATTTAATGAGATTAATTAAAATTGTTTTTAAGTTAATTAATTAATAATATTTGAATAATAAGATTATTTAAATATAATTTTAATTTTATGTGTGACACATATGTAGTAGGACCACATTTTGTCTTTTCCAACATGGACATAAAATTAAATTATTGATTAATTTAAAATCTATTCTTAAATAAATATGATTTTATTTTTTAATTTACATATATATATAAGATTTTAATTATATATATTATATACAAAATCCTTAAGTAATTTACGTAATTCTCATTTTAAATAAATATATAATATATATAATATATTTTTAAATCACGAACGTGATTCTCCTTTTTTTATTTTTAAATGATATATATATATATATATATATATATATATATAAAAGAACGCATACAACATGGAATAGCCTTTTAATTTTTGAATGTATATATATGTATATATGATATACATGTTATATCTAGACATTTTAATAGCGTGATTTCATTCTTTTTTTAATGAATATATTATAAAATATAAAAAAGGAAAAGGTATTGGAGCATATCCCTTCCCTATATATCTGATAGAGTGGTTATTTCAAATTTAAAATTAATTAAAAAATAATTAGCTGCTCAGATATAAAAAGATAGAGATAACAGTTATTTCATAATCAATCTTTTCACATAACTTTTATCGAATACTCAAAGAAAAAACTGAGTTCTTTCTTTGGAAAAAAAGGTCTGTTATCTCATGTGTTGAGTGCATAGCAGATCCATAAAAGTGTAAGATTAATTCATTCTTGCAGTTTGACGCCCACTCGTCTTTCTATTGGTATAGAGGTTTGGCTTGGAAGATCGTGGTATCAAAGAGGAAAACTAGTATATCTTGATAAGTCTTCAAGAGGTTTGTAAAAAATTCTCCAAGCTTTCTATTATTAATTAAAATTATATAGCTATTCTCGATGAATAAAGTTTTTCAGAAAAATTTTTGTTTGTTGCCGATCCATTCCTTCAACTGCATTTAATATATAATTCCAACAAATGGCATTAGAGCGGCTTATAGCCTATATAATTTTAATGTGCATGATTTTATTTTGATAATATCATGTTCTTTATGAGATAATGTAGTCTCTGTAAGACATGTTTTGGCAAACCTTCTGAAAAGGCACGCCATGAAGCCATTAAGGCTGTGATGAATGCCAAAATGAAGATAGGGGTTTTTGGTCAGAGAACACGTTCTCAGCATAGTTAACTATCTCCATGAGGCTGAAGTGAATGGGGCATTGATAGTTGAAGCCACATAGGTGAGGATGATTTTGGAAACCCTCTCCCCTATGTTCCTTCAGTTCAAGAGCAACTATTTCATGAACAAGATGAAATATAATATGACTGAGTTACTTAATGAGCTATAAACCTTTGAGTCTATTTCAAAAGAAAAGACTAAAGAAGGTGAGGCAAATGTTGCAAAAGCTCAACCTTCATCTTCTACTTGAAAGAACAAGGAAGAGGAAGAAGAGAACTAAAGGAAGTGGTAAGTCTAAGAATAGAAGGCAATCTAAGAGGAACAAAAGCAACAAAAAAAAGAAGCTCAAAGCAAAAAAAGACCAAAGGAAAATGTTTCCCCTGCGGTGTAGTTGGGCACTAGAAGAGCAAATGCAAGAGGTATCTTCAGGAGCTCAAAGAAAAGAAGAACAACAGTAAATCAGATTTACTCATTTTAGAAGATGGTTTAGTTGAAGATGATACTTCACCTTGGATAGTTGATTCAGGGGGAACTAACCATGTCTATTCTTCTTTGCAAATGCTTAGTTCTTCAAGTAAGCTTGCCGACGTGGAGCAAATGATGAAAATGGAAATAGAAGCGGTTGTTTCGGCAAGAGCAGTAGGAGTCGTTAAACTTTATTTTAGAAGTAGGTTTTTAATATTGGACAATGTTTATTATATTCCAAGTTTTCGTAGAAATTTGATTTCTATTTTCAGGTTGTTTGAACAAATTTTTAATGTTTCTTTTAATGATAAGCATGCTAATATTTCTAGAAATGGTTTGGATATTGGTTCTACACATATAGAAAATAGGCTTTACACTTTAAGGCCTAATGAAAAATCACTGCTCAATACCAAAATGTTCAAAGTTGAACGACCAAAAGCCAAGAAGAAAAAAGTTTCTTCTGATGATGAAACATACCTATGGCATCTCAGATTAAGTCAGGTTAACCTTGATAGGATAAACAGCTAGTGAAGCATGGTCCTTTAAGAGAACTAAAAGTTAGTCCTCTTCTAGTTTGTGAATTTTATCTTGAAGGTAAAAAGACTAAAAGACTTTTCTCTGCAAAAGGCGAAAAGGCCAAGGAACCACTTAAGCTAAAACATTCAGATGTCTGTGGTCCATTGAATGTACAAGCACGTGGTGGTTACGAATATTTTGTCATATTTATTGATGATTATTTGAGGTATAGATACATGTACCTAATGAAAGGAAATCTGGAACTTTTAGTAAGTTTAAAGAATTCCAAGTGGAAGCTGAAAAGCAATTAGGAAAGTCAGTGAAGACACTTCGATCTGATCAAGGAGGAGAATACCTTGATACTAAGTTCAAAGATTATTTGATAGAACATGGTATTCTTTCACAACTCACTACACTTGGAACACCACAACTGAATGGTGTTGTCAAGAGAAGAAATCGAACATTGCTTGATATGGTGAGATCTATGCTTATCATTACCACCTTTATTCTAGGGATATGCGCTACAAACTATAATTATATCTTCTAAACATGGTTTTATCTAAGTCTATTCTAAAACACCCTTAAAGTTATGGAATGGTCGTAAATCTAGTATGCGACATATCCGTATATGGGGGTGTCTAGCATATGTGCTGAAAGGAAAGACCGGGAAGCTGAAACCACATTATAAAGTATGCTTGTTTGTAGGATACCTAAAGGGAATGAGGAGAGATTTGTTTTATAGTCCACAAGAAAAGAAGGTATTTATGTCAATAAATGCCACTTTTCTTGAGAATGATTATATGACAAACTATAAACCTCGTAGCAAAGTTGTACCTAAAGAGTTACTTTTTGATTAGATCAAACTGCAATCGACAATCGTTGTCAAAGGACAGGATGAGGAGACCATATCTCTAGATTAGGATGTCATACCACCTCGACGTAGTGGAAAGGTTGTGAGACTACCTGCTTGCTACAAAGAAATTAAAGAAGCACATGTTGTTATATTTGATAATGGTGAGGATGATCCATTGACATATCATCATGCAATAGAAGATTTTGAGAAGGAGAAGTGGTTGAGGCTATGAACCTTGAAATTGAGTCCATGTACTCCAATTTAGTTTGAGAACTTGTAGACCAACCTGAAGGGATAAAACCTATAGGGTGTAAATGGATCCACAAGAAGAAAAGAGGAGTGGATAGGAAAGTTGAGACTTTCAAAGCTAGGCTTGTGGCAAAGGGTTATACCCAAAAAGAAGGAGTTGATTATGAAGAAACTTTCTCGCCCGTAGCTATGCTTAAATCTATTCAGATTCTTTTATCCATTGCTACATGTCTTAATTACGAGATGCCAAATGGATATCAAGATTGCCTTTTTGAATGGCTATCTTAAGGAAAGCATCTATATGGTGCAACCAAAAGAGGTCGTAGTCAAAGATCAAGAGCAAAACGTTTACAAGTCATAAAGGTCCATCTATGGACTTAAGCAAACTTCAAGATCTTGGAACTTAAGATTTGATGAGACGATTAAATCTTATGGTTTTGATCAAAATGTTGATGAACCTTGTGTATACAAGTACATCAAAGATAAGAAGGTGGTCTTCTTAGTTCTTTATGTAGATGATATCCTACGCATTGTGAATGATGTAGGGATGTTATTTAATGTAAAGAAATAGCTCACCAACTAATTCCAAATAAAAGATTTAGGAGAGGCAAGTAATGTTCTTGGAATTCAACTCATAAAAGATCGCAAGAACAAACTGCTAGTGTTGTCTTAGGCATTGTACATCGATAAGGTGCTTATTAGATTTTCAATGTAAAACTCCAAGAAAGGTAATTTACCTACACATCGTGGAGTTTATCTTTCAAAAGAACGGTGCCCTAACACACCTCAAGAGGAAGAAAACAAAAGATGGGTACCATATGCATCTGTAGTAGGAAGTCTAATATATACTATGTTGTGTACAAGACCTGACATTTGCTATGCGATGTATATAGTCAGTCGGTATCAATCCAACCTAAGATTAGATCATTGGGTGGCTGTTAAACACACTCTCAAGTATCTCAGGAGAATGAAAAACTATATTTTGGTATATTCTAGTGAGAATTTGATTCCCACAAGATACATTGATTCTGATTTTCAATCAAACAAAGGCACGTGTATATCTATGTCTAGATCAGTGTTTACTTTTGGTGGTGGAGCCATAGTTTGGAGAAGCATCAAACAATCATGTATTGCTGATTCGACTACGGAAGCTGAATATATGGCTACTTGTGAAGCAGCTAAAGAAGGTG